>OY294064.1:19014077-19342759 GCA_958510865.1 Myrrha octodecimguttata
AAAAAGAACTATGGAGTTAAATTTCACATATTTCTTGCAATATCTGTACCTGCTCTATTATTTTTGTCAGAAAATCCTTATTGAAATTTCCTTAAAACACTGCAATAATTGAAAATAATGAATAATTAGAGAAATAATATAAGGTGGGGATTTTCATTCTCAAGTGGCACCATTTTAACATTGCAGAGGGGAATTTCTTTTTTTTCACCTGGCAGCACTGGAATAGAGCACTAGCAGGTGACGTCACAACATGGCCGCTGGGGGGACAAACAAAGTGTTTGTTATTGTTATTGTAAACTGACATTTGATATGCTGCTGCAGATTTATTGTCCATTATTGAGTTTGGGTTGTTTGCCTGTGAAATTTAAGTTGTTGGCCAATTTTGGAGGCTTGAGATTAACATGTTAATCCAGGAGAATAGATGATTTCACATCTTCAAGTAGGGAATTTTGAATAATAACATGAGATGAAAATGTATTTATTTTCACAATGGTTGTAATACAATAAAAGGAACTCTAGTCAATATTTTCATTCAATAAAGTCTGTTTGAGGCTTAACCGTTTGTTTGAGACTGTCAATATTAATCTTTTGGCATCAATTTGCAGTATGTGGCAATATCTTACTATGATTGGTCTGTATTCTCACAAACTTTTAAGGTCTAGGATCCTCCTAGAGAATACTGGAATTATATTAGGATTTATAGATTTAACGTGACCCTCCTGTCGGAAGACATATTCTCATCAAGAAAATAATGCCACAAAAATGTTAACAGTTGTGTGTTTTACTTCTGTTACCATCTATCTTCTGTTTATGATTTCAGAATGCCATGCTAATGGTAACTATATAAATTTATAATTGTTATTGTATCTTGAATATCATTCCAATGCCAAGTTCGTTTAAAGGTTGTCCTGAAATGATATGTATCCATAAATATGTTGAGTAACTTTGTTAGTTCATTACCTGTTAAAGATAATGCAGAAAATAAAAGAATTTTTCACTTTAGAATCGGGAAAGTCATCCCCATGTAGAGATAAAAGCAAGCGTACTTCCTCTTTCCCCCTTGGCAGGCTCAACCTGCTTCTATTTAGTTTTCAACGACAAAAATCTAAAAAATTGGGTGTGATTATCACTATTGGACCGATGACTACAGCACACAGCTAAAAAAAATTCCATAGTTGAATTTAATCTGAAAAAGGAGATATAACAATGTATGTAACAAACAGGAGTGGGTATATTTAAACTGGAAAAATCTTTATTCAAATCACCCTTGCAAACTATTCTCTTACCTGAAGGTATTCAAAAAGGTTCAATGATCAAAATTAACTGAAAAAAACAGTCTCAAAATGTTTTTCCACTCAGATAATACACCAAACGTTAACATTAGCTCTTATGGAAAATCTTTGTTTGTCCCCCCAGCAGCTGATTTTGACGTCTCATCTTGCTGAACCATAGAGTGTTGCTAGTGCTCTATAGCTAAGTTCATGTACTACTTTTCTATGTTCATGTCATCGGATTTGGAATTTTGGATAAATTAAAATTAATAATTTTAAATAAATAATTCAGTAGTTCAGTTTCAGTATGGAGTATTCAGATTCCTGCAAAAATTTGATATTTGAGCTGTCTAGTCTGAGGAGTTATCTCTTCTGTCTACTATTTTGATTTTACTTTCTAAAATATGTTTCTGAGCATTTCGTATTTTCATTTTCACGTTAGTTAGTTTGTATGATATGTTGTGATTACCAACACTTAAATCGTTTCCAAGTGTATTGTGTGTGTGTGTGCGTGTGTGTCAATTATTTAATTTAACACCTAATCGAAAAGAAATGGATGTCTCAATTAAGCAAGAATCAGATGCTTCCTCTGATCTGTAAGTATGATGATACCTAGTATCATTTTGATTTGAAGACCAAACTGAGTGTATGAAAACGAAAATCTAATCACTGTCTGCAAGATGACAAATCTTCAATATTCCAGTTGTGTCCAAGGATTTCCAGTGAAAGGAGTCTCATGTTCATTTTGCACCTAGAATTCTAGATCTTCTGGTTAAATGATGATGTATTTGTATTCATTTGAGGTGAACAAATTTCTGATATGATAATATATTTGAATAGATAATTATCAGCAGGATTTAAGGATTATAAGCCATACCGAAATTTCAGATAGCAGGGAAAACCATTTTAGACTCACATGCATTGTTGGGTAAATGTCTACTCAAACTTGTATTGGACACCTTGGTTTGATTTAAGGACA
Source organism: Myrrha octodecimguttata (assembly GCA_958510865.1). Classification (NCBI taxonomy): domain Eukaryota; kingdom Metazoa; phylum Arthropoda; class Insecta; order Coleoptera; family Coccinellidae; genus Myrrha; species Myrrha octodecimguttata. Next base: position 19,016,328 of record OY294064.1, read on the forward strand.
CTATTGTGGACAGTGTAAAGGCCAATCAATTAACATGTTGATATATTGTATATTGCTTTCTATGCTTTGGCGTTGACTACGAGTCATGCTGTATTCATGCAGCTACGATTGTAGTTGTAGTATATCAGTGCTAATATCGATAGATGGCTTCTTGGAAGGGAACAGAAAAATGAAACTGGCTTATATGACAAGAAACTTTATTAATAAAGGAACAAGAAATATTCATCCAAATGACCTTCTTAGACCGGAATTCCGAAAATTGCCGTTGCACTCAATATGTTAATGAACTTTTATCGTTTACAACTACAAACTATTTATTTGATCTGATCGATGACATCAGTACAAGTTGTTGATGAGGAAAAGGTTACATGGATTGTGATTCTAATACAATAAATAATACTTTATGAAAAAAGTTGATACGCTTACTTACAAAAAGCAAAGGTCATAACATTTTGATTGTCAAGCACAAAGATACTAGAAATACCAATATGCTAGTGATATTTCGGAATGATTCGATGCTGGAAAATTTTGGTTCATTAAACTATAAATTTGTTGATAACTAAAATGACTTAATGAGGTCCTCTTCATTGAGAGTACCCCTTTTATCACGCTATCAGGTCTATTGGCGAGCTTCTTTTAGTCTTCTGTGGTCCAAGTGTTCAGTTAGTGGATGAAGTATGTTGTTTACATGAGTCTCAATTTTCTTGTGGTGTTCACTTCTCTCCTTAATGACATCCTTAACGTAAAGTATCTTCAAGTCTTCATGAAGAGTTTGGTTTGTTACATACCAAGGGGCGTTGGTTATTGTTATTAAGTTATTATGTAGTTATTAAATGACAATTCTTTGTGTTCTTTCATTTTAGACTTCAACTGATTTGTTATTTTATTCAGAACTTGCTTTTCTGAAGGAGAATTCGTCTGGTGCCATATCTTTCTTGCTCTTCTTTTCTGTTTTAGAAGTTTTTTGATTTCTTCTGGAATGCTATAGGTTCTGGTCTGTTTTTTAGAAGAAGGGGTGGCTTCTTCAGCAGAATGTTTTTGGATATTAACAAAAGTCAATAGTGCTTCATCTATTTCATTTGGGCTTTTAAGACTAATATCTAGATTCACACGTTCTTCGATTAAATTTCTGTATCTATTCCAGTCTGTATCTTTATTAGGTAATTTTGGTATCGATTTTTTGTGAACGGCTGAAGTACTTATTGTGGCTATTATGGGAGGGTGATCTGAAGACAGATCGTAGCTTGGGATAATATCCATACGAGTCTGAGATATACCATTTGCATAATGAAGTTATGTATCATTTTATTCGTGACTGACCTACCTAATGAGCTGAAGAGAAGACTAAATTTGTGACAATGTTCGCTGATTATGCCAACAATATATTGCAAACATCAGTATTGAGGAGATACATGGACAGGCAAATGCATGTGTGAGTGAGATGAGGGACCGGCGAGATAGAAACGGTTGTGTTTTGAATTTACAAAAACATTATCTAATCTTGTTTTCCACTCTGAGCAACGAACAGGATTTCAGTGTATTGGGGTTTGACCAGGGTAGATCTATGGTGCAGAGTGACTGTGTGAGGTCTCTGGAATTGAAGCTGAATTCATTTATGACTTTGGAGCTCCATATCGGCATCACAGAATTATTGCATCTTAAAGTTGAGACAATCGGTAGATTTCAGCGTTATCAAACTATTCTACTACAAATGCATTAATTCGGTGCTCGCATATTGCTTATTTTGTTGGGGAAATGGTTTGAAGATAGATAGGGTATTTGTTATGCAGATGAGGATCATGAGAAGTATGCTCAATCTTCGGATTCGTGTAGAGAACATTTCAGAGAACTAAGGTTCCAAACACATTTTGACATACAGGGTGAGTCTTCAAGTTGTACATTAATTTCAACCATAGATTCCTCTCATCAGATAGAACAGTTTTTTTTATCATTTTTCCAGATTCGGCTCCTGTAATTAGATACAGGTTGTTGAAATTTCCAAGAAAAATCAGTATCTCTTGTGTAGCTTTAACATGCTTGCTCCGAATGAAATGTATTTTGGTGTGAAGTTTTTCATATTGATAACACATGCTCCTCATTAATTACTCAAATCCTACTCAAAACAGTTTCCTAGTTATAAACAAGCTGATTCATAAAACTATAACAAATTGGCGTAAAGAATCCAGATACAGTTTATTTCTTGTCATTATACGAATCTTCAATCATTTTGGAATACTTAATCATTCCTTATAATTTCTCCTTTTCGAGATATTCAACTTTGAATGCTATAAAATCTGATGAAATTTCGAGAAATTCCACCATTCTTTTGTATCCTCGCCTGAGCTGGTAAAGGGTAAATGCCGTGAATTAATTTCCGCCCACTTTTATCGGCATCACAGAATACACAGAAGTATTTAAAGTTTTTAGGCTTGAATTCAGCAATTCTTCGCGTTAATGAGAGTCCTTGAATTAATTATTGAGACGCTTATGACCCCAGAAATTTAAGTGAACTCAGATATTGGTTCATTTTGATCCATCAAGCAACAGACACTTAGACAGCATCGAATTCATCCTCCAGGAACGATCTAAACTACAGCTTTATATCGTGATCCGAACGAAAAGTTGCTACTCAAGAAATCTGTCACAAAGTTATAATAATTTCTTTGAATATTGTAGCTCTGCTTAATAAATATCCGTTCTCCACCAAATTTCTACGGTTTGTTTATGCAACTACTAGCTTGCAAATATTCCAAATTTAACAGTTATGGAGCTGGGATCTTCATAGAAGTTTCCAGTAGTATGCCAGAGGTATATAAATATATAATGTTTTCATTCTTACAGGGAACACTACGTTTTCTGTTGTCTGTACTGTGATTAATTGTTATGTTGTATTGTGCACAAATAACGTGAAGAATTAAATTCCACTAGTTTCTTTCTTGCCTGTTCTGTTCAGTTCGTGAATTTTCGAAAGTTTTTAAATTTTTTATTTGGACTTTCTTTTTGGAAAGCTGTTTCATTGATTTGTGCCTGTTCCACATGCTACTTGTGTTTTTATTCCTTTTCTCGTAATAACCATATTTACCCTTCATGGCAACCCTGATCATGACCTAACGTCGAAAACGCTCGGTTCCTTCATAAAATGAAATTCCACAGTGAACTACTGATTTCCTTTCATTTTTGCGCGCATGTTCTAGGGGAACAGCGTGCTATCGTTTTGATCAAATGTCTGTAATTTTGGATGATTGAGCCGAAAATGGTCTCAATCGACTAGGTTGGACTCACTGATGACGAATCCGGTGTCAAAATCGATTCTGTCCGGCCGGCCGGCCGGCCGTAGACACGATAACTGTCGAACGAAGTGAGCTAGCGACTTGAAACTTTCAGGGTAGGTCGCGCATTGGAATGCCGCGGTTAAGTTCGTTAATGGGCCAAATCGATCGAATAGTTTCGGAGTTATAGGCATTTGAAGTTTTGAAGTTATTTATTTTTTATTTCAGAAACTACTTGAGCGATTGGATTCAAACTTGGCAGTTAGGTGAAGTACAACGACGCGCAACTTTGAGCTAAAGTTCGTCAGGATTATATTGTCGGTAATTTTAATTAATTTTTTTCTCGGAAACCATTCATCATATCCAAGAAAAATTATACTCACGCTTTGACCTTCTAATTTCACAGCAATGTACCAAATTTCAGTTCGATACGATCATAAGTTTTGGAGATATCGGGAAAAAATATGTCAAATTTCGAGGTTTTCTTCTCGATATCGTTGATTTTTTCGGTATAACTCGAGAAATACAGATTCAGTCCTGATTAAACTTTTACAGCTAGTTTTAAGACGCTGAAAGACAACTTTATGCAAAATTTCGTGATAATCGTGTTATTAGAACAATTTGAAAAAAAAAATTTCTATGATTTTCTCATCATATCATCCTCATTAAATTCTGTATGAAACTTCGAACTGTTATTTTCGATGAAGTACTGGATTTCAATTCGATCTGATCTCTATTTTTGGAAATATTGGAAAAAAAAAATTTTGATTGGGTATATCTACGGAATCATTGGGTGGATTTTACCCATTCACGAATTCGGCCTTCGTAATTAAGGTCCAAACCTTCTCTACAAATATCGAGTTTCTAAGTTGTTTCTTTCGGAAGTTATTGTGTTTACGCAGTCGGCCGTTAGGCTGACCGTAAACACAATAACTTCCGGAAGAAACGACTTAGAAACTCGATATTTGTAGAGTAGGTTTGGGGCTTAATTACGAAGGTCGAATTCGTGAATGGGTAAAATCCGCCCAATGATTCCGTAGATATACCCATTCAAAATTTTATTTTTACAATATGTCCAAAAATACAGATATGATCGAATTGAAATCCAGTAATTTATCAGAAAAAAATTTCAAAAAGCACTGCCGTGAAGGCAGCAGCTTTTGCGCGCACGTTCAAATTCGTTGCTGAAGCGGTCATCTACATTGAACATGCGCGCAAAAGTTGCTGCCTTCACGGCAGTGCTTTTTGAAATTTTTCATTAATTGGTGTGCACCACCATCTTCGTTAGAATCAATATTATTATTATTATGTTGTCAGAAGCAATTATTGCGCGCTCGTACTGAGAAACAGCGTGCTATCGATTCGCCCCAAAATCATTTCAGAACGGAAAGAGTTAGCGACTTGAAACTTTTTGAGTGATTAGCGCACTAGAATGCGACGGTTGAGTTTAAATTTTGAGGATATTTCCCAAATCAGTTTGGCTGATTCGGCTCATTAAATAACTTAACTGTTGCATCCTCATGCGCTACCTACCGTGAAGGTTTCAAGTCGCCAACTCTTTCCGTTCTCAAAGTATCATTGCAGTGTTTGGACGGAACGACAGAATTGATGTTAACGTTGGATTCGTCATCAGTGTTTTACTCAGTCCTTTGAGACCATTTTCAGCACAAAATTTAAAAATTACAGACATTCGGGCAAAACGTGAGCACGCTGTTTCTTTGAACATGAGCGCAAAAAAAAACAGAATAACTCAATGGAAAATTTACTCGCTCCTGCTTCGTAAAGAGGTCGAAGAATCCCGGTCAAATCGACAATAAAAACTCACAATGCAACAATTACAAGACATAACTTCATATGAGCTTAAAACCTGTGTTAAATCTTTAAGCTGCATATTATATTGCAGTTCAGATTTCCCATAAACCATATTTTGCCACTCCACTGCTCGTTTCAAGTTTGAACCTCCAGTGTTACCCAAATAAGTTGACGATAGATAAGTAATCATGCAGTTATATTGAATAACTTATTGATTTACCGGACCGGTTCGATTCTTCTTGGCGGCGTTGCCATGATCTATGAAATGATTAGGTGGCTCTGGTGGTCAACACACGGAAGGCTTTTACAGGAGATCTTGAAGATATCTTTCGGAATATCGACGTTGCTGAATTTTTTGTTTTCCAGAAAAATTACCTATTTGTTGAGAAAAAAATAACTGGTGTTTCCTAGCTCTGCAGCACGTGGGTGGAAGCTGTAACGGCTGTGGTTTGAAAAAATTAAACTGTTAAAAATATCCTCCCTTAGCCATCAATTCCTCACATGAAGATTGAACATCCCTTTCACCGAAGAATAAACTATCAACCACACACATTAATGAGAATTTATTTTCATGTAAAACTTAGAGACCATTTCATAAATATTTTGATCTTATCATAAAATACTGAAAATATGATATTGTTTCTGATTTTTCAGTGTTCAAGAAAGCTGTGAAACCAGTGAGGTGAAAGTTGAAGATATGAACATCTTTGAACAGTTCATCGATGAAAATGGTAAACATGACAAGAATGAATACATTGTCAAAAGTGGAATTGGCAACAGTGAATTATCTGGACAATTCAAACTGACCCACACAAAAATCGGACACATGATAGAGAATCTAAGTCTGATCAAATGGTTGACGCAGATTCTGTTACCGAAAACGAAATTGGAGAGAAAATTGCTGGGAGTTCTACAGAACTGGTGCAACATGAATGGAAGGAATATGCTACAAGTAGCACCACTAATCTTGAAAGGTAAAAATATTCAAATGAAGAAAGAAAATATAATGTAGTTTCTGATTTTTCAGTGTTCAAGAAAGCTGTGAATCCAGTGAGGTAAAAGTTGAAGATGTGAAAATCTTTGAACGATGGAAATGGTATGACATGAACGAATACAATGTCAATAGTAAAAGAGCGTTGCAAAGCGAAAAGTGCAAGTGGTTGACTCAGATTCTGTTACCCAAAACGAAACTGGAGAGGACATTGCTGGGAGTTCAACAAAACTGGAGCAACATGAATGGGACGAAGACAAGTTGCGCCACTAGATTAAAAGGTGAAATGAATCAATGTATTTCAATTCCAAGAATCACAGATTTCGCTTATCTGAGAAGACCAATTTCACAAACGGATAATCGACAAGTTTTTGGAAAACTGCTTCATATTGTTTGTTCATGACAGGTAAGTAATTTCAACAATATGAAAATGAACCGATAAAGACTATTAACTAACACTGGATACTCAAAGAATGAATGTGATTGTTTTGTATTGCACTGAATGACGTCACAAGCTCTAATCGGAATTTTTGGTGACTTTTAGCCTGTCTACCTTCAAATTATCTCGCAATCTGTTCCGAATGCTCTGTTTGGATATATTTCTGCGAAGAGTTTAGAAGTAAACAGAATAACCCGCTGATTCTTTGGCAACTGAAAATAAACTGAGCCTAAAACCAGGTCCACATGAGTGTAATGCGAACAGCGAATGCAATAAAACAGAGGGAGTTTTATGGTTCGATGCAGCGCTCTTTCTGCTCCGTCGGGACTCGGTTTTCAACTCTAACGATGCATTGGAATATATTATTTGAGGCTGAGATATGTCGAGTGCCGTCCACAGAATTCGCCGAATTATTTATTAAACTTTATGGCATTCGCTGTTCGTATTGCACTCATCTGAACCCGGCTTTATCTGTTTGTGTCTACCGAACATAGAACATAACGAGTAGCGACATATATACAATCTTTGTAAAACAGGTAGAAATATCTGGGACCACTCACAACAGATATTCAGTTATGAATATATTTGAGTTCACTGTGGTTTTCGAAACGTGCGTTAGACGCAGAAAGTGTAAGTGGATCAGAGAGTAGTTACACACTGTTTTGTTATTAGATATTCAGTTATTTGGCCATGTTTCTTCTACTTTGGAGAGGATTTCACTGAGTTTGTTCCTAACTTTCCGAACCATTTTTGGTGATGTCGCCTTTTTTATGCGCTTGTTCTAGAGTGTCTTAGTCGTTTGATACCATTTTCGGGGAAAAATTCTTAAAATAACACTCGTAAGTACAAAACGATAGCACGCCGTTTCCCAGAACTTGTGCGCAAAAAGGTTTTTACGCTCTTGTTAGGGAGCAGCGCGTTATCATTTTGTCACGATGTCTGTTCTTTTCGAATTTTAGGCCGACAATGGCCTTAAACAATTGGGTTTAACTCCCTGAAGAAGAATTCGTGGTCAAATTCAATTCTGTCCGCCCGGCCGTTCGTATGTGCTCTAGTTTTCGAAGGAAAAGACTTAGAGACTTGAAATTGTCAGATAAAGTTTGGAGTCCAAATATCTCGGTCCAGTTCATTAATGGGTGGAATCGGTTGGATAGTTTCGGAGTTAGGCCCATTTGAAATTTTGAGGTTAATTCCTCGATATCTCATAAAGTACTGCCTCGATCAGATTGAAACTTCGTGGACAGTTTCAGAATACCAATGTGCATCTTAGAGCAAAATTTCGTGTGGATCGAGTCAGAAAATTAAGAAAAAAATTATTCGAACATTTTTTGAATTATTGATGAAAAAGGTGTTTTCTCTGAAAATATTGGTTAGATTTTAATGGAATTTGGCACAAACCTTAGAGTCAGCATTTCACAACAGTGTTCCAAATTTCCATTCGATCCGATATTTACCTTCGGAGATATGAGGGACAAAATTGTGCCAAATTTCGTTGTTATTTTGAATTTTAACGTTATTTTCACAAGAAGTACAAATGCAATTACGAAACAAGCAACTAGGCGCAAAATTTCGTGTTGATCTAATAGTTAGAATTTGAACGAGCGCTTAAAAGCTCCCGACCTCACGTCAGTGCTTTTCTAGATTTATGGTTTATTATTTGATAAAATCAAATAATAAACCTTAGTGATCGACCAAGGAAAAAGAAATTTTAAGCCCCCCTGAAAATTTCACAGTTTACGTTTTGGAGTATGTAGATTTGAATAAACGGGGCTTTTCTCTGAAAGTACTGAACGGAAATCCTTGAAACTTGGTAGAAAAATTGGGTGTCACTCGGGGTTGATCCTCCAAGCTTTTCATCAGAATCGGTGCACCCTAAGGGGTCTAAATGGGGGGTTGGGGAGAAAAAAATTATTTCTCGAAAACTTACCACCAAATTTTCATGAAACTCTCAACGTTGATTACTGTTGCATAACTGATGAACGTAAGAAAATTTTACCCAGATGATTTCCGACCAGTGCTTCCTGAAATATAAATAAAAATGCTGCAAATTTCCAATAATGTCGAAAATGAATTATAGCATTCGGTTCTAAGTTGTTTAAGATATCAACGGTATATTGGGTTATTTAACTAAGAACATAATAAACCCTTGTGTGAAATTTTGGCGCTGTAACCACAGGTAACCATAGTTAGTAGTTACCCGTGACGTCATAGTCACGTAGTTACTTCTGTCTGTCAACTCCAAAGAGAACTTCGATACTATCTTGTATCGAAAGACTTCTTTTATTTAGAAGAATGGAAATTGTTTCCATTTTCATCAAACAAGCCTGCAAAAACAATAATAAAAAAACCTGCCAGATGTTTCAAAAATGAACATTAAAAATTGGGTAGAATTCTCGACTTCGTTGGAAATTAATTTATCGTTATCGGGAAAGAAGTCAAATAAATTAATAAGGACTACAAGTGTATTCTTTATTGATATTTCCTAGCTTTCGTTCCTACTTTTGGAACTTCTTCAGGGGCTGAAAACGAAATGATGTTACTTGAAATGAGCATTCACTTATAGAAGTGCTAAAAAAAAACTCACATTCAATGTGAATTTTGAATACATACGACCAATTACTATCTACCATATAATTTAATGTTTCATCAATAGCTGCAACTTCTGAACCATAATTGGCAACACAATAGCAATTATTAATTAAAATTTCTTACACTTTCTTTTGAAAATCTAAAAACAACAACTAATACAAGCTCAAATGCAATCTAAAAAAAATGTTGCACCGGTACAAAACGACAGGAGGAGTGACGTCTTTCCCGATAACGATATATGAACATTAAAAATATTTGAAACTTCCATAGAATATGACCCCCAATTATTTTCATTCTCGAATCTATGTTCATAAACTCATTCCATTTCACTCTTTCGAAAGAGATAGAACTACATACTACACGAGTAACCCTGCTCAAGAGGAAGGTTATGCGGTATGGTATGCGTGACGTCATCAATACGTCATAGTTACATAGTTAGCTGTGATAATGAAAATGTGGTAACCCAAGTAACTACATGTAACCACAATCTGTAGTGAGCTGTGGTTACAGCGCCAAAATTCGCCTCATAGCGTTTAGCAATTCTTCCAGTATCGTTATTACGTTTTATGGTTTGAGATACATTTCATTCACTTTGAGGCCACTGAGCTCTCAAAAATGTTATACCGGGTGGTCCGCGAGCAAGTGCATAGTCTGATTAAATAGAATAGTAATTAAATAGATGGTACCTTGTGGAGCCGAAAAACAAAATTTAGTTATATGCTAAGGCTATCTGTTTCTAGGATACTGGGTGATTTCTTGATTTTAGCAAAACCTTTGGATGTCTTTAACTCGCGAAGAATTCAAGGCATTCAGTTCAGGCCATCGAAATTTCGATTTCTAATCACAGGTTCAATAAAACTCTCTGAACATGGAACATCAATCTGGTTCTTTCTTTTCGAATACTGTTTTTCGCGGGAACAGCACAACAATTGTTAATTTGTTTTAATGAAGAATAATTATGATTTTTGAGAATTGAAATTTTCAGTTGAAATTTTTTTCTTAATTTTTCAATTTTGCATATACCTTGAAGACGACATTGAAAAACATTGTTTCAATATTAATATGATCCGATGTTATTTTCGGAAGTGTAAAAATATGTCAAATTTCGTTGTTTTTAGAAATTTCTGGGTTATTTCCATCAATATCTCGAAAACTACAGATGCCATCAGATTGAAACCTCGTATATTGCGTTGAAGAATATTTACGCGTAACACGACGCAAAATTTTGTGTGGATCTAGTCCTCAAGAAGTTTTCAAAATTTTTTTCCAAATTTCGAGATTCGACAGACCTTGAAATCGATAGCCAACAGTTCCCGGAGAAATATGGAAAACATGTTAAATTTCGGTGTTATTAGAAATGTTGAAGTTATTTTCTTAGTATCTCAAGAAATACTGGCATTTATGAACTAGTTATACGGTACTGCAGCGCCACATTACGAAAAATGTTTCGAAGATTATAAAGGTGAAAAGTATGACAAAAATGTTTTCGGAAATTTTCCAATTTTCAATTTGATCCTATATTTATTTTGGGAGATATGCAAATAGAAATATGTCCGATTTCGTGTTTGAAAATTTGAGGAAATTTCCTCAATAACTCAAGAAAAACTTACGCAATAAAATTTAAACAACGTAGATGTAGAAAAACGATGCGCAATTTTTCGCAAAATTTCCCGAGGACCGTACAGACAAACAATCGAAAACATTATTTCTTTCTGGAAATTTTTGATTTTAATTTGAAAAAATTTGTTTTTTACAAGTTATTCATCCAATTTCTTGGTTATTTCCTAAATATGTTTCATTATTATTTACGAAATATCTGAAGAAATTGTGAACAGATGAAACTTTGATACTAGTTGGCGTTTGCTGATCAGCAAATTTGTGTAGAAAATCTTGATGAATTAGAAAACAATTTTGAATATTTTATATTTGGCGGCCTACGAATCATATCATCCTCAAGAAATTCTGTAGGGACTTTCGAGCTGTCATTTTTCATTGAATTACTGAATTTCAATTCGATACGGTGCGTATTTTTGATAATTTCGGGAAAATAAATTATGAGCGGATGTGAATATCTGCGGAATCGTTGGGTTGATTTTACCCATTCACGAATACGATCTTAGTAATTAAGCTCCAAATCTACAAAGCAATTATCAAGGCTCTAAGTAGGTTCTTACGGATATTATTTATTCACTATCGACTGTTAGGCTGAACGTATACACGAAAATTTCCGAAAGCAATGACTTACAGGCTCGATATTTGAAGTGTAGATTTTCTGTTCAATTACGAAGATACAGGATTATTACCATAAGGAAGTAAAGCTGCGTTTGGCAGAGCCAATTCGTGAATAGGTGACCGTAATTTTTCATCGAAATTTGGCGAATAGTTTCCAAGATATCAAATTTAAAAAAATCTCTAAAACACTCATACAAGGTCAAAGGTTTTCACGTGCTATTTCAAATGTTTTGTTTTTCAGGTGAAACTATGCTACTTAGAAATCAACGACGAAATTTTACATATTTTTCCATATTTCCTGAAATTAATATCAGAACGAACTGAAATATACCACGCTTTTGTTAGATGTTAGCTTCATAGTTTGTGCCAAGTTTTATAAAAATCTAATGGATAATTTCCGAACGAAATTTTCGCCCTTGTCCGACCAAGAGGTTGTATGACATTGCAGAATGCCTAATTTCGCACTCTAAAGGCCGACTCCAAACCAAATGTGGTTTGGTTTCGTGTCGTTCATAGGAGAACCCGCTCAAAAATGGTACTTTTCTGTCGTTGTAAAAACGTTAGTTTTCAAATTGATTGAAGGAGTATTTAAAACTGAGAGCATACAAGAAACTGAACATCACAGAGTTTTTCTTCAGGGTTGGTGTTTTTGCGCGAATGTTCTGGATATTTTTTTCCCGAAAATAGTTTCAAAATACTTGGTTAGAAAACGATCGAACGGAGTGAGCCAACGACTTGAAACTTTCAGGGCAGTTCGCGCTTCGGAATACGGCGAACTCAGTTAATGGGTAAAATCAGCCAAATGGTTTCGAAGTCATTTGAACTTTTGAGATTATTTTCCTAATATTTCAGGAACTTCTCAAGCGATTGCATTGGAATTTGGCAGTTAGTTGGAGCATAGAGACGCGCAACTTTCAACGAAATTTTGTTGATCTTCCTGTTAGTAAACTTTGTAAAATAAAATTTTCAAATTTTGTTTCGGAAACGATTTATCATATTTGGAGTAAATTGAGCTCATGCCTTGGCTTCCGTATTTGTAGTTAAGAACCAAATTTCAGTTTGATATGATAATACTTTTTGGAGATATTGGATAAAATATGTAAAATTTCGTGTTTTTTTCTCGATATCGTTTTTTTTTTCGAAGTAAATCGAAAAATTCCTACTCAATTTCGATGAAATTTGGCAGCCTGTTTGAAAATGCTTATGGACAACTTACACGTACTAGAATTTCGTGATGATCATGTCATCAGAACAATTTGAACAGAAAATATTTTTTTTTAATATTCAATATTCTGTAATCTTCTGAACATATTATTTCCATGAAATTTTATATAAACTTTCAAGCTGTTATTTTTCGAGGAAGTGCTGGATTTCAATTCGATATGATCTGTATTTACGGAAATATTGGTAAAATAAACTCAAACACACTCTCTTTCGGAACAAACTGGATATAGGTTTGGGACTCAATTACGGAGGTCGAATTCGTGAATGGGCAAATTTCGCCCAATGATTCCGCAGATATACCCATTCAAAATTTTATTTTCCCAATATTCCCAAAAACACATATGGTATCGAATTTATATCTAGTACTTGATTGAAAAACGACAGCTTGAAGGCTTTTGCAAAATTTCGTGAGGATAATATGATTAGAAGATCACTAAAACTGCGTTTGATAGGGTCAATACGTGAAAAGATGGCCGCTTCGGCAACTGCTGTTTTCACGTCAGTGCTATTCTAGAATTTTTGAAATTTATTTTTCGTTCAAATGATCCAAACTGATGGTGTCATTTTCAAGCCAACAAACACAATAAATTTCGAAAAAAACAACTTCGAGACTCGATATTTGAAATGTATGCTGGAACATAAATACCCAATGATTTTGTTGACATATCTTGGAATGAAACCAAGTACTTGTGTGAAAAATAGCGACTCTTAGATTCATGCACAATTCAAGCAAAATTCGACTATAATTCTTCATTTCAGAAATTACTGATTTCTGGATCAGCACAATAATTAGAATAAAGAGATTCACATGGAAAGTTTGGGACCTCAGAAAGCAGATCAAAGTAGTGAATAAGTAAAATTTTCGAGATTTTATTTCCTCAACATTTCCGAAGATTGATTTGAGATCTAGTACTATGTTGAAGGTTGATGGTTTGATTAAACATGCAGATTTTTCGTGGGAATCACATGATTGGAAGAGTATTTTTGATAACAACAAATTATCAGTATCAATAAAAAAAGCACTGACGTGAGGTCAGGATCTTTTACGCGTTTGTTCAAATTTTACTAAACCATTACAAAACTATTTACGTATTGACCTCGCCAAAGCGCTAGCTCAAATTCGGCAGCTTTGCTTCCCAATGGAGAGATTTGGCGATCTACTTTCCATATGATCCTCACAACATTCTACACGAACCTCAAGCCATCATTTTTTGATCGAGTACTAGATTTCAATTCGGTCTGATCTGTATTTTTGTAAATATTAGGAAAATAAAAATGAATCTAGAATTTTTTGAACCAGTACTAGATTTAGATTCGATTCTATGTGTATTTTTTCATTGTAGGAAATATGAAATTTTGAATGGGTCCGCAATCATCAGGCGAATTTCACCCATTCACGAATTCGACCTTCGAGGATAAACCGAAAACCCACACTACAAACATCGAGTATCTGAGTCGTTTCTTTCCGAAGTAAATGTGTTTACTGGCGTCCGAACTTCTGGCAGTGAGAAAATAAATTCCGGAAGACTGTACTTAGAGACTTGAAAATCGAAGAGAAGATTTGACGGTTAATTATGAAGGCTAAATTCGCGAATAGGTAAAATCCACCTAAATTTTTTCGCAGATATACATTCCCATTCCAAATTGCATTTTTCCGATATTTCCAACATAACTGATCGTACCGAATTAAAATCCCGTAAAATGAAAGGTTGAAGGTTCATGCGGAATTTCGTGAGGGTCATATGATCAGTAAATGAAATTATGAAATAGATATATGGATAGATAGATTTATTTATTGCCTAAAACATTATACTGGTTCATAACGTCAATTAAAATAAGCTCATGATTTTTAATAGCTACAAAATTCGACAATATTTGTCGCAAACATTCCAGTTAGATCCGTTATTTATTTTGGGATTTATTGTCAAAAAATGATAATAAATCGTTAAATAAGTGTCGGATCAAACCGAAATGTTTTTGAAAAACATCATTGAAATCTTAATGATAGAATCCAGGGAAAAAAAATTCGACGGAGATGCGGAAAATTTTGGAATAGAAAATTTCAAAATTTCCTCGAGACTAGATCCACACGAAATCCTGCATTAAGTTGCTTGTTGGTATTTCTGGAGATATTGAGGAAAAATCACCAAAATTTCAAATAACAACGAAATTTTACATATTTTTCTCCCTATATCCAAAATCGCAAATATCGAAAATAAATGTCGGATTAAATTTCAATCTGAACCATTGTTGTTAAATTTCGACTTCAAGATATCTGCTAAATTGCATCGAATTCAAATGGATAGTCTCCGAGAAAAAAAAATGTTCAACAAAATTTGGTAAATTATCAAACAACATTTTTTCTTTGATTATTCAGCAACTAGATCTACACGAAATTTTCTACTAAATTGTGTGTTGGTGTTTTTCCTCTAATTACGAAGTTTTCATCTGATCGAATTGGTATTTCTCCAGATATTAAGGAAATAACCTCAAATTTCAAATATCAAAGAAAATTTGACATATTTACTTCCCCTTTATCTCCGAAACTGAAAATCAGATCGAACTGAAATTGCTGTTGCTAAATGTCGACCTCAAGTCTGTTCGAAATTTCATTGAAAAAAACTTTCAACAATAGTTTGGAAATGTTCGAATTAATTTTTTGTTTGATTTCCTGAAGACATACACGAAATTTTGCATCAAGCTGCGTGCTGAAAATATCCAACTTACTACGGAAATTCAATTTCATCACATTAGTACTCTATAAGATATCGAGGAACTAACCTCTAAATTTCAAATTGGTATAACCTCGAAACCGTTCGTGTAATTTTGCTCAGTAACGAACTCAACCCAGATATTTAGACTAGGGCTGGCCCTTTTTGTATTCGAATATTCATTCAAAAATGTATTCGATTATTCCAATAATTCATTCGAACACATGAGATATACAATGAATTCATGAATATTCAATGAATAGTAGAATATTCACTGAATAGATAAGTATTCAGTGAATAGTTGGATATATTCATGCATCCATGAATATTCGATACTATTCATGAATATTAATTTATTCAGGACTACTGTTGAGTAATTAGCAGAGTAATCCATGATTCGTAAAATAACGACTCAATGTGTGAAGGATCAATTGATTATTCAAAAATGATTGAAACAGGTTCATGTAATTTACTATGAACAAATTCTTTGATTCATTTCATAGGTCTAAAGATTAACGAAAGATCGGAGCTGCAGTAACGAAATATACATCACAAAATATGAATATCAAAGAATTCGTTCGTGGTGAAACACACTCACTTGTTTTAATTATTCCTGAATAATCAGTTAAATGATCTTTTGAACTTTCAATCGTAATTTTACGGATGATGGATTACTCTACTTACCACTAATCAGCAGTTCTGAATTAATTCATGAACAGTAACGAATATTCATGGATGCATGAACATCCAACTATTCACTGAATATTCATCTATTCAATTATTCCGTGAATATTCAACTATTAATTAATAAAGACTATTCATTGATTATTCGACATTTCATAGAATATTTGAAAGAAATTTCAGAGAATATTCATGAATACATGAATGATGTAGACCCAAATTATTCGAATAATCATTCAATGAATATTCAAATCATTCATTAATGATTCCCATTCCTAATTTAAACTAAAAAATAAACCTGAAAATTTCCAACACCCTAGGTTTTTTTTCTTTCGAAAGTTAGAGCACACAAGCCTGACCTTAAGGACGGACAGAATTAAATTTAACCACGGATTCTTAATCAGTGAGTTCAACCCAATCGTCTGAGAACATTTTTGGCTAAAAATTCGTAAATTACAGACATTCTGACGAAACGATAAGGCGCTGTTTATGAGAATAAGTGTTCGAAAATTATGAGCAACACAGAAATACAATAAATTGCTTGAATCCTCAGGTACTTCTCTAAACAAAATTACTCGTAAATTTCAGGTAGTGAATGATAATGATTCTGGGAAATTTACAGGGTGTTCAAATACAAAAATCGGCAATTCATATGTTAACGCCAATATTCAGAATTCTTCAAATTCGACAGAATTCTATTTTCACAACAGTCTCTTTGATTGATTTATCGACAGATGTCGTAAATCACCCGTTTTGCGAATTCTTCTTATCTAAAAAGAACAATGTGTTCAATATAATAATTCGATGTGAAGAATGGAATTTTGCTGTCACGTAAGAATCCGCTAAGTTTCCCAGTTTTTCATAGTTTCCAAAATAAAACTAGTTTCCGAGTTTCCAAAATAAAGTTTTAAAGCTTCCTCAATATAAATAATCAGTTGCCGATTATAAACAATTCAACGGTTCGTTACTGTGAAGTGCGAGCTGTGTTTCGTTCCCTCCCTGTTTGGGATTGAAAGAACCATCATTCACCTAGAACACCAAGGCCCCCACATTGGAAGAAAATTCTACACAACTCCCGTCCTCTGGCCAGTTGGACTTCGGAGAACATCAAGAGAATCGTCAGAAAACAAGCCTTAGAAATCCCCAGGTAGGATTATTACGTTCTTTCTTTGATGGTTCTTGCAATTTTCTCAATGATTTGAAATAGAGCCTCCGAACCTAGCTCAAATACAGTCCACTGGTATCCTCAACATGGTCCTTCGGGCCGGATTTTGTAATTTCAAATCCCTTTTCCAAATTAACGTATTTCTTTTTCTTCATTTTTTCCACACTTCCTTCAGTTCTCAGGCGTGTGCGACGTTGCCGGTTCACTAGTAGTTTCCTTCAGAATAAGAATCCTGTCGTACGGCGTTGCCAGATTTAGTTTTTTCTCAGTAGATACAAGTAATCTTTCTTCTCAATTCTAAATAGTTCAATTCTGTATTCAATATGACTTCCAAATCGGAAAGTATCGAACCCGATATTCAAAAAGTTTGGAATAAAAGGTTAGCTCAGAGAAACAATATTTTTGCTACTGTTACATCTATTTACGATAAATGTAAGTCATATTCATCCGCTAATCTTGCTAAAGTGAAATATTTCGTTCACCAACTTCCTAATTATTCCAAAAAATTTGAAGATGTTCAAAATGAAATAGAGGCACTCAACGAAAATTTGCCTCAGAAGGCTCAAGTTGACATTTCACAACAACAAGCTTCCTTTGAAGAGATACTTGCTTCGATTCATGATATTCAGTGTAATTTAGCAAAACAAGAAGATGTAGTTCTGGCCATACCTGATAATAATTCTCGCATAACTCCGTTGTCGCAGATGCTTCCGACTATTTCACTTCCTTCATTCGACGGTAAAATTGATCATTGGGTGGAATTTATTTCCTTATATAATTCTTTAGTTCATTATAATGCAATGATAGATAAAACACAAAAATTCCAATACTTGAAAACAACACTCAAGGGTGAAGCCTTTGCTGTTATTAGCGGACTTCAATTGATACCTGATAATTAAGATATTGCGTATACTGCTTTAGTTCAGAGGTATCAAAAAGCGAGACGCATCGCTTCCGTTCATTTTTCGAAATTATTTCAGTTTAAAACTTTAACCCACTCTTCATTATCATCCCTTAAGGAATTTTTACATAATCATGAAACCGCCGTTAATTCAATTAAATCTTTGAAACTTCCAGATCTTGCAGATTTTTTGTTGTTTTCCATCGCTTTAAATAATTTAGATTCGAATTCCAAACGTGCATTCGAAAATAAAATACCGTCAGAAGGCATCCCCACTTACAAACAGTTAATTGACTTTGTAACACAACAAATTCGTATAATGGAGCTTTCCAAAACATCTGATACTAATAGTACGTCATCGAGACCAAAGTCGCATGGCTCGAACGTTTTGTTAGTTAACTCTACGGCTTCCTCTACCTCTGATAGAACTTTCGCTTGCCCCTTATGTAAAAGTTCACATTTCTTACATCAGTGTTCACAATATCAAAATATGACTCTGAATGATAAATTCAAATATCTGAGAATGAACTCTCGCTGTTTTAATTGTTTGGGTCGACATCGAAGAGAAGACTGTAATTCTCGTTCTGTATGCCGTCACTGTAAAACAAACAAACATCATACTTCTCTTCACCCCTCTTCTGCTTCCTCGACATCACAGAATTCCCGTAATATCAATAGCTCCCCAAGTTGTCTTCGTGACTCTCCTGAACCCGCTCAGTCTGTATCCTGCATCGCATCCTCTGGGAATTCACCAATTCTCCTTGGTACTGTGAGTCTTCTTGTTGAAGATGTTACTGGTATTAAGCATAAGCTCAAAGCTGTTTATGATCCCGGCTCTCACATTTCTGCCATCACTAAATCAAGTGTTTCTTGTTTAGGTTTGAAAATATGTCCGTCAACCTGCTCAGTTTCTGGTCTATGCCAATCAAACTTGAGGCTCTTTGGATCTGTGGATGTTCCCTTACATTCTCGTGTCTCCTCCCATGAGGTCAAGGCCCATGCTATCGTTCTTAGTAATATTTCTCACCCACTTCCTCCTGCAGAACTGCCACCGGAAATACGATCCAAATTTAAAAATTTCCAACTGGCAGATGATAATTTCGATACCCCTTCCCCAATAGATTTCTTGATAGGCGCTGACTTGCTTCCTCAAATTTTATCAAAGGATGGCATTCAGTCCATTCCTGGTCATCCAACTGCAATTAATACCGTCTTCGGATGGGTTTTGGTTGGCCCCACATCTTCCCACTCTTTAGAGTCGTTCGCCACCTCCCTCCATGTACATGTAGACATCGGATCTGCTCTCCAAAGGTTTTGGGAAACGGAGGAGGTCTCTCATGCTCCCCCAATGAATCCACTGGATACCTTGGTGGAAGAACATTTTCTTCGTACCCATTCTCGTGACAAAGATGGGCGTTATATAGTCGCACTTCCCTTTAAGCCAGATGCCACTTCCCTTGGATCAAATTCCTCTAGATCACTAGTTTCTTTCAAACGCCTTGAGGAAAGACTGTCAAAGCAACCAAAAAAATTTGAATCGTATCAGGACTTCATGACAGAATATCTTGATCTTGGGCACATGTCTCCTGCTTCCTCCGCTTCTTCTTATGTCATACCGCACCACGTTGTTATGAAGGAAACCATAACAATTAAATACAGATTTTTCTGTATTCACCTTTACATAATAATATCTTTCGATATTGATTTGATATCTTTCGATATAATTTTAATGTCTTCGACGTACTACGTCTTCAATGACAAAATTATTATATCAACTGGCATATAATGATCAAAGTAAAAAACTCTAGAAAAAGGTAAAAAAATGAAATACAACCTAAAAACAATACTAGAGTGTTTCATCTTCTATCTTTCGATTTAGAATCATCAGTAGCATTTATTCTATATTATATATCAAAAACTTACCACGTGTTTCTCACTCACAGTTCATATCAACGGAAATAACCAGATTTAAGTCCATACGCATGCTTGTTAGAATTGTGCATAGAAAACAATAATGCCACAGATTTTACTTAAACCTCCTTCTTTCCTTGACAAATGAAATGCGGTAAAAAAACATTTTCCAAAATTTTTATAACCTCAAAAATTAAATGACAGTTGATATTGACCTTTGAAAACTATAAGTTTTCATTCAAATATTAAATTCAAAAAAGTCTACTTGTTAAAGGCTATTGATATAACAATTAAATACAGATTTTTCTGTATTCACCTTTACATAATAATATTGAAAATATCGAAAGATATTATTATGTAAAGGTGAATACAGAAAAATCTGTATTTAATTGTTATATCAATAGCCTTTAACAAGTAGACTTTTTTGAATTTAATATTTGAAGGAAACCAGTTCCACCACAAAACTACGAGTAGTTTTCAATGCTTCCGATACCGACTCGACAGGCATTTCTCTTAATGATCGTCTTTTGAAAGGTCCTAAACTGCAACCCGATATCCAAAAGGTGATATCAGAATTTCGTTTACAGGCAATTGCCTTATGTGCCGACATACAAAAAATGTATCGCCAGACTCTTCTTATCGCTGATCACAGATGTTTCCAACATATTTTCTGGCGTTCTCCTGGTTCCAATATCATTTCTGAATATGAATTAAACACTGTCACTTACGGCTTAACTCCTTCTGCATTTTTAGCGCAACGAGTTTTGAGACAACTGGTGAAAGATGAAGGCAAATGCTTTCCTCTGGCTTCGTATGCTATTACAGATCAGATTTATGTCGACGATGTGATGAGCGGTGCTGAAGACATAAAATCAGCTGAATTGTTGCGTGATGAATTGCGTGAATTATTGAGTAGGGCAGGTTATGAGCTCAGAAAATGGTCGACAAACCATCCTGAACTACTTTCAGATCTTCTTATTGACCACAGAGAAAGTCCCATCCGATTCTCAGATGGTTGCGAATCTTTAAAGATATTAGGATTATCTTGGGAACCCTCTACCGACGCTTTCACTTTTGATGCTCAGCCTTTCAATTCCCCATGTACTAAACGCAATATCTTGTCATTCATTGCGAAAACTTTTGACCCCTTGGGCTATTTATCTCCCATAACGTTCTTTATGAAGTCTGTACTTCAAAGGTTATGGTTGCTAAAATTGGATTGGGATTGTCCTGTTCCTCCTTCTTTAGAAACTGTGTGGATGCAGTTTGTCTCCGCAATACCTGATTTGAATAAAAAATTAAAAATTCCGCGTTTTGTTACCCCACAACATTATGATGATGTTGCAATAGTAGGATTTTGTAATGCATCCGAAAGCGGCTATGCAGCCGTTGTATACTTGTGTTTTGAGTCCCCTAGTTTCCGTTGCTCACATTTGTGGCAAGCCAAGAGCAAGGTTGCCCCACTTAAAATATTGAGTATTCCGCGTCTTGAGCTCTGTGGAGCTTGTTTATTGGCCAAGTTGGTCAAGAGTATTTCTCAGCACTTGACACTGTCAATTTCATCTATAAGATTATTCTGTGACTCTCAAATAGTTTTATCATGGATTAACACTCCCCCTCACTTGCTGAAAACCTTCGTTGCCAATAGAGTGTCCCAAATTTTGGAAAATACAAAGAGTGCGATCTGGTCTCATATTCCCGGTTCTGAAAATCCTGCTGATGTACCTTCTCGCGGTTGTTCTCCCGAGGACTTTTTAGGCGAGGGTAATCTGAGAAGTTGGCTAACCGGTCCATCACTGTTAGTTGATTCCACTATAAACTGGCCTGAACCCTTTCGTACCTCTGAGATGTTGAAGACCTTACCTGAAACAAAAAATATTGCAGTCTGTTTATCCAGTCTCAAACATGCACCCAACGAAATCTATAAACTCTTCGAATCTGACTTCTCTAGTTATCTTTGACTCCGTCGTGTTGTGGCATGGATACGTCGATTCATTCACAATTGTCGCTCAGGAAAGACTGCGTCTATCTTGAGGAAACAATGCCTGACAGTTGATGAGTTGAACGAGGCCACAACATCAATAGTTCGTGTCGTCCAAAGTGTGCACTTTGCCGAAGAATTAAGGTTGCTTGAGAGAGGGCAGGCTCCTTCTAAGCGGCTTCAGTCTCTTGCCCCCTTTCTAGATTCACGTGGCCTTCTCAGGGTGGGCGGCAGATTGAAATTTGCTGATTTGGATTTCGATTCAAGACATCCTCTTTTGCTTCCTGAGTCTTGTTTCCTCTCAACCCTTTTATGCAAACATTTTCACTTGACATCCCTCCATTCTGGACCTAATCATGTTCTGGCTTTGGTACGGAGATCATTCTGGATACTTTCATCTCGCTCCCTTATTCGCAAGTGTATCCGAGAGTGTAAAACTTGCTTCAGATTTCGAACGTCTTCCTTTCAACCAAGGATGGCCGAACTTCCATCATCGCGTGTTAATTTCTCACGCCCCTTCAATACCACCGGAGTTGACTTTGCTGGACCCTTTATGGTTCGTGATACGAGACTTAGAAAGTTTCGAACCACTAAGGGATACTTGGCTCTGTTCGTGTGCACATCGACTAAGGCGATTCATTTGGAGTTCGTTTCAGAACTAAGTGCATCCGCATTCCTAGCCTGTCTTTCACGGTTTATTGCTCGCCGTGGTTTACCTTCCGAAATTCTTTCAGACCAGGGACGTAACTTTATTTCTGCTGCAAAGCAACTGAAAGAAGCGCATTGCTTCTTATTGAAGCATAATAATGAAATTGCAGACTTCCTTGCAATACGTGAAGTAAAGTGGCGCTTTAATCCCCCATATGCTCCCAATTTCGGTGGCCTTTGGGAGGCTGGGGTTAAGTCTGCCAAATCTCTTCTAACCCGTATGATTGGTAGAGAGATTTATACCTTCGAAGAGTATTCGACTGTTTTTTGCCAAATCGAAGCGGTTCTAAATAGCCGCCCCTTGAGTCCGTTGTCTGATGACCCATCTGAATGCGATTACCTATCTCCGGGTCATTTTCTTGTTGGTACGCAACTTCTAGCTGCAAATTCTAATATTTGTCGCCCTGTTAATTGTCTTCTACCATTAACAGGTGAGTGAAGTTTCCTCTATAACTTTTCCATTATTATTTCGCTGATTGTTTCTGTTTTCTAAAATTAGTGCTGATATCAAATATTTCTTTTTTTTTGTTTAATTTAAATTTATTAACATAAATTTGGTGGGCGGTATGTTAACGCCAATATTCAGAATTCTTCAAATTCGACAGAATTCTATTTTCGCAACAGTCTCTTTGATTGATTTATCGACAGATGTCGTAAATCACCCGTTTTGCGAATTCTTCTTATCTAAAAAGAACAATGTGTTCAATATAATAATTCGATGTGAAGAATGGAATTTTGCTGTCACGTAAGAATCCGCTAAGTTTCCCAGTTTTTCATAGTTTCCAAAATAAAACTAGTTTCCGAGTTTCCAAAATAAAGTTTTAAAGCTTCCTCAATATAAATAATCAGTTGCCGATTATAAACAATTCAACGGTTCGTTACTGTGAAGTGCGAGCTGTATTTCGTTCCCTCCCTGTTTGGGATTGAAAGAACCATCATTCACCTAGAACACCAAGGCCCCCACATTGGAAGAAAATTCTACACAACTCCCGTCCTCTGGCCAGTTGGACTTCGGAGAACATCAAGAGAATCGTCAGAAAACAAGCCTTAGAAATCCCCAGGTAGGATTATTACGTTCTTTCTTTGATGGTTCTTGCAATTTTCTCAATGATTTGAAATAGAGCCTCCGAACCTAGCTCAAATACAGTCCACTGGTATCCTTAACATCATAAATCAATGAACGATTTCGAAGGTGATTAGGGAAGGATACTTAAGGAATACCTCACCAAAACCTTAGTTCGAATGAACTGATAAGTTTTATGGCAACCCTTCAGTGCTAATTTGATGGGTTTTGAATAACCAGGGAGAAAAGAACATTGTTAATCCTTCAGGAAGTGAGATTTCACCAAACCTTTTCTTTTAACCCCTAACCCTTAATTGCTTTTCGGAGAAAGATTTCTTTTTAATGGCATAATAATGTGGCTATGCAATATTTTGTTGTTGAAGAGAATTCTATCCGTTCATGAACACCGAATTTCGAAAGAAAGGACTAATAAATTTGGTTGAATAATTTTTGACACAGATTTATTGCTATTTTTGATTTTACGCGCTCGTTCTGAGAAACAGCGCATTATCGTATCGTTACAATGTCTGTAATTTACGAATTTTGAGCCGAAAATGGTCTCAAACAACTATACTGGCTTCCTGATCCGTGTTTAATTCGATCCGTTCGTCCTTCCATATCTGCTCGAACTTTCGGAGGAAAAGTCCTAGCGACTTGAAATTCTCAGACTAGGTTTGGAGTCCACATATCTCGGTTAAGTTTCTTAATAGGTAGAATCGGCCGAACTGTTTCGGAGTTATGCTCATTTCAATTAGTTCTTCCATACCGCAAGAAGAACTAATCTAATTGAATCCAATTGAAACTTAGAAACTAGTTGAACTTCAAGCCAAATTCTGTGAAAATATATTCCGTATAAAATCAAAAAAACCCTGCAAATTACACACAAGGATTTATTATTTTCTCAGTTAAATTACCCAATATCATTGATATCTTAAATAAAACTTATACAGCGTGCCAAAAACTAACATAACTTGTCAATAATGCTTATACGAAGAATTATTAAGGAATATCCTCGCACCCGTCGATTTTTGATTTCAAAATCAATTTATCCTGTGCTTTTTCAAATTTGATATTTCTCACCCCATTACTTTATTTCTTCAAATTGAAATATATGGATTGTGATACATCAAATGAAAGGTAATTTTATTACCTACTCAGCGATGTGGCTTAAAGAAGAATAATTGTTTTGCCGTTTTTTATTGAAAAATTAAGATATAATTTAAGATTTGTGATTGGAGAGTAAGGCGATCAGACCATTATTCTTTTATTAATTATTATTAAGGGAAATCCACGATCCCTTCGATTAATAATTCAGATTGAAATAATAATTAATTTCTATTTTTGTTCACATAACTGAATTGGTCATCGAATGACCTTTGATGCGATATATCAAATGCAATATTTTTCCAAAAAAAAACTGTTTAGGTTCAAGGTATAAACCCCCAACTTTAAAACTGCATGCATTTTTCAAACTTCGAAAATAGAAGTCGGCAGGTAGGAGGATATTTTTAAATATTTATCATTTGAAGAATAAGAACCTAACACCAATCACAAATTGTTAATTTTGTAATGAGTATATGCAGACCTGCTTTCGGAATTACAAATCCATGGATTCGTGGATTTCCCTTATTAATAATCAGTAAAAGAATAATGATCTGATTGCAGTACTTTCTGATCACAAATTGTAAATTATTTCCTATTTTTTATTGAAAATGGCTCAAAAAATTATTTTTTAGTCAAATCGCTGAGTAGGTAATTGCAATTTGAAAAATAAAGTAGTGGGGTTCGAGGCGTAGGGGGTGAGAAATGTCAAATTCAAAAAAACACAGGATAAATTGCTTTCGAAATTTAAAATCGACGGGTTTGAGGATTTTTCTTAATAATTCTCCGTTCAAAAACCATTGATGAGTTACGTTACTTTTTTGGCACGCTGTATACCATTCATAAGTCATAAGATTTTCACCCCAAAATTTGCAGCGTTTTTTTTATACCACAGGAACGACTGGTCGGAAACCATCCGGGTGAAAATTTTTAGGTCGAGTTATGCAACAGTAATTAAAGTTGAGAGTTTCATGGAAATTCCGTGATGAGTTTTCGAAAGATATATTTTTTCCCTCCAACCCCCAATTTTGAACCCTTAGGGTAGACCGATCCTGCTGAAAAGCTTGGAGGATGAATCTCGAGCGACACAAATTTTTCTATCAAGTTTCACGGATTTCGGTTCAGTACTTTCAGGGAAAAACCCAGGACGACGGACGGCGGACGGACGGATTGTTTTTATTCGTTTATTCAAATCTACATACTTCAAAATGTAAACTGTGAAATTTTCAGGGGGGGTAATTTTTTTTTTTTGGTCGATGACTGAGGTCTATTATTCGATTTAATCAAATAATAAACCAAAAGTATTTTCGGAAATTTTTTGCTTTTTGTTGAAAAAATTTGTTTCTTTCGGAGACTTTTCATTCTGATTTATAAGATTATATTAAAATTTGGCACAAACGTTGAAGTCAATATCTAAAGACTGAGTTAGGTTTAATTTTTAAGTTTATTTCCTCATTATTTTAAGAAGTACTGATGCCATCAGCTAGAAACTTCGAAATTAGTTGTGAAACTCACGAATTCGACCTTCGTAATTAAGCCCCAAACCTACCTAACGGTCAGCCTAACAGCCGACTGCGTAAACAAAATAACTTCCGAAAGAAACAACTTAGAAACTCGATATTTGTAGAGAAGGTTTGGACCTTAATTACGAAGGCCGAATTCGTGAATGGGTAAAATCCACCCAATGATTCCGCAGATATACCCATTCAAAATTTTATTTTTCCAATATTTCCAAAAATACAGATCAGATCGAATTGAAATCCAGTACTTCATCGAAAAATTATAGTTCGAAGGTTCATACATAATTTAATGAAGATGATATGATAAGAAAATGACAGAATTTTTTTTTTTCAAATTGTTCTAATGACACTATTATCACGAAATTTTGTATAAAGTTGTCTTTCAGCGTCTTCAAACTAGCTTCGAAGTTTTATCAGGACTGAATTAGTATTTCTCGAGTTATACCGAAAAAAAACAACGATATCGAGAAGAAAACCTCGAAATTGGACATATTTTTTCCAGATATCTCAAAAACTTATGATCGTATCGAACTGAAATTTGGTACACTGCTCTGAAATATGAAGCTCAAAGTGCGAGTGGAATTTTTTTTTGGATATGATGAATGGTTTCCGAAAAAAAAATTTTTTGGAAAAAAATTTTTTTCAAAATTTACTGACAATATGATCCTGACAAAATTTGGCTCAAGGAAAGGAAAGTACCAAGCAACTCGATTTTCTAAGAATAGGTTTGGGGTCCAAATATTTCGGCAAAGTTCGTTTATTGGCAAAATCAAAATTTTAATTTTGAGCTAAGTGTTTGTGGTGGGGGAAGGAAAGTTAACAACGAACGACCCAACCGGACCTGACCGACGAACTGTTCAGTCTCCAGGTTATTCGTTCTTCGAGTGCTTGAACGTACTGTCGTAGTGTGTGTTTAGAACGGCTTGAACATTAAACGAATTCTGTTTTTGGTAGAAGTGAAAATCAACTGGTGTTAATTGTGTCGAAGTTTGCTTAAGTTATTCTTCTGGATTAGCTCTCGAGATGTCTTACGAAGTTGCGAAAAAGGAAAATTGTTTGACGGAGTTGACAGCCCGCTTTCAAAACTTGGGTTCCTCTATTATTCGTTATGTTTATGAACGAAATGATTTCGACGGTAAGCAAAAAATATTTTATTCATAATTTTTTATGAACATTAATTACTTAAGAAATTTATTGTCCGAGTTTCATCAGATTAAACTATTCGTAGTCAAGGTGAACTATTTCTCTATTCGCTTGATTATTTCAATTATTCATATAAAATTCCTGTTTCATTTGAACCTTCATTATGAAAAATCTTATTCTTCAACGCTGAATTTCTCATTGGAAAAGATAAAGAGCAGGTGGTTCCCTTAATTTGTTTCTTTATGTTTCTATAAATTTCTGATTAAATTTTGTTTATTTTTGAAACTTTTTATTTTATTCTTATATTGTACAATTCAATTGATGTTCATAATAACTTGACAGTCTACAAACAGTATCTACAATACTGGTATTGTGAGCATTATTATCTAACCATTGTGTGGATTTAATTGTTAATTACATTTTAACTTAAATAATAAATTTAATAAATTACAATTGAAGACCCCCAACGGAAAATCATCTTAAGTCCATAATCATCATAGTCTGTTAAGATTGGCTTAAACCATAGCCCTATACTTTTAGAAGAATTCCAAAAAAATTAGAAGTCTCTGATTTAACACGATTGATGAAAATTGAAACAAGAATTTCTCAAGTCCATACCAAATTTTTAATTCAAACTGTTTATTTTTTTATATAGATTGCCCTAAAACACTAAAGCTAAGTGTTTATTAAATCAAAAAGATAGGAATGAGCTTAGCTAAAACAAATAAACAGTGATTTTCCAAACTTTCAATTGCGGTTATCTCAAAACGAAAAAATTGTGACTTAACATGATTTTCCATTGTGGTCTTCAATTCATGTGAATATTTTTAGCAGAAAATATCGTATATTTTTATGTGAAGCTTCTAGAATAAATTATGAACTAAAGGTCGTTCGCGATTGTTCTAATGAAGAAAATAAAAATAAAATTTCGAATGTATACGCTCATGACGGTATCATCAGGCAAATTGAAACCATTAACGAAAAGAATCTTTGTTCGCTTAAACTTACTCTACAAATATCGGTTTACGTTGGCATAGCGGCCGAAAGTAAACATAATAACTTCGAGAAAAAAAAATCAGCTCATTGACGCGAAATTTATGGAGCTCTAGAATTCACCACTGAAGTTCCCGAATGCATATAAAATATCCATTAGAAATATTTGACATATCCGATCGAGCTGAAATTTGGATCTGGGTTTTGAAATCTGGCTTTTGAAGGTTTGAAATTTTTGAATGATATAATTCTTCGATTTTGATCTAAATGAAGTTAATTACTAATTTCCGAGTTCCAAATTTGTCGGAGCAGGATTCATTCCATTGAAAAAAACAATTCTTGGTCTTCTCCTTCGGAAGTTACTGTGTTTATGGCCAGACGGGCAGAATTGAATTTGACAATGAATTTTCCATCAGTTAAGTACACAGTCTTTGGTTAAATCAACGTTGATGAAAAGGATATAATTATTTTTTAGGTTTTTTTATGGATTTTCACTCCCAATATCTGAAACAGAACTATTAAAAATTAAATAAAAATTGTTTTTCTTATGAAAAACAAATAGTTTAATACTGCAATCCGCAAGAGCATTTTCGATGAAAAAAAATTTATTTAATTTTTAATAGTTCTGTTTCAGATATTGGGAGTGAAAACCCATAAAAAACCTAAAAAATAAGGCAAAATCCTCCCAAAATAAGCTTCAACCGATACTTAAAAGCATGATATAAAAAATATCGTGTGTTCATCTGAAAAATGAGTGACGTCAGCAATATTAAAATACAAATAGTTGTATATTCTGTGCTTTGAATTTGCATGTTTATTAAAAGCACAGAATATACAACTCTCTGTATTTTAACGTTGCTGACGTCACTCATTTTTTTTACATCATGCTCAAAAGGATACAAGTCCGAGATAAAATGTTGTATGCAATCAGAGACACACCATATACCATTTTCAGATTCCTCCAACCTAAGGGTATCTAAAAATACCCCATGTGTGTTACGCGATTATTTTGTGGTTTTCGAGATATATTTTTTTGTGTTTTTTATGTACCTTGACAGCGAGGTTTAAAAAATTCAAATCTTTTTATGTAGTAGATATTTTGCAGTTTTTTTTGTAACATGATCGTCCTGAATGTTGCTTTATCAAAAAAACTTAGCATTCTGGAATCACTCAAAGTTACTCAAAAAAGGCTCAGAAGTTCGAACTTTAGTTGCCAGTAGGATTTACTGAAATGCGCAATGTTACCACTTTTTTATATTCAAGAATTTTTGGGAAAACAAATACTGAAATGCTGTGAAAAATGGAAAAATAACATTGCATATTCTCATTGAAGAATCGAGTACATCCAAAAAAAAATTTTCAAAAAAATTATCACTGAAGCCCGTTTCTCCTAAATTTCACGCATTTCCAATATTTCTCGTGGTTATTGGCAACGTTGAATCAGGCATCAGCGAGAAGGTATATTGACCTTGAGATATTAACGATGTTTAATCAAAATTGCATGTGGCTGTGTTGCCGAGCCGTAATTCACCCACACGTGCTCTTAAATTCGTTTCCTAAGGAAGTCACCAGCTTCTTGACCCCCTGCAAACGCAGTTTTACTTTCTCTTAGACTGATTTGGAGATATTCTTTTTTTATAGTCATACGAAATTCTGCATGAACTTCCAAGCTATCATTTCTCAGTCAAGTGATAGATTTGAATTCGATCCGATCCGTATTTTTGGAAATATTTGAATGTGTTCATCTACGAATCATTTGACGGATTTTACCCATTCACAAATTCAGCCTTCGTTTTAGGGTTCCAAATTGATGAAAGCTATAGTTTTTTCATTTAGTACTAGATTTAAATTGGATCTAATCTATATTAACACAATAACTGAAAGAATATGGATTGCGATTGCCGAATTCGCGAATTGCTAAAATCCACCCAATGATTCCCGTATTCCTTTCCCAAAAATGAATATCGGATCGGATTGATGTTGATAATTGACTGAGAAAAATCAGATTCGGAAGGCTCAAAAAAAAATTTTGTGGAGACCATTTGATTAATAGATTGCAAATTATAAAGTATTTGCAAAAAATTTTCTTCTTCAAATCATAAACGTGCTTGCCAAACAATCATCACGAAATTTCCACATATTTGCACATCAGCAGTTTCCAACTAGTTACTTAGTTTCATTATAATTGGATAAGTATTTTTTGAGTCCTTCCATAAATTAGAGCGGTAATGATGAAAGAACCAAAGAATTTGACTCAGTTTTGCCCAACATTTCTGGAGGTTTATACCGGATCGAACTGAAATTGAACAGTTGTTGAAAACTAACTT
Source organism: Myrrha octodecimguttata (assembly GCA_958510865.1). Classification (NCBI taxonomy): domain Eukaryota; kingdom Metazoa; phylum Arthropoda; class Insecta; order Coleoptera; family Coccinellidae; genus Myrrha; species Myrrha octodecimguttata. The sequence continues at coordinate 19,047,089 of OY294064.1, forward strand.
ATGGGTCTTCTATTGAAATCAGATGAATAGTTTCCAAATTAATTGTTTTTGGAAAGCTGGAAAATTTTATAATCATCGTTGATTTGAATTTTTAACTCGTATCATCACCACGAAATTCTGCATGAAGGTGCTCGTCGGTATTATTCAACTAACTAAGAAGTGCTATAGTATACAACTTGAATAAGAAGTGAATTGCCCAGAGCTTAAATGACCTCGAGGTCTGAAGGATCCGAAGAAATTTCGATTTTTCTAGGACGAAAAAAAAGGAATCAAAGGCTTTGATATGCTATAACATGCTTATTTCCAAAGTTTCCGAGTATTTTCAAAGAATTCTTTAAATATTTCTATCATAAAAGCTAACCCAGGCCCTTCGCCATTTTGCAATCCGCCAAAATTGGGCCAGCATGTGTAGATTTGAAGGTTACACTAGTTTACATCTAATCGCGTTAGTTCCTCTTAAGATATTAGGAAAATTACCTCGAAACTTCAAAAAGCCATAAATGAGAATAAATGTCGGATCAAACTTAAATTTGAAACACTGCCAAATCTTATTGAAACCACGTTCATTGATCGATACGGACTCGACGAAAATTTTGTATGAAGTGGCCCGTCCGTATTCTTCAACTGGTTTCAATGTTTCAATCTAATCTCGTCGGAGTTATCGATAATAATAATTTGATATATATTATTTTCGAATATCTCCAAAAATTAACATCGAATCGAAATTTTAAATACTGTGGTTAAATATCGACTTCTAAGATCTGCGACTCATTACATCGAAAAAAAATCAATATTTTTTGTAGGATTTTTTAACACTCACGAAATACTGCCCTGAGTTGCGCGTTTTTATTCTTTTCTAGCGAACGCTATTGTGTCGGGAGTTACCTTAGACACCCTCTATCTACGGGAGTCCCCTACGTTACCCGCCTGTAACATACGGCCTCGTGCAGGGGGCGCTAGCGCTCACGCTGCACCTTGTAGACATTCTCAAGATCTTATTACACTTAACGTCTCCGACTGCCTGAGTATGAACTGACGACATTGTCTAACACAAAGATGTTGTAAATGGAAGACACAGTTGAATTTAGAAACTATTCTCCATTCACTTTTTTAAACTATCCCTGTTGGCCATGACATTATGACACATTTCACCGTGTATATTTTAAAAATGTTAAGTTTTAGTAATTTTCCTGTCAGATAACTACACAACGTTGTCCTCTCTACATAGAGGTCGTAGTAATAACAGATTTTTCAAAATTTGAATTTACTTTTGGAAAAAAATGAATTCGATATTTCCGAGGACCTGGATTATGTTGAGAATTTTTTCTCTGTTAATACTGGAAATATTTCACGTATTTAAACATGGTAGAAAGATTCAGTTATGCTATTCTTTGTACGGAAATCAAGAATCGAGTGTTGGAATTTTACCTAAAAATAAGGGATAGAGTAGTCAGTTACATAGTGATAGTTCATTCGAAAACAAAAATTGAAAGTACTCGAATAATCCTGCAGGAAAACTTTTAAACGAACAGACGGACCTATGGAATTCCCAACTTTCCGAAATTCTAAAGGAATAAGGCTTCATTCAGATACCTTTTTGCACAACTTGAAATACTCCATTATGAAAATGTTGGATAGCTTGTGATGAATTATTGATTTCAAATTATCAGGGTTACTATCAGAAAAAACAGATTTCAATTCTTCATAGCACTTCTTGATACTTTGTCTCTGCTTCTTCAAAACTACCTTCGGCAATTTTAAATTCCAAGCTTGGTGATCATGTTTAGATTGAGAGTAGAAACTATCATTGGCATTCGGCAACGTCGCTGAGAATTATTTTGACATTCCCGATATTTCACGAGTGCCAAACTGCGTCAGTTTAATGTGAAAAATCTTGATAAACCTTAATCATGGCCGACCGGGATAGTTTATAAAAGTGGATGGAGTAAACTTAAAATTCTTGTTAAGCACTGACGAGATTAGGAATATTTTTTCCTTTTATCTCCGAAAGTAAATGTCGGAGCAGATTGAGATTTGAAACACTGCTGTTGAATACTGATTTTAAGATTTGTGTCAAATTTCGTTGAAATCTAGGTAATGTTTTGATTGATTGGATGATCGAGGGGGAATATTTGTTGATTTATAGACGGATATTTGTCCTTGTGATTATTTTAATCTGGATTATATTCTTGAAGAAAAAAAAATCAACGAAAATTCGAAAAATTTTTGAATAATTATTTTTTAAATTTTCTAACATTCGTAGCCACACGAAATTTCACACTGAGTTGCACGTTGTTATTTCAAAACTATATACAAAATTTCAATCTGATCGAATCAGTTCCTCATGAGATATCGAGGAATTAACCTCAAAATTTTAAATGGGCCTAACTCCGAAACTATTTCACCGATTTCACCCATTAACCAACTTAACCGAGATATTTGGACTCAGAATATAATCTGACAATTTCAAGTCGCTAGGTCCTTTTCTTCGAAAGTTACAACACATACGGACGGCCGGCCGGACGGAAGGACGGACAGAATTGAATTTGACCACAGATTCCTCTTCAGGGTCATCAACCAAATCTTTCAAAACCATTTTCGGCTCAAAATTCGAAAATTATAGACATTGTGATGAAACGATAACGCGCTGTCCACCAGAAAAAGCGCGCAAAAAGGAGTTTTCTTAACTTCTGGCTTCGTTTAGAAAGTACGCAGGGCGCTCAACTACCAAAATCATTAAAAAATAATGCTTTATTCATCTTTTTGTTGTTATCGTCATTCGAAGGCTGATAGGCTGAAAATCATTGAAACACGATCGAAGTTATTTTTCTACTTTTTTTTCATTCTCATCTCGTATCTCGTGTAATTCTTACATTAAGATGAATTGGGCCTGAAGGTCCGGTGGAGTGGCGTGTGCTTTCGCCAGACCTCAACCCCGTTGTTTTTTTTTCATTTGGGGATTTTAGAAAGGGTTGGGAAAGCAACAACGAAACAGAATTAGGACAAAATCTTCGAGAAGCGGAAAGAAAAATAAAATGAGAATATTCGAGTAGCTTCGGGCAATTGGAATATAACTTTTTAGGACGTCGATTCTGAGAGATTTTGTAGATTTATTTTAGTATCTGGTATAGTAATTTTTCACTTTTTTGTGCCTTTTTTTTCACATGAAAAACCTGTAATTTCACATCTGCCAATTTTCACAAATTTTCATATTTTTATATTTTATCAGTTCACATGATGAGATTCTTCCTATTCCAGAAACAAAACTGACCTGCGAGATTGGTGTCAACACATCATCAGACGACTTTGTTGATACTGAAAATTCAATGATTATTTATGGAAGGAGCAGGGAAATATGCGATACTAGTAAGGCAGTTACTAGAAGCAAACCTGGAATGTTGGACAAGAGTTGTTCAACACAAGAATGTATATTCTCGGACAAAGAAGAAGAAGAAGTGAAAAGGTTGATAGCGATTTTCACTAAAATCCCTCCAGCGTACATCAAGGATATGTACGATGACTGTCGAGGCAATTTTGATATGACCTTTGAGAGTCTATTAGAAGGTGACAAGGATCATTCCTCTCTTAAACGTGATGAAGAAATTACGAATGAGGAGCGAGAACAGAGGGAGGAATGCCATCATTCAAAAATGTGTGAAAACAAAGTTCGGGTCAACCCATCAGATGAGGAGAACATGTGTGAATTGCCCACATCTGATTATGATTCAGATGATAGTGGTAATTCAACCACCATGGAACTCAATCTAGGTCAATTTTTGGTGAAACAGTTGGAAAAAGAATTTGGTGATCCTTCCAATACCTTCCCGAAGGGCTGTCAATCTGTCGTAAAAGTACCTAAAGGATTAGCTCGCCAGCTTTACGCTTTTCATGTAGAATCTGCGTATCAGCAGATTGAGACCCAACAATCTGTCCAAGACGATTTGGTTATAGAGGACGAAGCCTTCGCTAGAAAATTGTATCAGGAAGAAATTGGAGTTCTCAGAAAATCCCCTTCCGAGAGACTCCAGGAAACAATGAACAAACAGGCGGCTATGGAAATTAATAAAAATCCGTTACCTCAATTGAAAACACCAACTGACCTAGCAAATTCACTATCGAAGGAGAAACTTTTCAAAACTTTTCCACGCGTGGACCAGAGTGTCATACTGGAAATATACCACGCTAATAACTTGGATTATAAGCAGACAGTTCACGACCTTATCAATTCTGTTGGGGCTATTGGAATTAGTTTGAACACAAATATTAGTGAACCTCCTCTAAGTCCATCTACAGCACAGGAACTGGAAAGATTACAGAAGGACTCCGAGCCAACTCAGGTAATTATTTTATTGTAAAATGATATATACTCATACCAGGCCTCTGAAGACGAAATGCCAGGAAAGTTAGACGTTACGGTGGTTGCTAAAAGGGGGTCACAAATCACGGAACTATTCAAATTGGGCGATGATGTATTGTTAGCATCTTATAGATTACAATGTTATTTTAAAATTTGTTCTTAAACATTTTATTCATTTGCAAAAAGCAATCCATAATATTTTGTCGTAAATAATCCAGAACTTGCGACGAGAATAAAGCAGTTTTAGTGAGATTAACGGCACAATCAGGATAGATATTATTCAATTTACTGGGGCATTAAAACTCGTAACACAATCAAATATTAAAAAAGATGAGCAGCATTCGAAAACGATTATACCCTCGACTATTATTCTTCCATTTTGAAAGAGAAGATAAAAATTACCTCCTGTCTATGAAATGGGAACAACACTGAAAAGATAATGAATCTGATCTTGATGTTCTCTGTCGCTATTGATATTTTCTTAATGAATAGAGCTTATTTTTTATTTTAATCCTCTGAATCCGTTCTGTTGGGATTAATTGCATAGAACAGTTAACTCGAAGCAGATGCAAAATCAGTTAATTTGAGAATTTTTCTCGAGTTTGTAACGAATTAACCATATGAGTTTAGTGGAGGGTTTGGTTTCACGATGTGTTAATCTAACTAAAATGTTTTTATACTACAACTATTTGCCCTACGTATTTCATTGATGCATTGGATTGGGGCATTTTCGTCTGAAGGGTCGTTGGGAAAAAAAATTTATTAATTAAAATTAATATAATAAATTATATTATTATGTTCCAATCAATTCTGTATTTCAGGTTGAGAAGAAAGTGAAGAAAACCGCGGAGCAATACCGAGAAGATGCTGCATGTCACTTCAGGAAGAGGAATGATTTTCAACAAAAAGCTCAATTCTATTCAGAACTGGCCAAACAACAAATGCAATACTGCGACATGGCAAACAACAAAGCAGCCACTGTCTTTCTAGATGAAAATTCTAAACAGTTGCAGGATTTGAACACCTTGGATCTTCACTACTTGTTCGTGAAAGAGGCTTTAACTGCTTTAGACGTGTTCATAGACACTAAAATCAATGAATTGAATTCAAGTAACGGCAAATTCACTCAGGATCTTCTCATCATAACAGGAAGAGGAAATAGGAGCCCGAACGGAGTGCCTAAATTAAAACCAGCTGTAATAGGAAGGTTGAAGGCCAGGAACCTAAGGTGAGTACTGCATAAAACCCTTCCTTAGTTAATTTATTGAGGTTATGATTTTAAAATCCTGGCATTCTCAGAAATATTCCTGTTGTCATATTATTGAGGGCGCATTGTGCATTGTAGCTGTAACAATTAGTTAAAGAATGAGAAAATTTATATTTATTTCAACTTTTTATGATATAATGTAAACATTGTATATCATTTGCAACCCAAATAATTTCAATAACGCTCTATACCCGGCTAGGATAGTACGCACACAAAAAATACAAAGTGGTACATCACAGACCCACAAGAAAATGTTTTAAAATATAGTGGCAGTGTGAAATGTTGAAGAAAATTTTTTCTTCTCTATAAAAATATTCGTTTAGGATTGTATGTTCAATTGGATTAACATAAATTTGTACGAGGCATGAAACAGAATAGAACAAAATATTAACGCTAAAAATTGTTTGAAAATTTCAAAGACTGGAATGGTCCCAAAATTTAGGTCTCTTGCATAAAGTTTTTTCAATTATTTAGACTGTTCAAACTGTCGTTATTCCGAACGTTACATGTCAGACTTACTCTCTCTTCTCTGGTACCTTTTACTCCACTAAGTTGATGGACAGCATCAACTGTTACTTGATGATAGATTCGTGCTGTGCCACGTGATGTTTGAGTGGATCCACCAATCAGATGCGTTTCACCTTATTCGAATTTGTGTGTTGATTTTACGGAATTATTCAAAATTCATATATGTCATGAAAGATTTCCACCATTAAGATTCCTTCGTTTGTGGAATGAGGGATCAAGATTATATCTTCCCACCATTTTCATTTACATCCAGGAAGTGTTTTGACTTATTTTCTCTACGAGTTTGTTGAGACCAATTAAGTCCTCAAAAATTTGTGGTGAAGAATTTTGCAACTCAATAGGGTTTCTTGTTCTATCGAAATTTTTAGTCAAATTTTCATCTTGTGATTTTATAGAAAACGCTTCTTAAATTTCATTTTGGGTCATTCAAAATTGAAGCCTAAAAATCAATTTGACAGTGGGTTACTTTTGGAGAGAAAAGAAAGTTGTGTTATCTTTCTTATTTTTTACTCAAGGTAGAAAAGACGTCATTCCCTCAAATAATCCTGATATATTTCTTGTTTGTGTGTGTGGCTACATTGTGATAGGTTTCATCCGTGAGCCGATCAATAGCAATTCAGATTGATCACAGTTTGTCTCAGCAGCTGCAATTCAAATAAAAATTTAGCATTCAATGTGTAAAGGTGAGTTCATGCAAATGGTAGGAAAATGTCGTATGGAAAAAGTTAAACAAAAAATGTTTTTACAACTTTTATCGTTATCTAGATCCTTCCCAAAGGGATCACGATCCGCCAATGCGTTTTTCATTGGCTACTTGAATACCTGAGTTTGACAGGGCGAGAGGTCCAGTATTTGAATGTTTTTAGTTTTGAATTATTTAAACAAATTGAGATAACGTTTACCAAAAAATTATTTTTTTTTCAGATATTCTCAAATGAATCCTGGACTATTGAAAATCAAGATAAAAAGGAATACACTTGTCACTAATGACCTTTAATGCATTTTGTGGAAAATGTTACCTTTTTCTGTGTATGTGTATACTTTCAAGAAGAACAGAAAATATATTGCAAAAGGCAAAGGGCAGTATTTGAATGTTTTTAGTTTTGAATTATTTAAACAAGTTGAGATAACGTTTACCAAAAAATTATTTTTTTTTTCAGATATTCTCAAATGAATCCTGGACTATTGAAAAGCAAGATAAAAAGGAATACACTTGTCACTAATGACCTTTAATGCATTTTGTGGAAAATGTTACCTTTTTCTGTGTATGTGTATACTTTCAAGAAGAACAGAAAATATATTGCAAAAGGCTCAGAATTGTAAATGCTTTCTGGTGCTTAATTTTGAATGCAAGTACTAATGATATTTTTAATTTTTGACCTATGAATTGTTTTATAACCGTTGTGATATTGTTAGCATTGTTTTTATTATTTTATACATTTGATATTATTAAGAGTTCCTTATAAAATTTAGTACTTAAATTTGTGACTAGTGAAAAAGATTGATGAATTTTTAAATTGTTGAGTATGAAGCTATCTATTTCGTAGCATAGTTTTCATGTAAAATATCTGAAAAAATAATTTTTGGTTTATTTCTCTGAAACTGTCTTGAATTCTGATCTAACGTCCATTCTAGTCATAATACATGTTAAATCTCTTCGAATTATAACTTTCTATCAAGGAGGAACGAAACAGTACAAAGTCGACATTGTTTTATTCATATAAAATTAATTTTTCTCGAAAATTAAATGTTCTATCCTTAATGCATCAAACTTTCTAGTCTTTTCAAAAGAAAATGATTTTATATTTTCAGGTGTCTTCTATACTTTGATAATTGAGTATTTTAGAGATCTAACCTTTTTTTATTGAAATAAGTTATTATGGTCGTTCATGTACTTTTAAACACTTGATAATGCAATAATCGGGTCTGTAATAATATTTTTTTGAGTAATTTTATGATATCCCATGGGTTTATCTAGTCAAGAATGGAATTGTTTTTTGATTCATGCAACTTTAAGTACAAATATGTAATAAGAACTATTTATACGAGTCTATTTTTGATATATTAATATACTAAGAATCACTTTTTTGCCTTGTATATACTTGAAATTCCGGGATTATTTTTACATATTGGCAAAGATAACAATAACAATTAGATTGAGTGCCTATAGCATGTTGGCTACTTATAGTATTATCAGTGAATAAAGTTATCTTTTGTGCCATTTTTATGATAATGTTGAATGCACCATTGTTACCAATTAATTTTGGATGAGATTTGTGATGTTTTTTATCTTTTTTAAATAAAGTAACTACAGTTAACTATATCTTTCGTTCATCAATCCCGTGCCTATTCATCCTATAGAGAATTTCGGTTAACAAATATATTGACCCTTCCGCCTCCTGCTCGTGCTGCAAACTTCAATTGAATAATTAACTATTGTTTACCAATTGTGATGGATTCCTTATATTATTTTGTTTCAGCTTTGATTGCGATAAAAATTTTGAGATCATGCGCTAGTTCATATTTGTGATCATGTTCTAGGGAATAGGATGCTATAGATTAGCTCAAAGGTCTGCAGTTTTCTAATTTTGAGCCGAAAAATTGTTTCAAACTACTAGGTTGGACTCGCTGATGAAGAATCCGATGTCAAAATCGATTCTGCCCGGCCGTAGGCAAGTTAACTTTCGAGGGGAAAACCTAGCGACTTGAAATATTTGGGGTAGGTTCTGTATCACGGTTGAGTTCGATAACGGGCCAAATAGTTTCAGACTTATACTAATTTTAATTTTTGAGAATATTTCGTCAATATCGAAAAATCTTGTGCAGTCGGATAAATACTTGATAATATGTGGAGGAGTAAAGTCGCGCTTGCAAACCTTTGTTGGAATTGTATGGTTAGTAAATTGAAAATAAATTCGGAAAATTTTATATTCTTGAAAGTCTTTTTTTTCGTAAACTATCCATCAGATTCGGATGAAGTTGAAGTCGACAGTATACCAATTTTCATTCTGATTCGATCTTAATTTCTGGAGATATTGGGGAAAATTATGCCTAATTTCGTAGTTTTTTCCCCTATGCCGTTGTTATTTACGGAATAACTCAAAACATTCTGATCAGATCATGATTAAACTTTGTCACTAGTTCGAATTAAATGCTGTGCGAAACTGCGTGATGGCCATGATGAATAAATTAACAGAATTTTTGAGCTTCATAGTTACTCTTAGATCAAACAATGGTTTGATCATGATCGGTTCAATATTTTTTGAGTTATTCCTTAAATAATAACGACATCTAGCCGTGGCGGTTGCTCAATAAGGCCGCGCGCCCTTGCTGAAAAATATATTGTCGTAAGACACAATAAAGTCTCTTTGAAATAATAATTTTTTTTCAAGAAACAGGAACCTTCTTTAGTCAATATTCCAACAAAAATCACAAACATCAATTCTTTCTAACGATCCATCAATCCGCCCCCAACGGAATACGTCTTAATTTACCGTGGAAATATCGAAAATGTATCTCGGGCGGCCGCACGGCCAGGCTGGCCAGAACCCTCATATAGGAACAAACAACCACAGCGAATGATATCAAATGACCCCTATCAACCCCGAACACACGAAGGCCGCGGAATTTCTGCGGCCTCAGTTCGAGTTCAGGTGCGCCGGTGCGGTTGGATTGATTACTGCTGTTCGTTGGGTCGACGAACGTCTTCTGCGTATTTACGTATTCATTATTTCATCGGGTTGATGTTATATTCTTTACCTCGTTGGTATTTTCTTTGCGTGTTAGGATTCATAATGAATTCAGTCAGCAGCTTTCTTGAACTAAATTTTGATTGGCAGGATAAGCCAAGGCAAGATTAGCCGATCAATTGAAAATCAAGGAACTGGGCCGGCCCTTGCCAGTTATGAAGTTATCACAAACGAGAAGCCGAAAACAGATCTTTACGCGACGTTTTTCAATAGACATTCACAAAACAAATAACTAGATATGTGAGTGCGAAATAAAAAAAATTTATATGTTTTTCCGTGTTTGTTATTTTATAAATTAAAATAATCACAAGGACAAATATCTGTCGATAAACCAACGAATATACCCCCTTGATCAGAGCTAATCATCCAATCAACCATAACATCTACACCGAAGAAGCGGATCCAAGGAGAATGACTACAGCTGTTTCGCAGTTGTTACTGACCGTCAGGTCAACATACCTTGGATAAAACCGAACAGGGAATCTCGATTCTCGATACTGGTCACCTTTCAGATGGACCGCTGCAGTTTAACAACGTACATCGCGCTATCTGAAAGGTGACAAGTATCGAGATTCCCTCTGCGGTTTTATCCAAGGTGAGTTGACCTGATGATTAGAAATAACTCTGAAACAGCTGTGGTCATTCTCCTTGGACGGCGCTTCTTCGGTGTAGATGTTTTGGTTGATTGGATGATTAGCTCTGATCATGGGGGAATGTTTATTGATTTATCGACAGATATTTGTCTTTGTGATTATGTTAATTTACCATTACTGGAGCTTTTTCTTTTCCGTTAGACCGATTCCTATCCTTATTTTATGAAGTAGACTCAAGAATGTATCACAACTGGCCAAGAAAAGGAATCGGTGAGATACACCATCTTCCAGAAAAAAAAAGGAAATACGAATCGTCTCGAGACCACATCGATTCTTGCACTACCGTCGCCCTACTTGGTAAAGTAAATTTTATGTCCCAGGTAAGCATACAGTGAAAGCATTATTTCACATAATAATAAAATAAGGTCGAAAAAAATAGACACATTTAAAAAACAACACCTATATTAAGGAAAATTTTGTAGCACTTTTTATTCGGCTTTTATAGTTCACGATGAAAGAGAGTGCTCTGAGATTAAAGGAATATTCAAACAGTTAATTAATCTTACTGCATAGCTTTACAAAAACTAAATTTTCTCCTGAGAAAAATGTTCTGTGCCGTCCTACTTTTTTTGAAAGAAATAAATATGTTAAAAATAAGTCTTTGGTTGTGGTACACCCATGCCGCTCAACGCATGGTTATACTAAAAGCTCCGGTCATAGTTACGGTTATCCATACGGTTATCTGTCAATTTGTATAACCGTAATCGGAGCGTTTGGTCCATCGCACAGATTACCGCTTGAAATCTTTGCGCCATCATAGAACCCTATTGATTTTTCTATGGTCCAAAAGCTAACCTACAAAGTTGACAGGAAAGATTTCTAGGTGTTCTAAACGTTCTAGGCTAGGTTTTTTTTTTAATAAGAAATAATGCACGTAGAACCTAGTTTGTTTCTTTTTGACTTTGCGTTCGCTACAAGTGTACTGAACTGACTCAAGTCTTCAACCCGTAATCAGGATCTCTTAATCGAAGAGAAATGGATGTCTTAATTAATCAGTAAGTATTATTATATTATACCTACTACAATTTTGATTTGTAGACCAAATTGAGAACATTAAAACAAATATCTAATCAATATCTGTAAGATGACAAAGCATCAATATTTAACATGTTAGTTTGCACCTCAAAGTTCAAAGTTAAGTCCATGGATTTCCTGTGAAAGAAATCTCATATTCATTCTGCTTATAGAATTCTAGATGTTGTGGAAAAATGATAATAATTTTTGTATTCATTTGAGGTGAAAAAAAGTCTGATATCTATATTGCGAACAAGGGATCCAGAAAAATATTATAGAAGATAATTATTAACAGGATTAAGTATATGGGTTATGAACTGTTCTAAAATTTCAGACAGTCGTGGAAAGCATATTAGACACACATGTATCGTTGGGTAGGTGTCTCAACTTCAACTTGTGTTGAAAAGCTTGGTTTGACTTATGGACACAATCAAGCCTTAAGAGAGTAAAGGCCGATCAATTGATAATGAACTTTTATCCTTAGTAACTACAAACTATTGATATGGTTTGATCGATAACACTCTGTGCAAGCAGTTGATGTAGAAAAGGTTACGTGCATTGTGATTCACATGCTATAAACTTTACTTCATGCGAATGAGTTAATACTTTCTTATATGGTACGAAGGTCACTAAAATTCTGATTTTGAAGCACAAAGATCGTTATATGAATCATTTCATTCAACCTACATTGGCGTTAGAAATACCAATATGCTATGTTTGTTTATGTAAAGTTGTATTCACGTGTTCTACCATACCTATTCATTTGATTATTGTTTGGGAACTATTTCTGGAGATGTCTGTAAGTTCGAACTTTTTTCAAAAATGGTCTCAAACTATTAGGTTGGGCTCACTGATGACAAATCCAATATCGAAATCAATTTTGTCGAACCGTCCGGCCGTTTGAACGATTGTTTAAGAACGGTAAGAGTTAGTGATTTGAAACGTTTAGAGTAATAGCGCATCAGAATGTGAAGTGTAGAATCTTGAAATTTTCGTCGAACTCGTGTTTTTCTATTATTAAGTGTTCTGCGTACGTGGAGTTCAATTTATTTTTCAAAAAAGTACTTCTGTGTTCTTTTATTTCGGTGTCGAATGATCTACCCGTTTGACCTATACAGGGTGTTCTACAAGCTCTATGACAAACTTTGACAGATGGTAGCTGTGCTTATTCTGAACATTTTTTTTCTATGAACATATATCCGATTCGTTTTTGTTTAGAAGATACAAGCATTTGAAAAATTATATTTTCATGTTCAAATCATAATTATAAATGCAAATTTTGATATTATAAAAATTGTTCAAAATGTCCACCTTTGGCTTGAATGCAAGCTTCACATCGACGAACTATATCAGATTTGGGTCGTTTCGTATTTGGTTTGCTGCATCTTGAATTCTATCAAGTAATTGTTGATGAGATTCGATTTCAACATGATAAACAAGCTGCTTCACATGTCCCCATAATTAAAAATCTAAGGGATTCAGATCAGGCGAACGAAGTGGCCATTGTATTGGTCCTCCTCGACCTATCCATTTATTCAGGAAATGTTCATTCGGCCAACTGACTACTTGTCTCCCTCTATGTGGTGGTGCACCATCGTGCTGATACCACATATTTCCTACAATGTTAAGCTCTAAGTCATCAATGAAGTCAAAAAGGTTGTGCCCAAAAAAATTTTTATACAAATCTGCATTTAAACGGTCATTTATAACATGTACTGGCATCAAATCATTGTTAAAAATCCCACCCCAAACGTTTACGGTGAAACGTTGCTGAAATCGTCTTTGTCTAATGGCATATGGATTCTGCAGTGCCCATACATGTTCATCGTGGTTATTGTTAATACCGTCCTTAGTGAAACAAGCCTCGTTAGATCACATGACAAGCGAAATAAATCTATTATCTTGGGCGTTTTCTTGAAGTAACCATCTACAAAATTTTAACCTTCGTAATCCATCGTCAGCATATTAAGCTTATTCATTTTGTCTATGAAATGGATGCAACATTTCTCCTTTCAAAACACGCCATACGAAATTTGGTGATAAATAAAGATTAGTAGCTATACGTCGAACACTAATCGAAAGGTTGTCACGGACAGCATCTATTACATTTTCCTTATTTTCTACATTCACTTCAGTTGGCCGAATGGCTTTCTTTGGAGCAGTATTGCCTGTTTCTCGAAGTCTTCAGAATGATGCACAAAATACTGTGTGAGTAGGTTGGTGTCTATAAGGATATTTTCTTCGGTATTCTCGAGCTGCTCTTCTGGAGTTACCATTAGAATACCCATATTCAAATACAATATCTGCATATTCCTGAGTCGTGAAAGAATGCATTGTTATTTAAAACGTACACCAAGTGCCAAATCAATAATTAAAATAACGTCAATTATCATATCAACCGATATTTTATGTCGGTCTACTTGATCAAAACATGGAAATACATTTTTTCAAATGCTTGTAACATCGAAACGAGAACGAATCAGAAAAAAATTTGTAGAATAAGCACAGCTACCATATGTCAAAGTTTGTCATAGAGCTTGTAGAACATCCTGTATAAGTTTTAGGACATGAGCCACAGGAATGTGATTGAACTCTACGTACGCAGAACATTCAATAATAGAAAAACACGAGTTCGACGGAAATTTCAAGATTCTACACTTAGAGAACAAAGGGCGGAAGTAAAATTTATTGGAGGCTCTAGAGATAAACCGTTTGAGAAATTCTGGGAATTTATTAAACGACCAGACGGAACTGTCAAATTCACCATTGTTAAACCTATTCAGCTAGGGGACCGGTTGGTTTTTCCATGATTAACCCCTTGGAAACATCTCTGTACCTGTATTAGTTTATGTAGAATTGTAACACACTTTTTGAGACAGTTGCAACGCAGCATCTGCTGAAACTACACTGTAGTGAAACGCATCATGTGTTTATAATAAAGTAGAAATCAACCACACTTGTGTCTTTTAATTGAGTTTACAATGGATTTCCATCAAGTAAAGGCCACCACAATACGAAATATAATCTCTAATTTTTCAGTGTTCATGAAAGCTGTGAAACCATTGAGGTGAAAGTTGAAGACGAGAACATCTTTGAACAGTTCATTGATGAAAATGGTATACATGACAGGAATGAATACATTGTCAAAAGTGAAATTGGTAACAAAGAATTATCTGGACAATTGAAACTGACCAATCATCAAGAATTTAAGTCTGAGCAAGTGGTTGACGCAGATTCTGTTACCGAAAACGAAATTGGAGAGGACATCGCTGGGAGTTCTACAAAACTGGAGCAACATGAATGGAACGATTATGCTTCAAGTAGTGCTTTAAGTAGTGCTTCAAGTAGCACCACTAACCTCAAAAGGTAAAAAGATTCAATTCTTTTAATTCGAAGAATCACGAGGTCGCTTATGTGAGAAGACCAATTTCTCAAAAGGGTAAACGTCAATTAGATGCAACACTGATTTATATTGTTTGTTAAGTGCTATTCTACCCAAAATATTTATACTTAATTTGAATGCGAATATATTCCTACTTTATTTTACATTTTCTTGAACATTTCGATACCTCTTGTTAAAAAATGGGTCATACGTCATAAGTTACAAAGGGAACATGGGCAAGGTTCACATGCACTTATAACGAAGTTACTAATGTAACAGTGTTAGCTATTGATATTCTTTGGTTAGCACTGTCAACAAGTTGTTTTGGTGAATGTTGTTTGTTTATGACAGGTGAGTAATTTCAACAATACGAAAACGACGATTTCACAACAAAATTATCAGGGCCGTATCTAGGTTCTATGGCGCCTTTGGCAAAATATTAGACAGCGCCCCTCATTTGCGTAGATTTTTTTAATCAATTATACAGTGCTTTCATGATGAAGGGAACAAATTCATTCAAAAATTAGGTTTTTATTTCATGTTAAAATCCTGGTTCTCGTCGATTATTATATTTGTTTGGGTATTTTTTGCAATGAAAATTTTGTATACAGGGTGTCTCATTTGATAGCTATGACTTTGTCATTACTTTTTTTAAATGTAATACCCTGTATATTATTTCACTTTACAATTCTACGATAAATTCTTATTACTTTTTGTGAATATACCATATGCCTAAACTTGATGGATTCCCAGATATAACAGACATAGTGGATAATGAAACATACGATATGAAAACACACAAATATAATTCCTATTCAATTATTGATGTTCAATCTGTTGTCCGTTTACTTCGAGGCATTTCTAAATTCAATAAAATGTTTCCCGTTGCACATTTTCCATTACTTCTGGACTGATAAGTAGTAAGAATTTATCGTAGAATTGTGAAGTGAAATAATATACAGGGTATTACATTCAAAAAAAGTAATGACAAAGTCATAGCTCTCAAATTAGACACCCTGTATACAAAATTTTATTGCAAAAAATGCCCGTCCTTATATCACTCGTCAATCTAGCGATTGCCAGAAGATTCCAGACAGGAAGATGACGCATAGACATCTGGAGTTTCTGGAAGACTCTCGCACAGACAGGGCCGTACTCGTCACAATACTAAGGGGAATACGGTACCAAAACAATAGGTCTCATAATAATTTTTGATGCAA
Organism: Myrrha octodecimguttata; assembly: GCA_958510865.1. NCBI lineage: Eukaryota > Metazoa > Arthropoda > Insecta > Coleoptera > Coccinellidae > Myrrha > Myrrha octodecimguttata. Next base: position 19,063,259 of record OY294064.1, read on the forward strand.
CTTTTACTTCCATGTGAAATTTTGAAGATTGAATTTTTTTTGCAGAAAAAGCAGAATGACAAACATGTCGATTGTTCTGTGAAATATGTGAATTGTACAAGGCATCCTGTAAAAATCTCCGCATCGAATGGTGAGTGTTAATTTTTTTAGGAAGAGTCATGCAAATATTAAGATGAAAAACCAGACAGAGATAGTGACATTGATTTGAACTGTAATTTTATTCGGAAGGGTTAAGATTTGGTCCATGTAATACCTTTACATAATATGCTTTCATATGGATATTTTACGATATTTTTTTTTATGTTCTGGGGAACAGTGTGCTATCGTTTTGTCCAAATGTCTGTAATTCTCGATGATTGAGCCGGTCTCAAACGACTAGATTGGACTCACTGATGACGAATCCGGTGTCAAAATCGATTCTGTCCCGCCGCTATCGTTTTGTCCAAATGTCTGTAATTCTCGATGATTGAGCCGGTCTCAAACGACTAGATTGGACTCACTGATGACGAATCCGGTGTCAAAATCGATTCTGTCCCGCCGGCTGTCACCACGATTACGGACGTACGGAGTCCCATTTGAAGTTTTTAGATTAATATCCTGATATTTCAGGAACTACTTCTACTTTGGATTGAAACTTGACAGTTAGTTGGAGCATAACAACGCACAACTTTTCACGAAATTTCGTTGGGATCACACTGTCAGTAACTTTTGAAAAAAAGTTTTTCGAGAAAGTTTTTTTTTCGGAAACTATTCATTGAATCTGAAAAAAAATTATGCTTATACTTTGAAAAACATATTTTACAGCAGTGTACCAAGTTTCCGATACGACAGTAATTGCTGGAGATATTGGGAAAAAATATATAAAATTTCGTGTTTTTTTCTGTATTAACTCGAAAACTACTGATTCAATCGCAATCGAAGTTGGCAGCTAGTTTGAAACGGTGATGGGCAACTCTGTGCAAAATTTCGTGATGATCTTGTCATCAGAACAATTTGAGAAAAATATTTGAATTTTTTTTCCCGAATATTCAATATTCTGTGAACTTCTGATCGTATCATCTTCATGATATTCTGTATGAACCTTCGAACTGTCATTTTTCGATCAAATACTGGATTTCAATTCGATCTAATCTGTGTTTTTGGAAATATTGGAAAGATAAAATTTTGAATGAGTATATCTGCGTAACCATTAGGTGGATTCTACCCATTCACGAATTCGGCCTTCGTTATCAAGGTCTAAACCTACTTTACTAATAGTTTCTAAGTTGTTATTGTGTCTATGGTCGGCCATTGAACATGCGCGCAAAAGCTACTGCCTTCACGGCAGTGCTTTTTTAGGTTTTTCATTGTCCTCAACGTTCCACGTTTTGAACGACAAATATACTTGATCGTTTGAATTTAATAGAGAGATATTGCAACTTTTGAATAGCGCGAACGTTATGTTATTACAGTCACGCTAAATATTACGTTTCGGTTTTAACGGTCGTTCCAGAAGTAGACGTATTGCTACACGTTTTTGTTACCGTTACGTTAGTTATCAGTTTGTTTGGTTAGGTTATGTGAGACGTCAGATTTTTGCGTTACATCTCACGTTTAAACTCCATAAAGTTTAATCATATGCATTTCTGCATTAGTTTTTTGATTCTGGACAAAGGGAAGCGGTAATTTCAGCTGGTGTTATTTCAGAAGAAGTGGAACTAGTTATATTGCTCAATATAATTAGCATGGTTCACACTATTCCTAATTTCCAACCCCTCATGTTGCTTCCGAAAGTATTTCTTAATTCTTGGAAAAGTAGCAAATACCAATATAAGTTTGTTGTGGTAGCACTAATGAATCTTAATGTCTAATATCGGTTGTGTGTAAAAGGTATTATAAAATAGTTTTAAAAATTTTAGGAAGTTGTGAAATTAACACCAAAAGACGAAAAAACATAACCAAACAGCTTTTCTATGACAGTGATCGGAGCTGGAAGGACCCGAAGCTTAACGAATCCTTCCGATATAGTTTTCCGTAAATAACGTTAGACGCTAAAGCTGGATTTATAAACTTTTCGTTCTCGTTCCCGTTCGCAGTTGACGTTCCCGTTCAAAGTTAAAATGCACTAAATGCGCAGGGGCATTTATAAAGTCCGCAGCTGCGTCAGCTGACTGATAATGTGCCGCTCTCCTGTTTTTTCCGCTGCCGTTCGAGATGACCATGTTTCATCTTTCGACGTTCCCGTTCGGGTTTTAACCAATAGGATGAGTCCAAATATTTTAAATTTGCGAACACAGAAGACCCAATATTTTGTCTATGAAACAAGGTTAGGGATATTGATGTACCAGTTTGTTTATTTCTTTTCAAAACAGTCGTTTAGCCATAAAGACATGATTCCTTCCAAAGTTATCACTACAAAGTATTATTTAAAAATCGTGAAGATGAACGTAACAGAACCCAATGTGATTGGTAAGTATTTCATTTAATAATTTTTATCATTGAGGTAATCTAGTATTGCTGGGTTCAGTAATCACTTTCGTTTGATTAGATTAGATTTCTTAGTCAGTGAATGCAGAATATATTGAGCTTAGATGTTTTATTTTAGAATTATATAAATATATAGGAGCATTCTTAGACTGCTTATTTTTGGGTTCAATACTTGTTTGAATGTATTCTTTTTTGTGATGAACGAATTGAGAGTGCTGAAGTTCTGCATTATTAGTTCTACAATGAAATAGTGAAGCGATGGACATAACAATGATTCCTATTGAGCTTGGTAGTTTTATTTAATAATTAAACAATGCAAAATAAGTATTAATAAGATATTGTAGAAGTTTTATTTTTTTTCAGAAGAAGGTGACTTGGGAGTTTTGATAGAGGCTATCCAGCACTATCCATTCCTTTATGATCTCAGCCATAAAGATTATAAAAATGTAATCCAAAAAGAGACAGCATGGAGGGAAATCTCCACGTTTGTGCACATGACGGGTAAACTGACTTTTGATATCTTGAAATAGTAGTATTGACTTGTTTTTCAGTTCCAGACTGTATGCGGCACTTCCTTTGAGGTGATTGCATCGGGGTCTGCACAAGTAGAGGAGACTGATCTGGAAATATTAGGAGCTGAGGAACAGGCTATGTCACCATTCGTGGAACAGTTTAGAGAGTCAGCGGCAGAGAGCCGAAGAGATTCGTTAATAGAATGTGAAGGAGAGTCGGTGGTGGGAACTCCGAATTCAGGAGTATCGGTGTTAGGCACTCAGGAGACATCAAAAAGTAATGTATTACTGAAAAATTATTAAGATATTTGTGAATTAACCAATGTTTTTCAAAGGGTTTCCATCCAGAAAGAGGAAAAGAGCTGATAGCGGCGATGAAGTTTTGGAGCTGATGGGCATAGCTAAACAAATAGCTGATTCTCTTGAGAGAAGACAGGTGGATGATATAAATCGGACATTTGTCGATTATGTTTACAGCATTCTTTCAAGGATGAGGCCTGAAGATGGTCAGGAAATAAGGGGACAAATACTCCAACTTTTACAGCAGGTCCAGACCCTATGAATTTATTGTTACATATAACATATTTTATTTATTGATTCAAAATATAACTTTTAATCTATATACATATTATTCATCAAATTTGTCCAATGCCTAAGCATACTTCCTACCACAGCTATAAATGGTGGTTGGTAGACACAGAGAATTCACTCGAGTACAACGGTATTGACTAGAAAGCGATCAAGCGCTTACACCGCCATTGATTAGATGAATATTCGACATATCCCAGTTGGAAGATTTCCGAATTGAGTAGAACTTCAGTGGGGAAAATTCCACTTATTTTCGAATCCCTCTGCTATTCTTTCCCAATCTTCTGCGGTAGTGGGTGTCCTCAAATAAATTGGGCTGAGCGTGTCCCAGAGCGCTTTACAAGTGTCATGAATGATAACATGCACTGTGGTTAAACCCACATTAAATGTCCATGCAAGTGACTGCATGCTCATTCCTGGCGAAAAAACAAAATGGATTAGAATATTTATTTCTATAACATAAGGAACCTTTCTTACTGCAACGTTATCACTAGACGTTCCTCCGGAGATATTCCATCACTTCTTATTTGGCGTTGAATTTTTTGTTTAAGCAAACCAAGTAGTTTGTCGAAGACAGCAATATTCATTCTCGTGAATTTGAAGAACTGTTCACTATCCCAGTTCTTCATTTTCAAATAATACTGAAAATTGCCTGTTGATCTTCTGGCTCTGTTAATCGGTCTCACTTTATATCTGCGGTTACGACGTCGCAATCTTCTCTCCTTTATTTTATTAATTGCATAATCACATAAGGTAAATCCTAACACACCGAAAGTAACAGCATCTGAATCGTTCATATTTAGTGATAAACTAAACAACTCCGTGAATACTCAAGTCAACTTACAGCAGTCTCAACGATCAAAACAGGAATGGAATGCCCATAACACGTTGGCTAACCTAAAATCTAAACGTCATAAACATAAACAAATCTGACAAATCAATCTTCTTTTCTCTCTCTAGCGAACGGCGAACGTCTAGTTTATAAATGGGGTATAGTTCGTTTCGAACTACGAGCGGCCAACGGGAACGTCAGCGGGAACGTCAACTGCGAACGGGAACGGGAACGAAAAGTTTATAAATCCAGCTTAACTCTATTAACGTCGCGTTATTCTGAAACTGAATCTGCGCATGCTTAGATGTCAAAAATAACGTGTGCGCTAATAACGTCACATGAATTTGACACTGCAATATCACTCTAATATCTCATCCCCAATTGAAGTTTTGTCACTTCTGCTCGCTTTGAGAACACAATTATTCTTTTTGCGCGCATGTTCTGAGAAACAGCGTGCTATCGCTTTGTCCAAATGACTGTAATTTTCGAATTTTGTTCCGGAAATGGTCTCAACCGACTAGGTTGGACTGACTGAAAATCGATTCTGTCCGGCCGGCCGTGGACACGATAACTATCGAACGAAGCAAGCTAGCGACCTGAAACTGTCAGGTTAAGTCGGGCTATAAAATGCGGCGGTTAAGTTCGTTAATGGACAAAATCGGCCAAATGGTTTCGGAGTCTTTTGAACTTTTGTGATTATTTCCTCTATATCTCAGGTACACTGGAGTGGTCGTTTTGAAACTTGGTACTTAGTTGTAGCGTACTAGCGCGCAACTAATTTTGTTTGGATCATGAAGTTAGTGAGCTCAAAAAAAGTCGAAATTTTTCCCGAAAACTGTTAATCGGATTCCAACGAAACTCTGCACGTACTTCGAACACTATATTTCACATTAATGCACCAAATTTCAATTCGATCTGGATTCAACTTTCGTAAATATCATTAAAAAATATGTTTGTGTCATTAGAACAGTTAACTAAAAATTCCAAATTTTTTCGAAAACTAGTTATCAGATTTCAAAAAAAAATTAGCCGTACACTTTTTCTTCAAAGTGTACCAAATTTCAGTTCAATACCAATTCATGGAGATATTGCGAAAAACTTTGTAAAATTTCGTGATTTTTTTCCATATCGTTGTTTCCCCGGAATAACTCGAACAATATAGATTCAATCATAATGAAACTTAAAAATTTTTAACTCAAACTCAATTTTTTTTTCTAAATAATCAATCTTCTGAAATATTCCGATCATATTATCCCCATGAAATTCTGGTCGAATTCATGAATGGGTAAAATCCGCCCAATGATTCCGTAGATATACCCATTCAACATTCTATTTTTTCAATATTTCCAAAAATACAGATTAGATCGAATTGAAATCCAGTAATTTATCAAAAAAAAATTCAAAAAGCATTGCCGTGAAGGCAGCAGCTTTTGCGCGCATGTTCAAATTCGTTGCCAAAGCGGTCATCTCCATTGAACATACGCGCAAGAGCTGCTGCCTTCACGGCAGTGCTTTTCTAGGTTTTTTTTCAAATATTCGATAATCTGCGATCTACTGATCATAATATTATTTATGAACCACCAGGCTGTCATTTGAAGTACTGGAATTCGATTCGATCTGATCTGTATTTTTAGAAATATTGAGAAAATAATATTTCAAATTGTTATATCTGCGGAATTATTTGGTGGATTTTAACCATTCATGAATTTGGCCTTTGTATGGTCCAAACCTGCTCTAATAATGTAGAATATCTAAGTTATTCCTTTCGAAAGTTATAATGTTTCTCCGGCCGTTAGGCTGACCGTAAACACAATAACTTCCGAAAGAATTGACTTCAGAATTCGATATTTGTAGAGTATGTTTGGACTTTAATTACAAAGGTTTATATAATTTTGCTACCCTTCCACAAATATTCTATGCAATTTAAATGCATTTTCACTTCAGTTTCAAATTAAAATAAGATATCATTTTTGGAAATATTGGAAAATAATAGTTTAAATGGGTAAATCTATGGAATTATTGGACGATCAACGGCCGATCGTAAACACAATAATTCCTGAAAGAAATGGCTCAGAAACTCGATACTTGTTGAGTTTGTATCTTAATTATGGCGGCTGAATTGGCGAAATGCACCCAACGATTCAGCAGATATACCCATTTAAAATATTATTTTTCCAATATTTCCAAAAATACAGATGAGATCAATTGAATTCCAGTATTCGATTGAGCAATGATTGCTTTGAAATTCATATAGAATTTCATGAGGATAATATGATTAGGAGATCGCAGAATATTGAATATTTGGAGAAAAAAAATTATTTTTGTTTTCGAATTGTTCTAATTATACGATCATCACGAAATTTGTCATAAAGTCGGTCATCAGCATTTTCAAAGTAGCTACCAAGTTTCATTAGGTCAATCAGTACTTTTCGAGTTATTCCGGCAAAAACAACGATATTGAGAAAAAATTTCAAAAAGCACTGCCGTGAAGGCAGCAACTTTTGCGCGCATGTTCAATGTAGATGACCGCTTCAGCAACGAATTTGAACATGCACGCAAAAGCTGCTGCCTTCACGGCAGTACTTTTTGAAATTTTTACTGATAAATTACTGGATTTCAATTCGATCAAATCTGTATTTTTGGAAATATTGAAAAAATAAAATTTTGAATGGGTATATCTACGGAATCATTGGGCGGATTTTACCCATTCACGAATTCGACCTTCGTAATTAAGCCCCAAACCTTCTCTACAAATATCGAGTTTCTAAGTCGTTTCTTCCGGAAGTTATTGTGTTTACGCAGTCGGCCGTTAGGCTGACTTCATCGGAAAATAACAGTTCGAAGTTTCATACAGAATTTTATGAGGATGATATGATAAGAAAAATCGTAGAAATTTTTTTTTTCAAATTGTTCTGATGACACGATTATCACGAAATTTCGCATGAAGTTGTCTTTCAGCATCTCAAAACTAGCTGTGAAATTTCGTCAGGACTGAATCAGTATTTCTCGAGTTATACCGAAAAAATAAACGATATCGAGAAGAAAACCTCGAAATTTGACACATTTTTTCCGGATATCTCCGAAACTTATGATCGTATCGAACTGAAATTTGGTACACTGCTGTGAAATATGAAGTTCAAAGTGTGAGTGGACTTTTTTTTTGAATATGATAAATGGTTTCCGGAAAAAAAAATTTTTTGGAAAAAAATTTCGAAAAAAAATTTTTTTAAAATTCACTGAAAATCTGATCCTGACGAAGTTTGGCTCAAAGCTGCGCGTCGTTATACTCCACCCAACTGCCAAGTTTGAATCTAATCTCTCGAGTAGTTTCTGAAATAAAAAATAAATAACGTCAAAACTTCAACTGCCTATAACTCCGAAACTATTCGACCGATTTAGCCCATTAACGAACTTAACCGCGGCATTCTGATGCGCAACGTATCCTGAAAGTTTCAAGTAGCTAGCTTGCTTCTGTCGACAGTTATCGTGTCTACGGACGGCCGGCCGGCCGGACAGAATCAATTTTGACACCGGATTCGTCATCAGTGAGTCCAACCTAGTCGATTGAGACCATTTTCGGCTCAATCATCCAAAATTACAGACATTTGGACAAAATGATAGCACGCTGTTCCCCTAGAACATGCGCGCAAAAACCACAGTATTCGATTTACTTTTTCACAATATCTTCAAATATAATGATTATTTAGAACTGAAATTTGGTACACTGCTGTTAAATATAAAGCTCAAGGTGTGACGAAAATGTTTTTCTAATATAGTGGAAAATTTCCGAGAAAAAAAATTTTGCGGAAAAAATTTTGAATTTTTTTTCATTTACTGGTAGTTAATGTTATGTTTCAACTAACATCTGAGTCCCTCCGTACGATCGTAATAGTGTCTACGGTCGGCCGGACAGAATCGATTTTGACACCGGATTCTTCATCAGTGAGTCCAACCTGGTCGTTCGAGACCATCTTCGGGAAAAAATTCTGAAATTGCAGACATTTGTACGAAACCATGGCAACAATGTCGTATTGTTCAGTTGACCAACAATCAAATCATGTTTTCAAGCTGTACATAGAGAAAAACCAAATGACACCGAATTTGTTTGAATAAGTCCGGAAGTGTACGCGTTACAAGGAACGAACCCACAAGCAAATAGCCCTCCTTTTTGGTCTAGTCTTGTTGCTCTTCTCTCCAACAGTACCTCTAATAAGCATATTTACATTTACTTTCAGATGATAACTTGAAGAATGGGGCATCAGCAAGGCAGATAGCCGACGATATGACTGAGAATTATGAATCAAATGATTTCGAATGCGTACAAGATTCCGGTTCCTGTTCCGAACTTGAACTTTGCAAGAATTCTCAAAATAACACATTTCCTGAGATTGAAGAAATTATGGTAAACGAAGAATTTGGGACTTCCCTGCACTTCCAAAAGAGTGAAGACGTAAATATTCCGAAGAAAGAAAATGTTAACTCCCCAAATCTATCCAACAGTACTAATGAACACGGTAAAAGTACCAAAGATGATTCAAATATGTTTGTTAGTACAAGTAGGAATCCCAAAGAAATCAAAAAACTCTTTTGTATGTACTGTGGAAATTTCCAGTCGAAATTCGCAAGACACTTGGAAATGGTTCATAAAGACGAAACTGAGGTAAAAAAATTCACCAATTTAAAAAAAGGTAGTGCTGAGAGGAAAAAAATCATAGAGACTATTAGAAAAAATTCTCAGTTCCACTTCAATACAAGCAATGCCATAAATAACGGAGAACTAATTGTTTCCAGAAGGCCTGGACCACATCTTCAAAGGCAAGCTGTGGATTATGCCGCTGGTCAAAATTGCAAGGGGTTTTTCACTAAGCGTAGCCTACGACATCATGCTCGAAAATGTTTTTCCTTTACCGGCAAAAAACATCGTAATTTGTTGGTCATGGGGCGTAAAATGATCGGTAGAATACACCCTGAAGCATCAAACACTTTACGTAGGGATATATTTCCAATTCTCAGGGAAGATGATGTCATTCGATGCATCAGATACGACCGTCTAATGATATTGTTCGGGAACAAAATGTGCTGCAAGTATCGATCGCAAATCCAACATGATGTGATCAGGGCTAATCTTCGTGTCCTTGGGAGATACTTGATAGCCCTGAAGAAAATAAATCAGGAGATCACAGAGTTCTCCGACATATACAACCCACAATACTTTGTAGATGCCATATCAGCCATACATGTTGTCGGAGGATTTGAGGAATCAACAAATACTTATAAATCTCCTTCTACCGCCTATAATCTGGGTTCCTTACTGAAGAAAATTGGAAACATATTGGTGCTTGATTGTATTCAACAGAAACTCATTAGAAAAAAACGGAATGCCGAGGATTTTCTCAAACTTCTTGCAGATGACATTGACGTGAGTGTTAATAGGATTGTTGTGGACATGAAAACTAAAAATTTAAGACAGGAGAAAATTGACATGCCATCCGAAGAGGCCATTCAAAAATTGTGTAAGTACTTGAAAAATAAAACATCACAGGCATTGAAAGATCTCAAAGCGAAATTCTCGCAGGAAGCTTGGATGGATCTAGCAAAAACCACATTAACATCTGTGCATTTATTTAACCGGCGGACAGCAGAGGAAATCGAAAGCATTTTCATTGAAGATTTCAAAAAATACAGTAAAATAGATAAGGAATTGTTAAAAACTTTGGAATACTCCTCGAGAAAATTTGCAGAAAGTTACGTACGGTTTACTGTGCGGGGCAAGCTGAACCGAACGATTCCAGTTCTGTTATCACAAGAAATGGTAGAATGTATTGAAACTCTTCTGAAGTTTAGAAGAAAAATGAGAGTACATTCTGGAAATAAGTACGTTTTTGGAATACCCGGTTCCGGAAAGAAGGGACTTAAACATCTGCAGGCTGGTGAATTGATGCGAATATTCGCAGTTGAGTGTGGTGCCCCTTTCCTATCGACCCTCAGAGGAACAAAATTAAGGAATCATATTGCTACAAATTGCATTAATCTGAATCTATCAGAATCAGAAATTTCAGATGTAGCTAGCTTCATGGGGCGTAGTGAAAATATCAATAAGGAACAATATCGACATTCGATTGTCAGTAGGGAGATTCAAGGGGTGTCCAATGCTCTTGAATAAGCACAAGGGAGGGACGATGCAGATTCTGAATTTGAAGAAGAAGTTGATGAAGGAACCACTACTCATAATTTTTCTCCAGTTCCTGACCAACCATCAACATCTGAGAGTTTTGAATCGATGAAAGAAAACACACCAGAACAGAGCACTTCAAAGAAAACAAAAAGTTCAAGTGAGTTTTCAATATTTTATTACATTATATTTGCTATCGAACTTAAAAAATGAAAATATTTTTATGATGAACGTTATTGTTTGATGTCACTAACAACGAACCATGAAAAGAAATCACATATACAGTGTGTAACAGAGTTGATGTAAAATATTGAAGGAGGTGATCATTTCCAACAAATAATAACAATAATGTGTTTAATTGAAGAAGTTGTTGTATACAATAAGGTTGAATTCCTCGAGAAAGAAAAACATAACTTCAGTTGACATTTTCACAAAAAACAAAGAATTCCTGTGTTGCGTATGGGTCACATTTAATGATCAAATTATAGAGGATATTCCGGAAAATATTAACCCCCATTACAGATTTTAAGCGTTTGGGAAGTGCATTAAACAGTTTCAAGCCCATATAGAGAGGTGATCTTCTTATGAGGCACCGTTTGGGACAAAAGTGCGTTTTCAAATATATATATATTTGAACCAATATATTTATTAGTTGCAGGAATATATTCATTTTGTGTGCCGATATATTTATTTTTTTTTCTACGAAACACAATATATTTATGGGTTGGGTGTTGCAAATATACAAATTTATGGTGTCCAATAAATTTATTAATTCGACCTATTCCAAGTTGTCACGAGAGGGCGCGCCGGCAGCGTTCAGCACATTCCGAGCATATGGCAACATAGCGTTGCCATTACTACAACATATCACGTAGTTATCTTCTTGATGTGTAGTACCTACAATGGCTGATAGATGGCTTATGGATTGTCGATATTGAAAGCAGAGAACTAACGTTTTTGTGGTATGTTGTCTATGATGAGATCAGTACAGAGCCGGATCTAGGGCGTGGCGAGGGAGGCATTTGCCACGGGCGCCAACCAACTAGGGGCGCAAAATTATGATTTTTTTTCTTGAAATGATGATTTTTCACTTCAAAGTCCATTCATATTTTAGAAAGATGCTATAGTGCATGCACCTGTTGTACAATATGCGGCGACAAGTAGTTACCAATAAATTAACAGATGATAAATTTACACTTGTCGGTCGCCCTACGATTCCTGATCGCGTCCAGATGTTTGTTATTCGAACACTGAAGACCTCAATTAGCGGCAAGTTCAGAGGGAGTTTAATGGTTCGAGCTAGCGGCGGTAGCGCTCCGTCTAGGATCAGTTTCTTGACGGCATGACAAAGAGATTCAAACCGTCCACATTATTCGCCGAATCGTTCATCACACCGGCTTTGATGAGGGTCATGTATTTCGAAGACGTTTACGACCGAAAGGCTTGATGAAATCACCCCAGTCTTATTAATACTACTTTTTTTCTCGCATTTGGGGTGCCTCCATGCAGCGGCTCAGTTGATGGCATCAATAAGAAGAATAGGAACCAGGAACTAATCATTATATTTTATATTATGTGCAATAAGGCAAATAACGTGACCGTGCAAGTGGACCGGGAAATTATTCGTGCTGGAAAAAGTTAAAAAATTTCAATTAGGTATGTTTGAATAATTCAATTATACGGAGTTTTCATATCTATAAGAAGAAGTTACGAAAAAAATATCAAAATGTTTAGAAGAATTCGATAAATTTATCGTATCTCTAGTATTATATTAATCAGCTTCTTAGCTATGGGTACTACAGAAAAAGGATCAAATGTCGATCAAATGAATAGTTTCACTGAAATATGAAACCTTATTCTGTCCTCCTGACATTTGTCGAGCATTGAGACAATTCAGATGAAAATATGAACGAGCGCGCAAAACATTCCGATTCGACGTCCATGCATTTTCAGAATCTTATATAATTTTAGGTTGATATAACCAATTGAAATGCCGCCCAAGAAACTATCAGGATCGCAATCTCGGAAGATCAGAGATAAAAATTATTAGACCTAAAAAAAAATACTAGTAATATCTCAAGTTACTTTAAGAACGATCCGAGTATTGTGTCGACAAAAAGTGGTTCCACTAGCGAAGCCCATCATGTAGCGGAATTTCCTTCTCCTTCTTCAAGTACCGAGCCTATCGTAAGAAAGTATTCCATTTCGGATGATTCGGACAAGGAAAATTCTTGACGAGGAATCAGGACTTCCCGAGGTTAAACCTGAACCAGTTGATTTAAATGACCCTACATCATGGCGAATTACAAAAAGTAATATTGAAATGTTCGTTATGACCACTTTCATTTATTGTTTTCTTGAAGCTTTGAATGCTTATATATTATTCTATTCACTTCCTTTTTGTTTTCTTCGTACCCTCATTATCGTATATTAATACGTTGGTGAGTTCTCTTCACTACCTTATAAGATACATTGGAGATTATAGTAATTTCTATATACATATTGTTTGATATACCTAAGAATCTAATGCTCGTTCTCAAAAGAATATAAGTATAGTAAAATATCTTAGGAATAGAATAAATACTATTATTCATAAAAAGTATGTAGTCATTGAAAAAAAAATTTGATAAGGGCGCATTTCGATATCTTGCCACTGGCGCTGAAATCCTAGATCCGGCTCTGGATCAGTAACAATCAATGATCTATCAATGCCCATTTATAATAACAGAAGCAAAGATATGTTTCTTCAAGCGATGGAGCAAAAGTTCCGGTTATAGTTACGGTTATCCCCATTGACAGATTTTCCTTTGCATATATATCAGTTTGGATAACCTCAACTATAACCGGAGATTTTGGTCCATCGCTTGAAATCGATTTTCGTTATCTATCTTGTAGATAATTAGGTATTATTATATTAAGGAATCCTAATAGCAGTTGGTTTATGTTTTAATACTAGAGTACAATTCAGTTCATTTGGTTGGTAGTTTTCTACGGCAAGAAATGTGAAATTACTATTTTGTCAACGGTACTTCACGAAGTGAAATTTTACACAGAATCCTTTTTTAACACTTTTTGTAGTAGCACAAACCAAACAGTAAACTTAAACTTGTTATTGTTAGTATTTGTATACAGACATTTGAATGGGTGCGTTTTTATTTTCATCGAACTGATTAATCGGTGTAATCTCCCTATCTCTTCTCTTATGCTCCCCACCAAAGAAGAGGAAGAGTGGGGTAAATCGTTTTAACAATTCGATGGAAATAAAAATGCACCTAATCTCTTTGTAATCTGCTACAACTATATGGTTATGTTATTTGTATCGTGGTCTTCTAATGCTATTATTTTGGAACTTGGAACCATGGAGGTAGGAAAAAAGGTTATAGAACTCTGTAAGTTAGATAACTTTCCCAACCATTGCTTACTGTGAGCGACTAATGTACTAATAACTACGCCATGTTGCCAAAGCTCAGAACTGTACCAAACGCTGCCGGCGCGACCTCTCGTGACGACTTGGGATATGTCCAATTAATAAATATATTGGTTACAACGAATTTGTATATTTGGAACACTCAACTCATAAATATATTGCATTTCGTAGAAAATAAATATATCGGCATACACAATAAATATATTGCTGCAACTAATAAATATATTGGTTGGAAAATACATATATGTGAAAACACACTTTTGTCCCAAACGGCGCCTCATATCTTTTAGTTTAACTCATAGTGTGACGTGGATCAGCGTGACCAATTATTTTTTTCAGAATCTACCAAACCTGCCGTAGAAATCTACTCTTTTCTACCAATTCAATTACAGAAATCTACATAAAATCTACTGCTACCTAAGTGCAGCCTTTAGCACTTTATTTTGGAAGGAAAGTAGAAAACTTTAATGTTTCGTGCAATTTGAAAAAATATCGCAGTAATTAACATTCGCTAAGCAAAAAAGGCTAGAGAAGCACTGCCGTGAAGGCAGCAGCTTTTGCGTGCATGTTCAATAGAGATGACCGCTTTGGCAACGAATTTGAACATGCGCGCAAAAGCTGCTGCCTTCACGGCAGTGCTTCTCTAGATTTTTTTTCGATAAAGTACTGGATTTCAATTCGATCTAATCTGTTTTTTTGGAAATATTTGAAAAATGAAATTTTCTATGGGTATATCTACGGAATCATTGGGCGGATTTTTAAACACAATAACTTCCGAAAGAAGCAACTTAGAAATTCGATATTTGTAGAGAAGATTTGGACCTTAATTACGGAGGCCGAATTCGTGAATGGGTAAAATCCACCCAATGATTCCGCAGATATTCTTATATATCCACCTAAATGAAAGGCTCTTCCGTTTCGGATGGAAACGATGGAAATGCGGGAAAATGTAGAGCACATTCGCACCCATGATGGGAAATAGGATATACTTATTGAGTGTGACGGGATTGAAGATATACCCCAATGTCAGTCAAAGCCATCTATACGAGTTGTGCTATTTTTTCACATAATTCATGCGATTATAGTTAGGTTAGGTTAGGTTGTGCCACTTCTCAACTCAGACAGAAGCGTTTTACTGCTTCAACAGTTGAAAGTAGAATTCTACTAAGATAGTTCAAAATACCACCAAAATCTACTGCTCAATTTCTGTCTACTAACAATGATGAAATTATAACGAAAATCTACCATAAAAAAGTAGATTTCTACCAAAATTGTTCACGCTGACGTGGATAGAAAAATGGTTCAGTACTTCTGGTTCTGTTAAGATTTTTAAAGCTCTCGAAATATACTGGATGAAGGTACAAAAAAATTAACACTCTGTATACACCATACAGTGTAGTGACAACTCGAAGATTCATGCAGAAATACGTGGGGATAATATATATTTCTGCGTGTAATTAATAATCCTTGTCTCCAAAAATCCTCAGATAAAAATTCCAATAGAACCGATTATTATCAACAGAGCTCGTTTGACATCTTAATTGTAGAATTTTTAATTATGATTTTGCCACAGAGAAGAGAAAGAGAAACTAAATTTATTGATCTTGCAATCAAATGGCCATCGACCGCAGTCTTCCAGTCAGTTATATACAATTTTATATTACAATTCAGTTAGAAACTATTATATTTTGTTGAACAATAACGACTGTTATTCTAGGGATTTCAGGTTTTCGAAAAGTGGAAAAGCTGGCACCTTTGCCTTTGGCGTAGATTCTCTATTGTAGTGGCGTAACAACGGCTCGACTAGGTTGATGTTATTTTGGTTTGTGATGAATTTCTTGCTGAGTTTTTGCATTCTTTCCAGTATTGGTTCAATTTCCGTTATCTGGTTTAACAGTTGATTGGATGAGTTATAGAGTGGATTGTTGGGATGTCTCAGTTTTGTGATTTTTCGTAAGCAAGTTCTTTCCGCCGCCTCAATTATATTTAGAGCTGTTTTTGTTGTATTTGAAAATACTGTATGTCCATAGTCCAATAAAGGTCTGCATATCATTTTGTACATCATACTTGCTGTTTTACTGCTGATTCCTTTGTTTTCTTTTGAATTTTTAAATGTGCTTAAAGTTCAACTTGTTGTCAATCTGTATGCCCAGGTACTTGCATGAATCTGTTGGAGTAATTCTGTCACTTCCAAGTTTTATATTGGGAGAGTTGGCGTTGATTTTGTGGTTGAAGATGATGAATTTGGATTTTGCTGGGTTGGGTTGTATCCTCCAACGTCTCATCCATGCCACCGTGACATCTGACAAGTTCTGTAGTGCTTTCATACATTCTTTCAATGTTTTGTGGGGAGATATTAATGTTGTGTCATCAGCAAATTGAAGAATGTATGCGTGCTTGTTGATGTTCTTGTTAATGTCCTTGTGTTGTCTGTACATGTCACAGCACAACCAATTGTAAAGCAGCGGAGAGAGCGGCGAGCCTTGTGGTAGATTTTGCAATATGAGATTCCAAATACCCCAAAGTACTGACTGCGAAAAGATTCAAAACATTACTCCAGGAAAAAAAAATTTTTTTCGAATTGTTTTAATTATACGATCATCAAGAAATTTTGTATAAGGTTGACCATCAGCATTTTCAAACTATCCCCCAAGTTTCATTATTATTGAATTACGAGTTTCAATCCAATCGCTCTAGCAAATATCAGGGAAATAACATGGAAATTTCAAATTGCTTTAACTCCGAAAAAGGCAGATTTCGCCCGTTAACTAACTTAACCGTCTCATTTTGAAATGTAAGCTACCCTGAAAGTTTATAGTCGAAATGATGTTCCGTACGAACGTAAACCTGCCTGCGGTCGGCCGTACAGAATAAATTTTGACACAGGGCGTTTCATGTAAAACTAAGAGCCATATTCGTCATCAGTGAGTCCAATCTAGTCGTTCCAGATCATGTTCGGAAAAAAAATCTAAAATTCCAGACATTTGGTCGAAACTATGACACGTTGTTCCCGAGAATATACGCGCAACAATGTCGTATTGTTCAGTTGACCAACAATCAAATCATACTCTCAAGCTATACATCGAGAAAAATGACACCTTATTTGTTTGAATAAGTCTGGAAGTATAAGCCTTACAAGGAACGAACCCACAAGCAAATAGCCCTCCTTTTTGGTCTAGTCTTGTTGCTCTTCTCTCCAACTGTACCTCTGATAGGCATTTACTTTCAGATGATAACTTGAAGAATGAGGCATCAGCAAGGCAGATAGCCGACGATATGACTGAGAATTATGAATCAAATGATTTCGAATGCGTACAAGATTCCGGTTCCTGTTCCGAACTTGAACTTTGCAAGAATTCTCAAAATAACACATTTCCTGAGAATGAAGAAATTATGGTAAACGAAGAATTTGGGACTTCCCTGGACTTCCCAAAGAGTGAAGACGTAAATATCGCGAAGAAAGAAAATGTTAACACCCCAAATCTATCCGAGAGTACTAATGAACACGGTAAAAGTACGAAAGATGATTCAAATATGTTTGTTAGTACAAGTAGGAATCCCAAAGGAATAAAAAAACTCTTTTGTATGTACTGTGGAAATTTCCAGTCAAAATTCGCAAGACACTTGGAAATGGTTCACAAAGACGAAACTGAGGTAAAAAAATTCACCAATTTAAAAAAAGGTAGTGCTGAGAGGAAAAAAATCATAGAGACTATTAGAAAAAATTCTCAGTTCCACTTCAATACAAACAATGCCATAAATAACGGAGAACTAATTGTTCCTAGAAGGCCTGGACCACATCTTCGAAGGCAAGCTGTGGATTATGCCGCTTGTCATAATTGCAAGGGGTTTTTCACTAAGCGTAGCCTACGACATCATGCTCGAAAATGTTTTTCCTTTACCGGCAAAAAACATCGTAATTTGTTGGTGATGGGGCGTAAAATGATCGGTAGAATACACCCTGAAGCATCTAACACTTTACACAGGGATATATTTCCAATTCTCAGGGAAGATGATGTCATTCGATGCATCAGATACGACCGTCTAATAATATTGTTCGGGAACAAAATGTGTTGCAAGTATCGATCGCAAACCCAACATGATGTGATCAGGGCTAATCTTCGTGTCCTCGGGAGATACTTGATAGCCCTGAAGGAAATAAATCAGGAGATCACAGAGTTCTCCGACATATACAACCCACAATACTTTGTAGATGCCATATCAGCCATACATGTTGTCGGAGGATTTGAGGAATCAACAAATACTTATAAATCTCCTTCCACCGCCTATAATCTTGGTTCATTACTGAAGAAAATTGGAAACATATTGGTGCATGATTGTATTCAACAGAAACTCATTAAAAAAAAACGGAATGCCGAGGATTTTCTCAAACTTCTTGTAGATGACACTGACGTGAGTGTTAATAGGATTGTTGTGAGGATGAAAACTAAAAATTTAAGACAGAAGAAAATTGACATGCCATCCGAAGAGGCCATTCAAAAATTGTGTAAGTACTTGAAAAATAAAACATCACAGGCATTGAAAGATCTCAAAGCGAAATTCTCGCAGGAAGTTTGGATGGATCTAGCAAAAACCACATTAACATCTGTGCATTTATTTAACCGGCGGACAGCAGAGGAAATCGAAAGCATTTTCATTGAAGATTTCAAAAAATACAGTAAAATAGATAAGGAATTGTTAAAAACTTTGGAATACTCCTCGAGAAAATTTGCAGAAAGTTACGTACGGTTTACTGTGCGGGGCAAGCTGAACCGAACGATTCCAGTTCTGTTATCACAAGAAATGGTAGAATGTATTGAAACTCTTCTGAAGTTTAGAAGAAAAATGAGAATACATTCTGGAAATAAGTACGTTTTTGGAATACCTGGTTCCAGAAAGAAGGGACTTAAACATCTGCAGGCAGGTGAATTGATGCGAATATTCGCAGTTGAGTGTGGTGTCCCTTTCCTATCGGCCCTCGGAGGAACCAAATTAAGGAATCATATTGCCACAAATTGCAGTAATCTGAATCTATCAGAATCAGAAATTTCAGATGTAGCTAGCTTCATGGGGCGTAGTGAAAATATCAATAAGGAACAATATCGACATTCGATTGTCAGTAGGGAGATTCAAGGGGTGTCCAATGCTCTTGAATTAGCACAAGGGAGGGACGATGCAGATTCTGAATTTGAAGAAGAAGTTGATGAAGGAACCACTACTCATAATTTTTCTCCAGTTCCTGACCAACCATCAACATCTGAGAGTTTTGAATCGATGAAAGAAAACACACCAGAACAGAGCACTTCAAAGAAAACAAAAAGATCAAGTGAGTTTTCAATATGTTATTACATTATATTTGCTATTGAACTTAAAAAATGAAAATATTTTCAAGGTGAACGTTATTGTTTTATATCACTTAAATCTAGAATAGCAATGACTTGAGGTCAGGAGCTTTTACGCGCATGTTCAAATTCTAACTATTAGATCAACACGAAATTTTGCACCTCGTTGCGTGTTGGTAATCTGCATCTGATCACGAAGTTTCAATCTGTTTGCGTTCGTACTTCTTGAGATATTGCATAATAATGTTAAAATTACAAATAACAACGAAATTTGGCAAATTTTTTTTCCTTATATCTCCGAAAGTCAATATCGAATCGAATTGAAATTTGGAATTTTATTGTTAAATACTGACTCTAAGGTTTGTGCCAAAGTCCATTGAAATCCAATCAGTATTTTCAGAGAAAAAAAATTTTTCATCAAAAATTTTGAAAATTTTCGAATAATTGTTTTTTTTATTTCTCAACAACTGGATTTACATGAAATTTTGCTCTAAGTTGCGCGTTGGTATTCCAAAACTGTCCACAAAGTTTCAATTTGATCGAGTCAATACTTCATGAGATATCGAGGAATTAACCTCAAAATTTCAAATAGGCCTAACTCCGAAACTATTCAACCGATTTGACCCATTAACGAACACAACCGATGTATTTGGACTCCAAACCTAATCTGACAATTTCAAGTCGCTAAGCCTTTTCCTTCGAAAGTTAGAGCACATAGGGACGGACGGACATAATTGAATTTGACCACGGATTCTTCTTCAGGGAGTTCAACCCAATGGTTTAAGACCATTTTTGGCTCAAAATTCGACAATTACAGACATCGTGACAAAATGATAACGCACTGTTCCCTAGAACAAGCCCGTAAAAACGAACCATGAAAAGAGATCGCATATACAGGGTGTAACAGGGTTGATGTGAAATATTGAAGGCGGTGATAATTTCCAACCAATACTAACAATGATGTGTTTAATTCAAGAAGTTATTGTATACAATAAGGTTGAATTCGTCAGGAAAGAAAAACATAACTTAAGTTGATATTTTTACAAAAAACAAAAAATTCCTGTGTTGCGTATGGGTCACATTTAATGATCAAATTATAGAGGCTATTCCGGAAAATATTAACCCTCGTTACAGATTTTAAGCGTTTAGGAAGTGCGTTAAACAGTTTCAAGCCCATATAGAGAGGTGATCTTTCAGTTTAACTACTCAAAGTGTGACGTGGATAGAAAAATGGTTCAGTACGTCTGGTTCTGTTAAGATTTTTAAAGCTCTCGAAATATTCTGGATGAAGGTACATAAAAATTAATATTCTGAATATAATTATATTTTTAAGGGAAGAAAACCTGATTCTAAAAAATTTCAAAAAGCACTGCCGTGAAGGCAGCAACTTTTGCGCGTATGTTCAATATAGATAACTGCTTCAGAAACGAATTTAAACATGCACGCAAAAGCTGCTGCCTTCACGGCAGTGCTTTTTGAAATTTTCACTGGTAAATTACTGGATTTCAATTCGATCAAATCTGTTTATTTGGAAATATTGGAAAAATAAAATTTTGAATGGGTATATCTACGAAATCATTGGGCGGATTTTACCCATTCACGAATTCGTAATTAAGCCCCAAACCTACCCTACAAATATCGTATTTCTAAGTCGTTTCTTCCGGAAGTTATTGTGGTCACGGTCAGCCTAACGGCCGACTGCGTAAACACAATAACTTCCGAAAGAAACAACTTAGAAACTCGATATTTGTAGAGAAGGTTTGGACCTTAATTACGAAGGCCGAATTCGTGAATGGGTAAAATCCACCCAATGGTTCCGTAGATATACCCAATCAAAATTTGATTTTTCCAATATTTCCAAAAATACAGATCAGATCGAATTGAAATCCAGTACTTCATCGAAAAATATCAGTTCGAAGTTTCATACAGAATTTAATGAGGATGATATGATAAGAAAATCATAGAAATTTTTTTTTTCAAATTGTTCTAACGACACTATTATCACGAAATTTCGCATAAAGTTGTCTTTCAGCATCTCAAAACTAGCTGTGAAGTTTCATCAGGACTGAATCAGTATTTCTCGAGTTATACTGAAAAAATCAACGATATCGAGAAGAAAACCTCGAAATTTGACATATTTTTTCCCGATATCTCCAAAACTTATAATCGTATCGAACTGAAATTTGGTACACTGCTGTGAAATATGAAGCTCAAAATGTGAGTGAAATTTTTCTTGGATGTGATGAATGGTTTCCAGAAAAAAAAATTTTTTGAAAAAAAATTTCGAAAAATTTTTTTTTTTTATTTACTGACAATATGATCCTGACGAAATTTGGCTCTAAGTTGCACGTTGTCATACTCCACCTAACTGCCAAATTTGAATCCAATCGCTCAGGTAGTTTCTGAAATAAAAAATAAATAACTTCAAATGCCTATAACTCCGAAACTATTCGACCGATTTGGCCCATTAACAATGCGCAACCTATCCTGAAAGTTTCAAGTTGCTAGCTTGCTTCTGTCGACAGTTATTGTGTCCACGGCCGGATCTATTTTGACACCGGATTCGTCATCAGTGAGTCCAACCTAGTCGATACAGACCATTTTCGGCTCAATCATCCAAAATTACAGACATTTGGACAAAACGATAGTACGCTGTTCCCCTAGAACATACGTTCTCATATGGAGATTCTTATGTGGAAATAAGTATTGTGTATTAGAGGAAAGTAGAGTTATATCACAGACTAACCAGATGAACCACTCTATGTCAACGCAGATATGACCCTGAATCGAGCTAATCAGAATTTTAGCAGGCGGTTGGGGTGCTTTGGGGTGCCAATCAGATTGCAGGAATAGGATTACGTCAGTCTCGCCGCTTTTGGACTCGCTTGAAGAGGTTATAAACATGTAAACAAACTGAAATTAATTTTTGTCCTATTTATTTGATGAATAATTTCGTATCTGTTCCATTTCAGAATATAATAAAAACAGTTTTTACAACAAAAGCGATTGTTTAGTCATCTCTGAGGTTCTTTTTTATGATGACAGTCCTCATTATATGCTTTAATTGTACAACAACAAGAATTGGAATCGAACTTACGTGGACTCATTCATAATGTTTATTTTATATAATATAAAGGAATCGCAACTGAAGTAGAAGAATTACAACCTCTATTATTCAATTAAAACGATGGGATGTCTAATAAAATTGTCTATGATTGCACAAACACTAGGATTGTAATCGAACAAAGTTGGTCTATTCATAGATTTTATATTGAAATGAATCTCATTTGATGTGAAAGTATCACAACCTATACATTTTACATTCACTACAATAGTATGTTTCTGTTTGCTTGATAAATTGATTTCTAAGAACAAGTTTTCGCCAAAAAAATACCTCTTTTGATGAGTTACTGTTGTATATATTCTTTATTGATAAAATAGTGAAGCATTATGGATTATAGTCAACTTGCTGAATTAAATTATGTAAAAACCAGTGTCTGAAAAAGTTTGGCAGACTTCACTTAAACATGGTATACTTACTACAATATAGTTACTGAAAACTTAATGAATAACATATTTATATGAGTAATACTTGATAGTGTTATGGAAAAGATAAGAAGTCTATTGCTTGTTTATAAATTTTTAAAGTTTCTTCATTTCTTACACATTAATTCGATTGTATTCACGCATATTAGAAAAAGGTTTCCAATGTAATAGAACACACCCAAACTCCCAGAAGATTTTGGGGGTTTTCCTAGAGACCTATAAGTGTCACTACAAAGATTCTCTGATTAAGGTAAACTGGTTTTCCATAATATTTTTCCAAAATTCTTATTTACTCCAACCGAGTTCTTCTATAGGAGTTTAAGATGTGAGGAAACACTCGATATGGTATTGGAAATTTGCTTTTCAATTGGTTTCATCGAAAAATCTTAGTCTGCTTTTAATCTTGTGATTCCTGAATCCCGACAAATCCGTTTTTGCGCGCATGTTCTAGGGGAACAGCGTGCTATCGTTTTGTCCAAATGTTTGTTATTTTGGATGATTGAGCCGAAAATGGTCTCAATCGACTAGGTTGGACTCACTGATGACGAATCCGGTGTCAAAATCGATTCTGTCCGGCCGGCCGGCCGTCCGTCCGGCCGTAGACACGCTAACTGTCGACAGAAGCAAGCTAGCAACTTGAAACTTTCAGGATAGGTTGCGCATCACAATGCCGCGGTTAAGTTCGTTAATGGGCCAAATCGGTCGAATAGTTTCGGAGTTATAGGCAGTTGAAGTTTTGAAGTTATTTATTTTTTATTTCAGAAACTATTTGAGAGATTGGATTCAAACTTGGCAGTTGGGTGGAGTATAACAACGCGCAACTTTGAGCCAAATTTCGTCAGGATCATATTGTCAGTAAATCAAAAAAAAAAAATTTCCAAATTTGTTTCCAAAAAAAATTTTTTTTTCCGGAAACCATTCATCAAATCCGAAAAAAAGTCCACTCACACTTTGAGCTTCATATTTCACAGCAGTGTGCCAAATTTCAGTTCGATACGATCATAAGTTTCGGAGATTTCGGGAAAAAATATGGCAAATTTCGAGGTTTTCCTCTCGATATCGTTTATTTTTTCGGTATAACTCGAGAAATACTGATTCAGTCCTGATAAAACTTCACAGCTAGTTTTGAGATGCTGAAAGACAACTTCATCCGACATTTCGTGATAATCGTGTCATTAGAACAATTTGAAAAAATAATTTCTGTGATTTTCTTATCATATCATCCTCATTAAATTCTGTATGAACCTTCGAACTGTAATTTTTCGATGAAGTACTGGATTCCAATTCGATCTGATCTGTATTTTTGGAAATATTGCAAAAATAAAATTTTGATTGGGTATATCTACGGAATCATTGGATGGATTTTACCCATTCACGAATTCGGCCTTCGTTATTAAGGTCCAAACCTTCTTTACAAATATCGAGTTCCTTAGTTGTTTCTTTCGGAAGTTATTGTGTTTACGCAGTCGGCCGTTAGGCTGACCGTAAACACAATAACTTCCGGAAGAAACGACTTGGAAACTCGATATTTGTAGAGTAGGTTTGGGGCTTAATTACGAAGGTCGAATTCGTGAATGGGTAAAATACGCCCGATGATTCCGTAGATATACCCATTCAAAATTTTATTTTTCCAATATTTCCAAACATACAGATCAGATCGAATTGAAATCCGGTACTCGAAAAAAACCTCGAATTTTGAATATTTTTTCCCGATATCTCCAAAACTTAAAATCGTATCGAACCGAAAATTGGTACACTGCTGTGAAATATGAAACTCAAAATCCGAGCGGAATTTTTTTCTGAATATAATAAGCGGATTTCGAAAAAAAAAATTTTTGGGAACAAATTTTGAAAAATTTTTTTTTCAATTCACTGACAGTATGATCCTGACAAAATTTGGCTTAAAGTTGCCGTCGTTATACTCCACATAACTGCCAAGTGTGAATCCAATCGCTCAAGTAGTTTCTGAAATAAAAAATAAACAACTTCAAAATTTCAAATGCCTATAACTCCGAAACTATTCGACCGATTTGGCCCATTAACGAACTTAACCGCGGCATTCCAATGCGTGATCTACCTGAAAGTTTGGAATTGCTAGCTCACTCCCTTCGACAGTTATCGTCTTCACGGCCGGCCGCACAGAATCGATTTTGACACCGGATTCGTCATCAGTGAGTCCAACCTAGTCGTTTGAGACCAGTTTCGGCTCAATCATCCAAAATTACAGACATTTGGACAAAACGATAGCACGCTGTTCCCCTAGAACATGCGCGCAAAAATACAGTCATGCATGTCTTTCTTTAATTTTAGGTTTTGTATATTTTACCGAAAATTATCCTATCATGGCACACTTCATCTGATAGAATTTGTGATGTTGAGGAAATTCAAATTATTCAGATTTTGTATGTTTTTTTTTTCAGCTTCTCCATTTGGCCCGGTGAAGAAAAAAAGACGATGGAATGAGGAAGAAGTGAGTGTTGCCACAATGCTCTTTGCGGAAGCTATAAAAAATGAAAAATATCCATCACTT
This sequence comes from Myrrha octodecimguttata, assembly GCA_958510865.1. Taxonomy (NCBI): domain Eukaryota; kingdom Metazoa; phylum Arthropoda; class Insecta; order Coleoptera; family Coccinellidae; genus Myrrha; species Myrrha octodecimguttata. The sequence goes on from OY294064.1 coordinate 19,088,674, forward strand.
CGGCAAATTCGAGATTTGCAAATTTCACACCCATGTTTAAAAAATTGAAGTGCACCTGTGATAAAAACATGGATTTCTAATAAAATCAAACTAAAAAACAAAGAAAAGCGCTGAAATGTTTCAATATACAGTACATTATTTATGTATTTTTATTTAGTCAGATGATCTGTTACATTTTTTATTATTATTTTTATTTGTACGTTATTTCAAATATTATTGATTATTGCAAAGTTGGCTTTGATTTATTGAAGTACATTTTCAGTATCTATGAATTTGTCTTCATTTGTGAACTCCCATGTACAAAAACCCAGAAAAGCTGAAATTAAATTAACTCCTGAATGTATCCCTATTCGTTAATCTGGTGGTAATGATGCAACCTCTTACTCCCTATCTATTTATTTCAACTTTACAATTAAAAGTTACTATTTACAAACACAAAATCAGGTACAATGAATCTGAGATCCGCGATTCGAAGAGGCACTTATCTTAGAAGTAAGGATCCGGTGGTATGATCCTCCAAAATACAGGTACTATGCAGGTAGTCTAGTTTCAAGAGATTCCAACCAGAATAAAGTCCAGAATTAAGATGTTCCAGTAATAACTAGCTTCGGAATAAAGGTATTCCAGTCATAATCAGCTCCAGTATTCAGATAATCCAGTAATGATTGCTTCCAGTACTGAGATGATCCAGTCAAACTCTGGGTCCGGTAGTAGAATATTCAAATGGGCATTAGTCCCAGTAAAAAGGTAATCCAGCAGTCGATAGCTCGGTACAAAGATGTTTAAGTGAGCAGTAGCCCCGGTACAAAGATGTTTCAGTGGGCGATAGCCCCGGTACAAAGACTGCAAATTTAAAAACTATAAGATAGTGCTTGTAACAACACGTGATCTCATTCCCAGCGAATCTAGACGTTATTGAAACAATTTACAAGTTAATAAATATGAGATGAAATATCTAGAACTCAGGAATAAGAGCACGTTATTCGATAATAAGAATGAGATAAGAAATCAAATGCACAATATCATACAAAGGAAAATGTTAAGCGGTGTAACCTGCATGGAATGAAAATAATCAGAAATCACAATTTGGCATTCACAAAACCAAAAAATATTGGTCGAGATATACGTAGTACTTACCGCCTTTTGAATAGACGTCTTATAAGAAACAATAAAACTTCAAAATTCCACGATGTTGATGGATTACGAAGTTCGTTTATTCGTTAAACTCTAGCAAGGTGTTTACTCTCCAACCTCTTATGCACGAAAAAGAAAGAATTTTCCATCGGCTAGACCGAATTAGGGTCGCGCATGCGAAACACACACTCAACTGTCAAAGCGAAGTGCGTTTTTTAGCGACCGATCGTATAATCTCAGTAAGGCGTTTTTGCTTGAGATCGGAATTGAAATTAATAGTATGACGTATTTTCGCGATGGAAACTGAAATCGACAGTGGAGCGTTTTGTAACGTTACACACACCACTTACCAGGAAAAAAAATTTTGAAGAAATTTTTTTAGAAGAATGTAAAGCCAATAGGTTTCGATTAATTTTGAAAAATAGAATACTACGAGGAAAATTAAGTTCTTTCACGTTAAATGCCAAATTGAAAGTTAAGCCAAATATATGAAAGGGAAGCTAATCTTGCAGGTCACACAGCATAACTGAAACAAACATAAATTCACATGAAATTCATACGGCAAAAGAAAGAAATCGCAACTCAAAACACAAGGATAAAGTAACAAGAAAATGTAAGGTGATATTCGTTACATAGGAAGAGAAGTCGGTAGACAAAGTCAGGAGTCAAAACGTGTAGATATAAGAAAAGATAGGTATCGACTCATCGACAGGTAAGGTAGTCTACACGGATCAAATCCCGAAATCATCCAGACTGAGGTACTCAAAATCGATAAAGTTATAAACGGTAGGCAGCAGTAGTCAAGATAAAGATGTTTCTTTCCGGAGCAATGAAGTCTAACAAGTGGCACGATGCAGATAAAAAAAACAAAACTGTTAGGAAACTGTGGAAGGGAAGGAAAGAATCGAGGAGAAAAAAAAAATTATCAGGCAAAGTACTATTGATCATATCCCGAGGTGGTTTTCCAAGTTTCAAAGCTCGAAATTTGAAGCTAATTAATTAATCTCACTGAAGGTGTAAGAGATGTATGTGTAGATGATGTAACCAATAATATCAAGAGGTATTTAAAGCTAATTTATCACACAGAAGATGTTGAATGTTAATGTCAAGAGATATTTAAAGCTAACTTATCACACAGAAGATGTTAAATGTGTATATGAAGATGATCTAACTCATAATATCAAGAGATCACTTCCCAAGCAGGCCTCTCCTAGAAAGTGATTCCTAACATGCGAAAATAGTGAAAGTAGAGAATAAATTGGAAAAACAACCCCGGAAATACGTAGGAAAACAAAGATAAGATTGGGCGCCAGCGATTACAAATCGCAAAGTAGGTTCGATATAAGGAAGCGGAAATAGGTAATAGGGATAGATAATAGGTAATAGGGATAGATAATAGGAAATAGGTAATAGAGAATAGGTAATAGGGATAGATACAAACAACAGGTAAGGAAAGAGAAAGAGAAGTGTCCGCCCGTTGGTACAAATAATAACTGCATCCAAAAATGCAAGAAAAATAATCTCTGAGACTCACAGATCAAAGAAAACTTCAAAGTAAATCGCTAACTACGATAAATTTTCAATCAAGATACTGCATAGCCGCTCTAAACTTCAAAATATTAAAAGATACGTTGTGAGACACAGATTAAAGAAAACTTCAAAGTAAATCGCTAACTACGCCAAATTTTCAATCAAGATACTGCATAGCCGCTCTAAACTTCAAAATATTAAAAGATAAGATGCCCACGGGCACAAGATACGACAGGTGTCCGAGACACAAAAGATACGGTATTTGCCAACCGGCATTAGATAAATTGTCATTAGACACGATAAGATACGGTAATTGTCGTGAGACACGGTAAGGAAAATGATACGGTATTTGTCGAATCGAAGGCCTGAGAAAACTTCAAAGTAAACCGCAGACTACGCTCAAATTTCCATTCAAGGCACTGCATAGCTGCGTTAAACTCGAAAGATTAATCGCCATCTTCACGAAATCGTCATGTAAACCAAAAGGAAAAAAACTAATAAATATTTGCACCAGACAGACCGACACTTGCCTTAAAATAGGAAAAGGAGAAAAGGTATTAGGAAATTTAGATACCCAAAAAAAACGACCAATCATCACCTCCATCCAAAAACATAACTGCCTTCGTCACACATAACAAGAAATAAAATAATCCTTTTTTGGTGGATGCGATAACTTTCATACACCTTGCTAGACAGACATACTACAAACAACAAATTACCATCACACGAACACACTACAATCGTACACTAATAAACCGACGATAATAATTGCTTTGACCCATTAGATAGTCGATGGTCAACTTCCCAAGCGTATGATGGCTCCAAAAACTAAGCCCACCATCAACCAGGCCTACCAAGCATTAAAGGTACCGAAAACGAAGTACATATTTCAATTCGTGAGACTTAAAGTTATCGGGATTCATGATTCAGTTATTCAGACAATACTAATACAGAATAACGATAAGGTAAAAGTTGAAAATATGGTAATATCTAACATTCAATCTCGGAGCTCAGACTCATAACGAAGTCACCTTCACAACCAGAAAAACGAAAAAGACACACTCAGGGAAAAAATGTTACTCAAAAAAAAGTTACTCGTGGCCCCACGTTACCTGCGCCAGTGTAATTAAATTAACTCCTGAATGTATCCCTATTCGTTAATCTGGTGGTAATGATGCAACCTCTTACTCCCTATCTATTTATTTCAACTTTACAATTAAAAGTTACTATTTACAAACACAAAATCAGGTACAATGAATCTGAGATCCGCGATTCGAAGAGGCACTTATCTTAGAAGTAAAGATCCGGTGGTATGATCCTCCAAAATACAGGTAATATGCAGGTAGTCTAGTTTCAAGAGATTCCAACCAGAATAAAGTCCAGAATTAAGATGTTCCAGTAATAACTAGCTTCGGAATAAAGGTATTCCAGTCATAATCAGCTCCAGTATTCAGATAATCCAGTAATGATTGCTTCCAGTACTGAGATGATCCAGTCAAACTCTGGGTCCGGTAGTAGAATATTCAAATGGGCATTAGTCCCAGTAAAAAGGTAATCCAGCAGTCGATAGCTCGGTACAAAGATGTTTAAGTGAGCAGTAGCCCCGGTACAAAGATGTTTCAGTGGGCGATAGCCCCGGTACAAAGACTGCAAATTTAAAAACTATAAGATAGTGCTTGTAACACGTGATCTCATTCCCAACGAATCTAGACGTTATTGAAACAATTTACAAGTTAATAAATATGAGATGAAATATCTAGAACTCAGGAATAAGAGCACGTTATTCGATAATAAGAATGAGATAAGAAATCAAATGCACAATATCATACAAAGGAAAATGTTAAGCGGTGTAACCTGCATGGAATGAAAATAATCAGAAATCACAATTTGGCATTCACAAAACCAAAAAATATTGGTAGGGATATAAGTAGTACTTACCGCCTTTTGAATAGACGTCTTATAAGAAACAATAAAACTTCAAAATTCCACGATGTTGATGGATTACGAAGTTCGTTTATTCGTTAAACTCTAGCAAGGTGTTTACTCTCCAACCTCTTATGCACGAAAAAGAAAGAATTTTCCATCGGCTAGACCGAATTAGGGTCGCGCATGCGAAACACACACTGTGACGACCTTTTCTCGGGCTTGTGTGACTAAACGGTTTTGATTTATTTTCTCGGGCGCCAGTTGCAAATTTTGGTCCAAGGTTGCAACTCCTTGTCGTACACTTCTCTGTCCTTCCCAGGTAGCCTTTACACAGTTGGAGAAGGGTTCGGTGCAATCTAAGATCTTAGCGATTGCTTGGTGGTAATTTCTTTGTTTGTAGAGAAGACCAATATCACAGGAATGAAACTCACACTCTGTATGTACAGATATATTACAAATTTTCACGGTGTCACTTACACTGTTGACCACAATTATATTTACACAAAGAGCTGTCTGATGTTGATTGTCAATGTGTCTCAACTTATTATGATATGAACAGTATTAATATTTACACAATATAAGAAATGATCAAAGCAATGAAATAATGTGCAGTCAGATGTTAACAAAGCAGAAATATGTAATCTTGAACTGAGCAGAACGGTGTACGGTAATGAGGAATGAGATGAGCGAGCAGAGCAGGTGATAAAAGCGGTGAAAAATGGCGGTATCGACAAATGGTGAATTGACGGACAATGAGAGCATATAATGAGCAAATACAAGTGAGAAAGCAGTAAACGGACAGGGCCGGCTTTGACGACGGTATTGACCTGTGTTCCAAGAAAACAAGTCGGTCAAAATGTCTCAAACAACGATGAGTTTGCGGCCTGAAGGGCGCACCCACTTCAATTTATAAACGTCACGGCCAACTAGATCGACAGTACCTCCGTGTCCGTATTACCGGTTCAAACCCTTAATACTAGGTCGAATGGCTCGCCCGAGCTTAGCCCAGGGCGTCCGACGCAACCCAATAAAAGAGGAAAATCCGGAAATAATGTCGATCTACTCCAAACTACTGTCGAATATGACTAACCAAAATACAAGGCCGCGACGACAGAGCACTCCGTAAAACTAAAAGGAACTATCGGGAACGTTCCGCTAATTCAAACCCGAATCACAGTCTGTATCTTTCGCCCGTGCTTAGCCCAGAGCGTCGGATACAACCAGATAATTCGAGGATAACTCAGGTACAGTACCACCTTGATTCAACCCCTATGGGAGGGCAATCGAACAAAGGTTGTAGGCAATGTCCCTTACAACGTTCCCGAAAGCAATCCACAAATGACCAGCCAAAATATTACGCTAGTGCTCCGAATTACAGAATGAACAAATCGGATATTTCAGAAACGTCTCGCTAATTCAAACTCGAATAACAGCCTGTATCCTTCACCCGTGCTTAGCCCAGAGCGTCGGATACAACCAGAAAATTCGAGGAATAACTTGGGTCCAGTACCACCTCAATTCAACCCCTGGGAGGGCAATCGAACTAAGGTTGCAGGTAATGTCCCCCACAACGTTCCCGAAAACACCACAAAAATTATCCACCGGAATACCAAATAATGCAGCTATACTATTACCCGACTTGTATTGAACGGAAAATAGAAATGGAACACAGGAAAATATACAGAAATCAAACGGAAAGCCGAATAAAGCCCAAAAGGTTCTTACCAGGTAAAACACCACTTTAACTCACTGCCTTTACGGTAAGAGAAATAACTCGAGTCTACTTAAACTCAGAAAAGAATTGAATTTTGAAGAAAATGTAAAATCTTGGTTTATTCGAAAAATACTCGGAAGAAAGCGACTGTTTAGCTCGAAATACTCTCAAAAAGTTGCCCATTCCGTCTGGACAAGTCCTTTTATAACTTCGGAAAAGTGGGGATGTCACATGTCCAAAATTTCGAGAAATTTCCTAGAGTAGGATGTTTTACGGTTCCCTGATTGGTTCATTCAAATTCCCTTGTTCTCTGAAAGAATTATACAGCGGGTCACGTAAACACGCATTTACCCGTTTTTCATACAATTCAATCTCCGAGACCGCCGTAAACATGTGAAAAACTGCGATAAGCGATAAATCGCCGAGTACGGCATGGTTTTTATACATAGGACGGAAACTGAAAATGCATCGAAATAAATATGATAGAATAATTCCTTTTGATAGGAAATTTCTCAAAACGAAATATAATTAATTCGACAATTCTTAAATGATGAAAATCACTTAGTTGAAATAGGTCGGAGATTGAAATGCATCGGAATAGATTTGATGTAATAATTCTTTCATTCCTGTTAGGAAATCTCTCGAAATAAATGAAACAAATCGATTAAATTCTAAGTAACGAAAATCACTTCGTTACACACCCCCCTTTCCTCCAAAAGAAAAGAAAACTGAAGGTTTTCTTTTCTAGCATCACCTTCTTACCCCCGCTCTATCACCCTACACCTATTAGCAAAATACTGAAGAAACTCCTGGCCGCAGCGTCGCCAGTTGCGGAAATTTCGACGTCGGAGTGACCCCCTAGACTTCGGCCGGACTTGTTTGATGGATTGCTACTACCTTGGTCCTTGGGCTTCAGTTCTTGCGTATGACCCTACGGTCGGGATATCCTTATCTGAAAAATACTAATAATTACGTATACAGTCTCTTAGCTACTGAGCTTTTCGGGACGTTCTGAACTTCCAACGGCTAGGATGACAGACGGACAGGCGGCTCCTTCTTGCGAAGGCAATAAACGGCGGTACGGATTTATATGCTCTCTGGGGTTAACGGATTACGGGTTATTTGTGCTCGTCGATGACTCATCAAGACTTTCATCTCCACGGAACGGTTTGAGATCTTTTACGTGAATATTTCTGACGTATTTTCCAGACGTGTCCTTGAGGTCGTAAACCACTGGGGACACAACTCTTACAACGGTATACGGTCCGGCGTATTTGGCGGCCAACTTAGATGCAAAGCCGTCCGCCGCCGAAGATAGTGAGTGTTCACGGCGCCAAACCCTATCTCCTATCCTGCATGACCATTCTCTCCTCCGCAGATTGTAGTAGCTACTTTGCTGGTTGAATGCTTTCGCCAGCTGGATTCGTACGAACTCATGAGTTTCCTGGAGTCGCTTGACACGCTCAGCGTATTGGGTCACGCCTTGTACGGTGGGTTCCTCAACGGGTTCTCCACTGCTCCCGGTAACTGACTGAAACCTACGGTTGGTTTCCGGTGAGCGGAGTTCCCTTCCAAAATTCAGGAACGCTGGTGTGAACCCTGTTGACTCATGTTTCGCCGAATTCAAGGCGAAAGCCAATTCTCCTACGTGTTCGTCCCAATTACGATGATCTCCTTTGCAAAACTGGGCTATCATCGTTTTGATGGTCCGGTTCGCCCTTTCAACGGGGTTGCACTGAGGCGAATATACGGGTGCGAATCGATGACGGATTCCCATGTCCTTGAGGTTTCCCTTGAACAATCTTCCATCGTATTGGGATCCATTGTCGCTGATCACGGTCTTGGGACAGCCAAATTTCAGCACTACTTGATCGTAAAAAGCCTGGAACACTCCCTTGCCGGTGGCCGCCCGGAGGGGCCTGCACTCGATCCACTTGGAGAAACGGTCTTGAAACATAACAAGGAAGGTATTACCCTTCTTGGAACGAGGGAGTGGGCCAATCAGGTCGGTGCTCACGGTATTCCATGGTTCACTGATCGTATGGGGTTGCATTTTTCCCGACGGTTTCTGCTGGCTAACCTTATACTTTTGGCACCGCTGGCATTTTCTGACGTACTTCGCCACTTCGCGGAACATCCCGGGCCAGTAGTAATTCTGGGCCACCCTGGAGATGGTTTTGGCAATCCCCATATGACCAGCTACTGGTTCGTCGTGGTTCTCCTGAAGTATGGATTGACGGTTTTCGGTCGGTATGCAAAGTTTCCACGGCGTTCCCATTTCTGGTTCGGTGTAGTCATTAGAGCTCCAGAAATGTCGATACAACTTTCCATCTTGAATACGGTAATCCGGGAACAAATCTGGGTCTTTCGAAACTTCTTGGTACTTTCTTGCATACCACGGACATAACACCACATCTTCGGCCAGACATGACTCCCCTTGATGAGGCAACGGATCTCGTGACAACGCATCTGCAACACGGTTCAAAGCTCCCTTCCGGTACTTAATTTCAAAGTCGTACTGTTGCAGGAATACGCTCCACCTGGCTATCCTCCCTGACGGAGACTTTATCGACTGCAGCCAGCGAAGGCTCATGTGGTCGGTCATGACGGTAAATCTGTAGCCTTCCAGGTACGGTCTCATTTTGTCGATGGCCCATACTATCGCCAGGCACTCCTTCTCAGTCACGGAATAGTTCTTTTCGGCCTCGTTGAGTGTACGGCTGGCATATGCAATCACTCTTTCGTGTCCATCCAAGACTTGGGTAAGGGCGGCGCCGAGTCCTGTCTCAGACGCGTCGGTTTGCAGGGTAAACGGTTGTGAAAAATCCGGGCACGCCAACACGGGAGATTCAGTTAGTTTTTCCTTCAAAGCTTCAAACGCTCGCTGTTGTTCGTTTTCCCACTTCCATTTCTGCTTCTTCTTCAACAGCAGGGTTAGTGGTGACACTATTTTAGTGAAATCCTCCACAAATCTGCGATACCAGCTAGCGACTCCCAGGAATCGCCGGAGTTGACGGACGGTCTTCGGCGGTGCCATAGAATTGATGGCGGAAATCTTCTCAGGGTCCGTCGCAATTCCTTCCTCTGTTACCACATGTCCCAGATATTTAAGTGAACTCCTGCAAATCTCGCACTTGTCCGGATTAATCTTCAAGTTGGCCTCCCGGAGGCGGCGGAACACGGCTCGCAGGTTTGACAAGTGCTCCTCGAACGTTTCTCCTAACACCACTATGTCGTCGAGGTAGGCGAAGGCGATAGGGTCCATTTCCGGGCCGATTACCCGGTCCAAACCTCTCTGGAACGTAGCCCCTGCGGAGTGCAAACCGAAAGGCATGACTTTGAACTGGAAAAATCCTCTTCCTGGGACTGCAAATGCGGTGAGTGGTTTGCTTTCTTCGGTGAGGGGCACCTGCCAATAGCCCTGTTTTAAGTCCAGCGTCGAAATGTATCTGGCCCTCCTCAATTTATCCAGGATTCCGGCGATGTGCGGTAGTGGATAGGCGTCCTTTACGGTGACCTCATTGACGGCGCGAAAGTCGATGCAAAACCTGGGTTGTCCGTTGGCTTTCTTCACGATAACGACGTTGGAACTCCACGGTGACTTTGACGGTTCGATAATTCCTTCCTCCAACATCCTATCTACCTCCTGATTGACAATCTCCTGCATTTTGGGGTTGTACGGACGGTACCTCTGCTTGATCGGTTCGGTCCCAGGTTTGACCTTAATTTCGTGACGGATCATGTTTGTCAGACCCTTCATCTCTGCGAAATTGCTAAGTTCTTCCTCCAGAAACTCATCGAGGTTTCGTTTTTCTCCAGATGTCAGGGTGCTGATTGCCGAATTCTGCTGCACAGCTATTGGGGTTTCAGGACCCGCTAACGGTTCTCTTCCCAGGAAACATCTTATCGTACGGAGGTCGATTCGAAAATCGTGAGAAGACAACAGGTCCATACCTAAAATTAGGTCCATAGGTAGTTGTGGGACCAGCAACAATCGTACCGCTATCAGTTGACTTCCAATTTTCAATTTTGGCCCATAGACCTCCTTGACGGCGACGGAATTACCATCCGCAACAGTAGCTAACATGTCCCGAACTTGGGTCGGGAATACTCCTGCCCTTCGGCACTCTCTGGCGGACTTTTCACTCAAAAAAGACCTCGACGCTCCGGTATCCAGCAGTGCTTGGACTGGTTCACATCCTATGTACACGGTGATTATCGGACGGTTTTCTTGAGTCGACGGTTTCGGTCCTACTGGGGAAACTGTAGATGGGAACTGCCTTCTCCCCCTGTCAGGGCAGCTCCGTTCTAGTTTTCCGAACACCTGCAGTCTCTCGAAAGGATCCCCTGTCGTCCACATCGTGAACAAAACAGCCTAGGTGAAGATCGGCACTCTCTTCTCATATGTCCGGTTTTCCCACATCGCCAGCATTTGATTCCAGAGTCCTTGAACTGAACCCTCTTAGGTCCCAGTGACTTAGTTTCTTGAGACCTAACCTCATCTGGACTTGTCTCCTTCTTCACCCCTTTCGGTTCAACGGCCTGAGACAGCGACTGTGTCGGAGGCAAAGACGGCGTTATGGGCGGGTTCTCCGCCTGATATGCGGCGTTTACGGCTAGGCTTTTGGAAGGCTTCGGCTGCGGTCTTTGGTACACTAGGTGAGGTTCGTCGATAAATCCTTTTCGGTCCGGAGGTGGCACATAATTGTCGGCCTGCCACTGAACTAGCTCGAACACCCTTCCCTTATCCAATAGCTGTTTGTACGTCTTCGTTTCTTGGAAAGCCAGTGCCGTTTGGAGGGATGGTAACAGACGCTTCTTGATCATGAGGATCTGATCTTCTTCGGACGGGCGTCTGGCGGTCAATTTCAGGAATAAGTTCTGCATCCTGGTAACGAACTGTAAAAGTTTTTCCTCCTTGCCCTGCGTTCGTTTCCTAATTTCATCCAAGAGGTTTTCCTCGTAGTCCGGGGGGAGGAAAGCTTCACGTAGTTGTTCCTTGAAGTCGTTCCAATCCCTGAACGAACCTCTCCTCGGGACGTACCAGTCCTTCGCATCACCCCTCAGCAGTTCGAAGATGGATTCGAACATGTGTCGGTGGCTGACTTTCCTGGTTTCTGCCAGTTGTTCCACCTCTTCCAGGAAGGTGTTCACGCTAGTCGTTCCATCGAAATAAATATGCCATTTGTAGACCGGGACGGACGGGTGGTCGGCCAGACGGGTGTTTGTGGCATTGGTGTCGGTTCCACTACACACCTGATCGATCTGACTGGCGTCTGTTGAACAGCTCCGGTGGTGTTGGTGTATCCTCCGGTTCAGTGCCCCGTGATCCACGGTCCTGTCGACGGGGTCTGGTCGAAGTAAGGTTCCAGTTTCGGCGTTAAACGAGCAATCTGATTCCTCCGGTGCCAAGAATGGAAAAGATATCCTCCTGGTAGATTCGGCCGCGACGGGCCTACTCCTTCGGATTCGACTACGCAGAGGACTAGTGAGGTCCAGTCGTCTTCGGACAGCTTCGCAAGCTCGTTCCCTCAGTCGTTGGAAAAAGTCAACGGACAATCCAGTCCGTTGGGTTTCCTGCTGAACGGATCCGGCGGTAAGGAGGTCCTCAATTCCCGTCTCCTGACGACTAAGTTCCCGGGGTTCTTCAAATGTAATCAGCTCGACTTCCTGTTCCCTCCGGGAAGTGACCTCAGCTCGTCCTGATTCCCCACTGAACTCTCCCAATGGTTCTGGACCACCCTGCCTAACCTCGGCCAGGGTCTTAGCATCCTCCAGCATCTCGTAAACTTGATTTACGACACCCTTCAGATCGTCCAACATGTCCTGTCCCTCAATCGACGTCGGTTTGATCTGGCCAATACGGTTCTGGACATGGACCAATCGGCTCCTTATGCGGGATTCTTCATTAACGGCATTTTCCTCGTCGAACTCTTTAACTTCTTCAATCAGGCAACCCAATATTCGGTTAACACTGCCCATTTCCTCTTCAAGGTTCCTGGTTAAGGTACGGAACGGTACTTTCTTGGCTAACACCTTGCGCAGTTCTGCACGGTTTTCATGGACGGTCCTATGGGCCTGGCAGCCTCGGGCTTCGAGTTCCCAAACCAACTCCTCGGCCCTCAGTCTATTCACCTCCATGTCTGCTCCTCTACTCCTTTTGTACTGCCTGTTGTCGAAAGAAATTAGTCCCTGCTCGGGCGCCAATTTGTGACGACCTTTTCTCGGGCTTGTGTGACTAAACGGTTTTGATTTATTTTCTCGGGCGCCAGTTGCAAATTTTGGTCCAAGGTTGCAACTCCTTGTCGTACACTTCTCTGTCCTTCCCAGGTAGCCTTTACACAGTTGGAGAAGGGTTCGGTGCAATCTAAGATCTTAGCGATTGCTTGGTGGTAATTTCTTTGTTTGTAGAGAAGACCAATATCACAGGAATGAAACTCACACTCTGTATGTACAGGGTGATTCATTAAGGGTGGCCACCGGCCGTATCTCGGAAACCGTTTATCCTATAACTTCCGGAAAAAAATTCTAATGACAAATCCAGTCCCTAGAAAATGATTAAAAATATTTTCAAGTTCGTAGTTCCCCACTAGAGGGCGCAATCTATCACTTGTAAAATATAATCTCATTTTTTACGAAATATTGTTCAGCTAACAGTGGTAAAGAACAATAAAATAAGAAAATACTCTTCCTATTCAACAACTTTTGTTTGTGTAATTTTTCTTTATTTCCTTTTTTTTAGTGATGGGATGGAAAAACTTTTCTTCACAAAAAAAACACTCTCACTTCTGTATGCGTGAACCGATTTTCATGTAATTTAATTTTATTCGAAGGCCATTAAAAGCAGATCACAGAAAAATATGACAACAATATACCGGGTGATCCAGTTAAAAACTACAGGCTGTTTTATGTCACTTCACCCTATTTGCGCGTTTTACTGGAGAATTTCAAATGCAATGCTATGATTATAACCGAGTGAGAATAAGCTAAGCATTATCACCTATTGACTTGTTAAAACCGCAGACAGATATCTCCGGTCATTCCGAAGATATTAACATTTTTGCAGATTTCGATAAGTGTTGATCAACCCTGTGAAATTCAGGAGGAATTGAGTTATTTCATCATCTAAACAATCAAATGAAAAAAAAAACTTATCAAAAATGTATGTCACTCACAAAACAAGCTGATCTAGATCCAGTAAGCTTTGGCGTTACTGTTTATTCTCGGTTTCTATAGCTGTAAAATTTATTTAGTTCGATTGCAAACTACTAGTTTATGAGGCCTCATTATTCAAACGGAGAAGCATATGATATGCTTAATGTTCATGCTGAATGTTTAGAAAATGCAGTAGCTGAAAGGGAATACCCGATACGATATCCTGAAAGACGTCGTCATTCCAGAAAAGTATTCAAAATATTGACACGAAGACTGCAACAAACTTGGAAGGTTCAATATGTTGGAAGAACAAATGGAAAACGTCGAAGCCGTAATGAGGATAATATCATAAAAGTTTTGGCTTATATTTATGCTGAATAACATTTAAGCATCCGAAAAATTGCAAGTGTTTTGGGATCGAATTATTCGCTAGTTAAAAGGATACTAAAGGACCATAAACTGCATCCGTATCATGTTGTCTTGCACCAAGAATTGAAAGAGACGAGAAGACTTTTGCAATTGGTTGAAACGAATGCCTAACGGCGAACCTAACGTCCTTCATAGAATATTATGGACTGACGAGGCTACTTTTTCCAGGTAAATGGTAAATGGTAAAGTAAATTTTCACAACCTCCACTACTGATCATCTAACTATCCATATTGGCAAAGATATGTCAATAATCAGAATCGCTGGAGTGTTTACGTGTGGTGCGGAATTTTTGATGGAACAGTTTTCGGACCATTTTTCTTCGATAGTATCTTAACGGGACAGAGGTGCTTGAAATTTCAACAGAAAATTTTCGAAATTTTTTAGAAGATATTGCTATTCAAATCAGGTTAGATATGCGGTATCAACAAGATGGTTGCCCGGCGCATTATGCTGCTAATGTTAGGGAATAAGATACCGTCTTCTCAAAGAGGTGGATTGGACGAGAGAGTATTTTTCCAGTAAGATCACTCGACCTCACAGTATTAGATTTTATTTTTGGGGAAGAATGAAGACTTAGTTTTCCGAACACCCCCAGCTACAAGTGAGGATATAAAAAATAGATTTCGACAGGCAGCTGAAACTGTGACCAGTATCAACTAAAGAAAGACTTATTTTATGTATAAAAAAAAATGGTAGACATTTTGAATATTTGAAATGATTATGTATGAGGGTTGTTTTTTGTTCAAATATTTTCGTTGTTGCTTATTTTTGTTTCATTTTATCGTATTATTGTTATTTCATGTGTGTTCAGTATTTTTCTGCGTTGTCATGACGACTAAAGTCACTTTCTTGTTGTTTCAAGCTCAAAGAGTTGAACAACACTTATCAAATTCACAAAAATGTTAATATCTTCGGAATGACTGGAGGTATCTGTCTGCGGTTTTAACAAGTCGATAGGTGATAATGCTCAGCTTATTCTCAGTTGGTTAGAATCATAGCATTGCATTTGAAATTCTTCAGTAAAACGCGCAAATAGGGTGAAGTGACATAAAACAGCCTGTAGTTTTTAATTGGATCACCCGGTATATTGTTGTCATATTTTTCTGTGATCTGCTTTTAATGGCCTTCGAATAAAATCAAATTACATGAAAATCGGTTCACGCATACAGAAGTGAGAGTGTTTTTTTTGTTTTTTTTTGTTTGTTTTGTTTGTTTTTTTTTGTAAAAAAATTACTCAAACAAAAGTTGTTGAATAGGAAGAGTATTTTCTTATTTTATTATTCCCTACCACTATTAGCTGGAGAATATTTCGTAAAAAATGAGATTATATTTTACAAGTGATAGATTGCGCCCTCTAGTGGGGAACTACGAACTTGAAAATATTTTTAATCATTTTCTAGGGGCCGATTTTGTCATTAGAATTTTTTTCCGGAAGTTATACGATGAACGGTTTCCGAGATACGGCCGGTGGCCACCCTTAATGAATCACCCTGTACAGATATATTACAAATTTTCACGGTGTCACTTACACTGTTGACCACAATTATATTTACACAAAGAGCTGTCTGATGTTGATTGTCAATGTGTCTCAACTTATTATGATATGAACAGTATTAATATTTACACAATATAAGAAATGATCAAAGCAATGAAATAATGTGCAGTCAGATGTTAACAAAGCAGAAATATGTAATCTTGAACTGAGCAGAACGGTGTACGGTAATGAGGAATGAGATGAGCGAGCAGAGCAGGTGATAAAAGCGGTGAAAAATGGCGGTATCGACAAATGGTGAATTGACGGACAATGAGAGCATATAATGAGCAAATACAAGTGAGAAAGCAGTAAACGGACAGGGCCGGCTTTGACGACGGTATTGACCTGTGTTCCAAGAAAACAAGTCGGTCAAAATGTCTCAAACAACGATGAGTTTGCGGCCTGAAGGGCGCACCCACTTCAATTTATAAACGTCACGGCCAACTAGATCGACAGTACCTCCGTGTCCGTATTACCGGTTCAAACCCTTAATACTAGGTCGAATGGCTCGCCCGAGCTTAGCCCAGGGCGTCCGACGCAACCCAATAAAAGAGGAAAATCCGGAAATAATGTCGATCTACTCCAAACTACTGTCGAATATGACTAACCAAAATACAAGGCCGCGACGACAGAGCACTCCGTAAAACTAAAAGGAACTATCGGGAACGTTCCGCTAATTCAAACCCGAATCACCGTCTGTATCTTTCGCCCGTGCTTAGCCCAGAGCGTCGGATACAACCAGATAATTCGAGGATAACTCAGGTACAGTACCACCTTGATTCAACCCCTATGGGAGGGCAATCGAACAAAGGTTGTAGGCAATGTCCCTTACAACGTTCCCGAAAGCAATCCACAAATGACCAGCCAAAATATTACGCTAGTGCTCCGAATTACAGAATGAACAAATCGGATATTTCAGAAACGTCTCGCTAATTCAAACTCGAATAACAGCCTGTATCCTTCACCCGTGCTTAGCCCAGAGCGTCGGATACAACCAGAAAATTCGAGGAATAACTTGGGTCCAGTACCACCTCAATTCAACCCCTGGGAGGGCAATCGAACTAAGGTTGCAGGTAATGTCCCCCACAACGTTCCCGAAAACACCACAAAAATTATCGGCTAAAATACAACGGCAGTATTCCGACACACGAAACGAACAAATCGGATATTTCAGAAACGTCTCGCTAACTCAAACTCGAATCACCGCCTGTATCTTTCACCCGTGCTTAGCCCAGAGCGTCGGATACAACCAGATAATTCGAGGAATAACTTGGGTCCAGTACCACCTCAATTCAATCCCTATGGGAGGGTAATTGAACTAAGGTTGCAGGTAATGTCCCCCACAACGTTCCCGAAAACACCACAAAAATTATCAGCTAAAATATTACGGCAGTATTCCGACACACGAAACGAACAAATCGGATATTTCAGAAACGTCTCGCTAACTCAAACTCGAATCACAGCCTGTATCTTTCACCCGTGCTTAGCCCAGAGCGTCGGATACAACCAGAAAATTCGAGGAATAACTTGGGTTCAATACCACCTCAATTCAATCCCTATTGGAGGGCAATTGAACTAAGGTTGCAGGTAATGTCCCCCACAACGTTCCCGAAAACACCACAAAAATTATCCACCGGAATACCAAATAATGCAGCTATACTATTACCCGACTTGTATTGAACGGAAAATAGAAATGGAACACAGGAAAATATACAGAAATCAAACGGAAAGCCGAATAAAGCCCAAAAGGTTCTTACCAGGTAAAACACCACTTTAACTCACTGCCTTTACGGTAAGAGAAATAACTCGAGTCTACTTAAACTCAGAAAAGAATTGAATTTTGAAGAAAATGTAAAATCTTGGTTTATTCGAAAAATACTCGGAAGAAAGCGACTGTTTAGCTCGAAATACTCTCAAAAAGTTGCCCATTCCGTCTGGACAAGTCCTTTTATAACTTCGGAAAAGTGGGGATGTCACATGTCCAAAATTTCGAGAAATTTCCTAGAGTAGGATGTTTTACGGTTCCCTGATTGGTTCATTCAAATTCCTTTGTTCTCTGAAAGAATTATACAGCGGGTCACGTAAACACGCATTTACCCGTTTTTCATACAATTCAATCTCCGAGACCGCCGTAAACATGTGAAAAACTGCGATAAGCGATAAATCGCCGAGTACGGCATGGTTTTTATACATAGGACGGAAACTGAAAATGCATCGAAATAAATATGATAGAATAATTCCTTTTGATAGGAAATTTCTCAAAACGAAATATAATTAATTCGACAATTCTTAAATGATGAAAATCACTTAGTTGAAATAGGTCGGAGATTGAAATGCATCGGAATAGATTTGATGTAATAATTCTTTCATTCCTGTTAGGAAATCTCTCGAAATAAATGAAACAAATCGATTAAATTCTAAGTAACGAAAATCACTTCGTTACAACACTCAACTGTCAAAGCGAAGGTCGTTTTTTAGCGACCGATCGTATAATCTCAGTAAGGCGTTTTTGCTTGAGATCGGAATTGAAATTAATAGTATGACGTATTTTCGCGATGGAAACTGAAATCGACAGTGGAGCGTTTTGTAACGTTACAAAGCACTTCCGTGAAGGTAGCAGCTTTTGCGCGCATGTTCAATGTAGATGACCGCTTCAGCAACGAATTTGAACATGCACGCAAAAGCTGCTGCCTTCACGGCAGTGCTTTTTGAAATTTTTCACTGATAAATTACTGGATTTCAATTCGATCAAATCTGTATTTTTGGAAATATTGGAAAAATAAAATTTTGAATGGGTATATCTACGGAATCATTGGGCGGATTTTACCCATTCACGAATTCGATCTTCGTAATTAAGCCTCAAACCTACTCTACAAATATCGAGTTTCTAAGTTGTTTGTTTCGGAAGTTATTGTGTTTACGCAGTCGGCCGTTAGGCTGACCCATTCAAAATTTTATTTTTCCAATATTTCCAAAAATACAGATCAGATCGAATTGAAATCCATTTTTTCACGATAAATTACTAGATCTCGATCAATCTAATCTGTATTTTTGGAAAAAAAAAATTTTGAATAAGTATATATATATTCTTTCGAGAACGAGCATTACAATTCTAAGATATATCACAGTGTTAGCAGAGGAAATGTAAACGGGGTACCATACATATTTGCGTATGATACAAGAGCACAGATAAAAACCTCAGGAAAAATTCTGTCTCCCCGCATAAGTGTAGTAATTTGTTTATAGAAGATGGATGGCATCTTTTTCTTTTGAAAATAATTTTTTTGTCATCTTGAATTCATTTCGACAAAATATCTTGACATAATATCTGAAACAGAAAGAGGGACAGAAAACCAGAAGGAAGCAGTAAATAATATTACCTACATTTGCTCATGACCGAGAGGGTCTTTCGACCAGGTTCAGTCCTCTAAGCGATGATTTTCAGATCCTCAGATAAACGAAGAACGCTACAGGCCCCTTTATTGGGGAATCATCTCCCATAGATCCATAATTGTTCATTTCGAACTAGAAATCTAATAAAATATCGGGAATAAAGTGAAAAACTTGAGACATGTATTATGTCAGGATGACATAATAATGAATGAGTATATCCACGGAATCATTGGGCGGATTTTACCCATTCACGAATTCGACCTTCTCTACAAAAATATCGAGTTTCTAAGTTGTTTCTTTTCTGAAGTTATTGTGTTTACTATCCGGCTGTTAGGCCGAATTCGTGAATGGGTAAAATCCACCCAATGATTCCGCAGATATACCCATTCAAAATTTTATTTTCCCAATATTTCCAAAAATACAGATGTGATCGAATTTAAATCCATGGATTTATCGAAAAATGACAGTTTGAAGGTTCACACAGAATTTAATGAGGATAACCTGATGAGAAGATCACAGAATATTGAATATTCGAGAAAAAAAATTGAATGCAAATTGTTCTTATGACACGATCATCACGATAGAATCAATTTTTCTTGAGTTATATCGAAAGAAAACGATATCGAGAAGAAAACTACGAAATTCTACATATTTTTTCCTAATGTCTCCAAAACTAATAGGCATATCGAATTGAAATTTGGTGCACTGCTGTGAAATATGAAGCTCAAAGTATAACTGGAATTGTTCTCTAGTTTGAACAATGGTTCCAGAAAAAAAAACTGTTTTCGGAAAAAATTTTCAAAATTGAGTGACCATAGGATTTCAACGAAATTTAGCTTGAAGTTGCGCGTCGTTATGCTTCAACCAACTGCTAAGTTTCAATCCAATAGCTCCTGTAGTTTCTGAAATATGAGGGAAATAACCGGCCGTACAGAATCGATTTTGACACAGGATTCGTCATCAGTGAGTCCAACCTAGGCGTTTGAGACCATTTTCAGTTCAATCATCGAAAATTACAGACATCTTGACGAAATGATAACGCGCTGTACCCCAGAACAAGCGCGTAAAAATGAAAAAATTCTTTGAAGTGACTCACATACTTTGTGTGATTTGTGATTTGCCATATAATTGAAAATAATGTATGTTTCAGTTCGGAAAATCAGAGAGAATATCTAATTTGACTAGTTTTGTTATGACGTCGGTAACTTCCGTAAATATTTCAGATTTTATATAGCAGATTTTCCTATGCCGGCATCTATCGGCGAAAACTGAAGTAGGACAACAAAGCCGTATTTTATAACATTTGGACCTCATTTCGGACCCAAAATATCTGTATCCGCCCGCCGCACCATATGTATTGTGCGCATCATAGAAATAATAACTTGGTTTGTTATATCTATGGTGCGCATCTATTTTCACTCCATGGTTGGAATTTATATTCTATGCTTTGTATTCCTTGTGCACAGTTATTTGTATTCCTTGTGCACAGTTATTTGAGTTATTCGTATTCCTTGTGCACAGTTATTTGAGTTATTTGTATTCTGTGGTCTTTCTCCCTGGCAGCTGGCCACAGTA
Organism: Myrrha octodecimguttata; assembly: GCA_958510865.1. Taxonomy (NCBI): domain Eukaryota; kingdom Metazoa; phylum Arthropoda; class Insecta; order Coleoptera; family Coccinellidae; genus Myrrha; species Myrrha octodecimguttata. The sequence goes on from OY294064.1 coordinate 19,109,065, forward strand.
TAGAAACTAGTTTCTATACTGTGAGCTGGCTTCATAACATAACCCCATAGACAAGACATAACAGTAACACATAACCCTAAGTTTAGTTTGGAAGCGTTTTGCATTCTCAAGTTTCCTCACACGAATTAATTTTGATTTTCATTATAAAATGAGTTATGTTTGCTGTGTACCAGGCTGCAGAAACCAATTTGGCGAGGTCCCAATGTACCGATTTCCACAGGAGTATGAGGTGAGTTTATCATGATTGATCAATAAAGTAGTTTGAATTTTTGCGATTCATTTTTCAGCTATACAGCACGTGGGTGCAAAACATTGGATGTTTGAATTTCATGAAACAACCTAGAGGTGCCATCTTGAGATACAAGCGTATTTGTAATATTCATTTTAAGCCCGAATTTACTATCCTCTCACATGGGAATCGAAAATCGTTCTTGAAGGAAAATGCTGTCCCCACATTGTTCCTGCCCCATAAAGATTTGGGAAAAGGTGTGTTAGCTCATGCTGATAGTAAGCTCGAATATGATGCAGATAATAATGGGTCTACATCAACAATCTTTATACCTGCTGGTAAGTTGAAGCTATATATGGGAACAATTTAAACATGTATAGAGGAATTTTTGTGGTGCAATTATATTTATAAAATTTTCTCTTTTTCAGCTCAAGAAGATGACAAAAGAGTAATATCTATTGGTGAATTTGAGAACAATGCCAATACAGTTGTACCGACAGGTGAGTTCAAAATAACATTTCAGTCAACATAGGGTGCGTTTTCTTTTTAAATGAGAAATCTAATTGATAATTGTAAATGCGTTGATGCTTTTTTAGTTTCATCAGAGAAATTCCAATGAATTCCATCATGACGTGCTTAATCTCAACTTAGTTTAATCTATGATTTTCCGATTACTAATCGGATCCAGTGTAATTGAAAATCGATCAAATTAATTGATTGGATACTTCTCATCTTACTTTAATATTTGGTCCTAAAGTTGTCATATTTCATTCTCTTTATTTTGGTGTGGCAGTTAGAATATAGTGAAAATGAGTTTATGCCTTATGCATAATCCGATCTAGAACTCCTACTTGAGAAATTCTCCGCTGAGACAAGCTATGGTATTGACGCATGCTTATCAAGGGTTCCATCCCTTAGACACAACTTCGGAAATTCTCGGCAAAGTTCATGGATATTGGGAAAATCTAGAATGTTTTCACGTTTTTATGTTTGTCACACTGAAACCTTGCCATTATTTGATAGTATCTGTTCAAGGTGTCAAAGAAGCCGCCCCATAAAAGGAACATTTTTCTGTTGTAGAAAAAGCTGACAGATTGGATGATTTATGGCATCTTTGTTACTTCCGAAAAAGGGAAGTTCCTTCTAGCATGACAGTCATTAACAACAGGGCCACTATGTATTAAGTTCTTCAATGACTATAATGAATTCGTAGAAAATCATCTTCATTTCCTGAGTGCAATCTGTTTACCGAAAATAATTTGAGCAGATTCATTAAAATTTTTTTTATCTTTGGACCTTTAAGCTGAATTGAATTTTCAAATGGTAGGTTCTCTGAAATTATCGCACAAAACGATATTATGGTACATGCGGTATCGTACATAGTACAGTGCACCAAAATTATAATACAAATAGCAACGCTGGGTTGTATAAATCACAGAAAACGAATAATCTTCACTATTTTGTGATTATAACATGGTTGAGCATACCTAAAGGTACGTCGTTCGTAGACTTGAACAAGCATGTCACCAAGTACTGGTGAAGTAGTGCTCGGCTGTCAAGTAACCAATATGAGACCCTTAAGACGTTCTCAAGTACGGAGTATCGACTGTGCGTACAGGAATTAGATTTAACGCTCACTGAAGGATCTACCACTAAAATGGTGGAACTCTGCTAATAAAATAATTAAGGAAGATATCTAGGTACAACTTCCTCAATATGATTCTTGAATTTTTCATGTTTTTTATTCGTATTCCCCCCAAAATCAAATATTAAGAATTCTTCATCCCTTGAAGATTCTAGCATATTTTTCACAACAGGAATAATGCTAGCCAGTGCCGCATCTCTAATAATGCTCATGCTGTTGAAAAAATCTCAAATCTTGAAAATATGTGCAGAAACATAGCAAATAACTATCTATCTCTACCGATGAACTGTATATTATATACCTGGAAGGGACCCGTTTTGAGCGACAAGTGAAGCCAATTCGTTGCTTATGCAACCCGCGAAGTGGACGGGTATCTATCTCTTTCTTCCTCATTGCAGTAAAGGGAACTCTGTCGCATTTATTCTAGATATTTTTAATTTTTCGTTTTAAATTAGGAGAACCTGAATTTTTTTTGACTAATTCGTGAATAAGGCAGGATTGAAGAATATCGCACATGTTCAAGTGAAATTTCAACTTAGTGAGCGGTTTTTCTGGGGAACAGCGCGTTATCATCCTCCGTAAATTTGCGTTTTTTTGCCGAAAATGGATCCAAGCAACCAGGTTGGACTCACTGATGAAGAGTTCAATGTCAAATTGAATTCTATTCAGCCGCCCGTTGCCACGATAACTTACTACCGAGAAAAGCTATAGCGACTTAAAAAATTCAAAATAAGTTCGTTAATGGGCCCAATTTATCTAACAATTTCGAGGTTATATCCATTTCAAATATATTATTTTATTTCCTCTATATCCCATGAAGTACTGATGCGATCAGATTGAAACTTGCTAACTGATTGCATGAAGAATCGTTAAAAAAATATTTTTTTCGGAAACTATCAATGAGATTTCAATGAAACTTGGCGCAGACCTTGAAGTCGAATTTGAATAGCAATGTTCGAAAATTTCAGCTCGATTCGACACACATTTCCAAAAATATCGGAAAAAAGTATGTCATATTTCGCATTGGCAATGAATTTTAACCAGCGCTTAAATTTTCCTGACTTCAAGTCAGTGCTTTTCGAGAAGTATTTTCCTATGTTCCTATTATTTAAATTTATTGTAATAATGATGAAACTATCGTCAATGCACAGCTCACACCAACATAATTCTTCACTTTTTGAACCACATGCGGTGAAGGCAGAGAAAGTAATGGCATATCAGAGAAGAATAAATATTCATTTTCAAAAATATTGCACTTTCTAAACGATGTAATACCCAAACTACCTGAATTTCCAAGTAAAACCAAATTTGAGCCGTTAAACACCATTTACTTCAATGGGTGTGACAGGGAGAGGTTACCGTAATTAGCGCTGTGGTGTACCCCGGTTGGGGTTGGTTCGTCCAGTTGGTTTGTACAGGCGAGGGTTGGAAATAACACTCGAAGAACTCGTTAGAGGGTTTAATTACTATAGGTAATCTACTACATCAATGAACGTTCCGCTTCATTGTTGTCACTCACTCACTGTTTTCATAATACAATAACAAAATATTATATACTAGCTGCCCCGCCCGGCTCCGCACGGGAGGTGTAACTAAAGAAAAACACTAAGATAAAATATATTATGCAGTAAAAAAAACACCCAAATGTCTAAATTATACTTTATTGCAATGCCCTATTATGTACAATATTTTTGGTTTTTCCTTCTTGCCAGAAAACAAATAGAGCAGATGGATTACCAACTCTCGAGCAGGGATATACAACTGCCCATGCGAAAAAATGGTCAATTCAAGTTTTATTCCACAAACTTGTAACGATTAACTTTGTGATTTATTTATTGTCATTGCAAATGGAAGTCGCACTGGAAACTGGACTCGCTTAAATTCGTTAGGAAAATTAGATGGCATTAGTGGAATCCTCGGAATAATAATAATAATGATAATAATAATGATGTTCATTAAGATAATCAAAGGACAACAAAAATATTATAACGACAGATAATCACAAATAATCCGTGAATTTAACAAACACAAAAATGACCGCAAAAGTGCCAGGCACTTGTGCGTGGTAAATATGAATTTCTGAGATATTTACGTGTGAGTGATAATTATGTTTTCAAAATCCTAAAGAATCTACAAAAAAAATGAAACATATGTGAAGGTGAGTGCTACTTCAATTTAAAGGACATCCTCACCTTTGAACTTTCCTATGATAATAGTACCTTCTATCAAGTTTGTAAAAACTTTTTTAACAGAAAGTCTAGTTCCGTTACACAATTTTGGCTGATTAAGGTTGCGTAACATGATAATTTCAGAGCCAACTTTCAGCTGCAAATTATGTACACAATTCCTCTAAAGATATCAATACCTGATTATGTATCTCAGCTCTAATTTCTAGTTCTGGAATTGCTGTTGTTGATCGTACTCAATGCAAAATTTCTTCAGCCATATGGTCTGTGTATCTGTCCCACAAATGATGAGGGTTCGATGGATAGCATGTTGAAATTATGATGGCAAAAGATGACATTATTTGATATGAAGTAGGAGAAATATCAGAATCAGAGAGTGTATTATCCTATAGTATCATTCTCTAATAAATGTAAACGTTGACAGGCTTCTCGATATGTTGCGCTTATCCACCATCAATGGTTCGCAAATATTCGAAGGAAGTTGGTCCACGAAAATTCAGCAATAATAAACGCAAGTAAAAACATTCTTCATTGCTAGGGTGAATTGTGTAAATGCGCCCCAATGCATTGGTTGAATATACATTCACGTATCCTAGTATGGACTGTCCTAGTTTTTGCCGTTGGAATTTTTTGGATGATGCATTCCATGTGAAGTATTTTTGCATTTCTGAGTAAAGCAATGTTCTTGCAAATGAATTTCTTATGCATGTCTCAAAAAAGCTTGTCAACGTTGTGGCTGGTGAAATAAACTCGTTGTCTATTCTCTAAATGGACGGCTAAATGAACTACTGTGAGATAACGTTCATGTATGGCAAATGAAGAAATTCTCCAAATAGATTCATTACTACTAACATATCTTCCCATCTGATATTGTGACACCTCATTGTTACTATTTGGAGCTGTAATACCAAAAACAGCCATGTCGCTGCCTTTCGTGACGTACTTGCAAACATATTTAATAGTTTTTTCCGAATTACAGTACTCAACATTGCAATGTGCCTTGAATGTTTTTGACAGCAGCGGCGAATATGGAACAACCCAGGTGTTGTTGACTACAACATCCTTATTCTTAACTTTCAACGCTATTGTTCTACCGCCATCTTCAACAGACAGACGACGGTACAGGGGGTAACCATCATTACCTGTTATTGTCTCTTCCAATAAAGCATATGGATAACGCTTGGAGCATTTGTTGTCGATCATACATGGTGATTCTCGATTGTGTTCACCACACGGTCCATGAATCATGTTTTTTATCACTATTTCATGCAATTCTGGATCTACATCTGGATCAGGAATTTCTGCACTGATGATTGAGTCGAATACATTGGGTCTGCTTTTTTCAGCCATCCACAGGAGAATGTGAGCCTGAGTCAACCCCTTCGAACCATTTTGGGATGCAAGTGAAAGTAATAAACAAATTTGGTCGACCATAATGAAGCACTTAAGTCATAGCATCTTGCGCATATTCGTGCATGTGTCTGGGGCTTCCCACAGATGTTGCTGGTAATACAGTAAGTCGACCGACATTATTTCCATTTCCATCGGCGTTCATGGCATCGCGCAAATGAATATAATCCTCTGAACGCAACTTTCTCTGATCCAAACGTATATATGTTAGACATTCCATTTCAATTTTGACATACAAATCAACGGCGAATTGATGGAACAACGATATGCATAAAAATTCATCGAGCTGACCTTCTTGTTTGTTTCCTTACCTGTAAGAGAATAATCAACATTAATAAGGAATTGAAACATAGAATTTTTGAAACAATATTACTCTGACAAACTGGTGGTAAAAGCTACGAAAACGTAGTAGAAAATAATAAATGGTGCACAAATCTAAGGAACTTATTCTCTGAAGATATCTTATTGAAATGCATTCTTACTATATTCTTCCATAATATAATTTATCAATACTCACCAGTCGCTGGGTCCCCAGCAGAATATTAGTGATCACTGATACGTTTGAGGTTGCCACCATCATGTCGTTGAAAAACAATGTCGCGAGACTCCATATTTTCTCTAACTACCACAATAGCAACTTCATTTAACGTTGGTGCATTGAAACGTCTCCCATGTTCCCCTGCTGGCATTTTATCTGCTCTGATCACTAATTTATGTTTGATGGCATTATTTCTAAGGCTGTTTTGAACAATTGTACCAACTGATTATGTTCATGCCAAAGTTATTGCAATTGCACGATGATTTCTTGTCTTGCTGCACGATTGATGGCACAACGTTGATTCATTTCATCCTCAGAATTTCTAAGGAAATAAATCTGGAGGAACTTCTATTCACCATTAACTGGTGGTGACAATGCTCCTGCACGATGGTGAATTTGTTCTAGAATCTGGTGAAAAAAATTAGAAAAGTTTTGTTAATGAGTGTTAATAGAATTTTCATGTTTGCAAGTAATGTTATAATCAATGTGTAATATGTTATGTAATATTAGAAAATGAAATACCTTAAAAGTTGGGTTGGAACCTCGTTCCTCAATTAGGTTTGAACCAAAAGATGTCATTTGGAACACACTATTGTAATGCTGAATATTCTGCAAAAAATGTTTTGATAGGGGTTCTTGGCTTGAAAGTAACGAATTCACAGGTTCTGGTGGCGTTGTCAGTTGTGGCAATTATATTGCCAGCATAATCGACTGTGGGATCATATCATATATTATATTTTCTTGTACCTCGCCTGAGATCGATAGTATGGATTCATTGGAAGCTGATACAGATCTTGCTTGAGAGCCTTTCATTCTGTTGTCCAAACGCTGATTTGAAAGTCGTCTTGCGTTACGCGTCCGTCGACCAATATTTGGACGCCTCATTGATGGCATTTTTATAAATGATAATGCGTAACACAAACACACAACACAACGATTGATATCAAGCACAATGCTATTAAACACTTTCAAGAAATACGTTCTACTGAAAATAACAAATAACACAGGTGGTTTGTTTATATAAATGCAGATTGAAGTAACGGTAACCTAACAACCTAAGTGTCGAACGTCGAAGTGTCAAAGTAATCTATGTATGATTGCTCGCTTTGTCGAATACTTCATACTTACGTTTAATAGAGTTCTATGGTTTGAGGAAAAAGGAAGGCTTAGTTCTTTTTTCCGTGCATTTTTTTCGGGAATATTCCGTTACACAAACCTTGACCTGAGAATGATGAACACAACAAAAAAAAAATTATCCAATTTGGTGCAGTCGTTTGAACGTAGTGCTTGTTCAAAATATCGATAGACCATAGATCCTTTTTTATTTATATATATGTTTTGTCAAGGTGTTTACAAGCATATTATGATAACAGACGTGGGGATTCAATATCAGTAGGTAATCCATCTGAGCACGTTTTATGGATGATGCGAGGTTCTATGGACCTTGCTCGTCTTCAAGTAATAATTATACAGAGTGTTTAGTCTGACACACGTTACAGCGCTATCTTCTTTTCGTTGCCCCTTGTTACGCTTTAAGCTTAGTTGAAGAAGGGTCGGGTCCTTTCCAGGTAGTAATATAGAGTTCTATGATCTCTACACAAGAAAACCGTTCATTCAAAACTCAAATCCAATAATGAAATTCATCGAAAATTCTCTGCTTCCTGTCATTATTTTCACCTAACGATTAGTGAATTTTCGAGATTCGCTCGATTGAATTCATCGCTTCAACTGACTGAACCTACCCATAGATTTGACTCTCCAAGATCATGGCCAATTTTGAAGTTTTTTCATCACGCAGATAGTGATTAGATAGAGCCGAAAATGGTCCCAAACAACTAGGTTGGACTCCCTGATGACGAATCCAGGCCGACCGGCCAGCCGCGGACACGATAACTGTCGAACAGAGTGAGCTAGCGACTTGAAACTTTCGTAGGTCGCGCATTGGAATGCCGCGGTTGAGTTCGTTAATGGGTCAAATCGGTTGAATAGTTTCGGACTTAAAGCCACTTGAAATTTTTTATTTTTTATTTTAGAAACTACCAGGGCGATTGGATTGGAACTTCGCAGTTAGGTGGAGTATAACAACGCGCAACTTCAAGCAAAATTTTGTCAAGATCGTACTGTCAGTAAATCTTGTAAAATTTTTTTTTCGAAATTTATCTCGAAAAATATTTTTTTTTTCGAAAATCGTTTATCATATTCATAAAAAATAACCACTCAGACATCAACCATTCTATTCCACAGCAGTGTACCAGATTTCAGTTCAATACGATCATAAGTTTTGGAGATATCGGGAAAAAAATATGTCAAATTTCGAGGTTTTCTTCTCGAAATCGTTGTTGCGCGCATGTTCTAGGGGAACAGCGTGCTATCGTTTTGTCCAAATGTCTGTAATTTTCGATTGAGCCGAAATTGGTCTCAAACGACTAGGTTGGACTGACTGATGATGAATCCGGTGTCAAAATCGATTCTGTCCGGTCGGCCGTGGACACGATAACTGTCAACTAGCAACTTGAAACTTGTAGGGTAGTTCGCGCATCGGAATGCCGCGGTTAAGTTCGTTAATGGGCCAAATCGGCCGAATAGTTCCGGAGTTATAGCGTTTTGAAATTTTGAGGTTATTTCTCTCATATTTCAGAAACTGCTGAAGCGAATGGATTGAAACTGGGCAGTCAGTTGGAGCATAACGATGCGCAACTTTGAGCGAAATTTCGTTGAGATCTTATGGTCACTGAATTATAAAAAAAAAAATTACAAAAAAATTTTTTTTTCTGAAACCATTATTCATATTCGGGGACAATTCCAGTCATACCTTGAGCTCCATATTTCTCAGCAGTGAACCAAATTTCAGTTCGATACGGCCATTACTTTTGGAGATATTGGAAAAAAATATGTAGAATTTCATGGTTTTCTTCTTGATATCGTTGTTTTTCTTTGTTACTGATCCAATCATGATGAAACTTTGCAGCTAGTTCAGAGATGCTGAAGGATAATATTGTGCAAAATTTCGTGATGATCGTGTCATAAGAACAATTTGAAAAAAAAAAAATTTCAAATGTTTCTTTCAAATATTCGATACTCTGTGATCTTCTCATCATATTATCCTCATTAAATTCTGTATACACCTTCAAACTGCCATTTCTCGATAAATTACTGGAGTTCAATTCGATCTATTCTGTATTTTTGGAAATATTGGGAAAATAAATTTTAAGTTTCTAAGTTGTTTCTTTGGGAAGTTACTGTGTTGACGCAGTCGGCCGTTAGGTTTACCGTAAACACAATAACTTCCGGAAGAAACGACTTAGAAACTCGATATTTGTAGAGAAGGTTTGCGGTTTAATAACGAAGGTCCAATTCCTGTATGGGTGAAATCCGCCCAATGGTTCCGTAGATATACCCATTCAAAATTTTATTTTCCCAATACTTCCAAAAATACAGATTAGATCGAATTGAAATTCAGTACTTTATCGAAAAACCCTAGAAAAGCACTACCGTGAAGGCAGCAGTTTTTGCGCGCATGTTTAAATTCGTGGCCGAAGCGGTCATCTACATACATTGAACATGCGCGCAAAAGTTGCTGACTTCACGGCAGTGCTTTTCTAGATTTCTTTTCCTTATATCTCTGAACCGCGTTGTTATTGTTTAATTCAAATACTTGAAAAATTATTGTTCGTCTCAAAAATTCCGAATTTTCCCTTATTTTGTAGATTCCCTCGAAAACATCAAGAATACGAGTTTAATCAATTTAATGGTAGGTCACATAGAGTTCCAAATTATTGCATAATTCATATTCACATGTCATACATTCTTGAATATTATGCTGACCGTATTTTTTTACCAGTTGATCGCAACTTTCCTCATTACCACACCCCCTGGTATAAAGACAACATAGTAGGTCAACCTTATGGAAAAACGAATTCCGACGTTTCTGAGCGACATCTAGCGAAAATTCTTGACAACGTGTAAAAAAACGACCGTAGTGATGCGCCCTCATCATAAATTCATATGAACTGCGTTCGAAAATGCAGGGTCGGCTTGAGGATAGCTTATGTACGAAATATAAAATAGATTTTTGCATTAAATAATGAATTTCAACCGAACTATCGGGATATAGTTCTCAAAATAGGTTCACCAATCCTTCTAATTCTTCGTATTTTACTTTTCAGTGCCATTAAATGTTAGTGCTTTTCTAGAGTTTTTATTTCAAGCTATTGGTAGAAATACGAATAATTAAAAAATTAAAAAAATTAAAATTGATTCTGTCTGTCAAGCCGGCCGTGTGCGCTGTAACTTTCGAAAAGAAGGACCTAGAGTCTTGAAAATTTCAGGTTAGAGTAAGATCCTGAATCTCTGTTCTTTATTCAAAGTCCTGAATATATCGGTTAAATTCATTAATGGGCCAAATGTCTCGAATGGTTTTTGTGCTAGCCATTCGAAATTTTGATTTTTCAATTACTCGGAAAATATTAATCTGATCGAAATAAAACTTGGTTGGAAGGTGAATAGTGTCAATAAGAATTGTCTATGGAAAAATTCGAAAAAAAAAAATTTTTTTTTGAAAATTTTCATATTTCATTGAAATTTCCAAATCACCATTTCGCAATGTGAACAAGCGCGTAAAATCTGCTGACTTCACGCCAGTCCTTTTCTTGATTTTTCACGTTTAACTGGGACTCTACATACAATAATGTCTGTTAAAATCAATCAGACATCGAGGGTAGGCATGTGGTTTATGTGTTAGTTGAGTTCATCAATGAGTAAAAGCCATCCATTAGTCAGAGTAACGTCTATATGCCGAATTAGAAAGATACCAATATTTTGTAAATTTTATATCACAGAGAATATGCCTCGTATTTTGATTCGCTAAGATCAGTATTTCTGAATATAGGTAATGGGAAAATAAAATTTCAAATAGATATATAATAATATTTATTGAAAGAAAAACCAATCATTTTGAGAATTTTTCCAATAAGATTTATGGATAAAGATTAGTAATGATAATATACCACTAATTTTTTATCTCAAAATTATGTTTATGTTTATATCCAGAAAAATGGTGAAATTTATTAACATTGTATACATTTCAGTATGCTTGCAGAAAAACGGATATCAATAAAATTCAGTTTCTTTCAATATTCATATGACACTTAAACTGAACAATGCATTGTGCTCCACAAAGAAGTTTCACAAAAGAAGTGATCAATAGTGTATTTGAAGCTATTTGGATTGAAAAGAGAACTATATAAATGGAACAACACTCAAATATTCACATTTTTATTCCATTATAAACTGAACAGAAAGTATGAGCTTTTTACATAATACTTTTAAAAAAATAATTATCTACCAAACAAAATTTTTGAACTGCGAGTTGAGTTTTAAAAGAATATTCTCCAACTAAAATGACCAATTGTATTGAAAGTTTTAAGAATATACCTTTTCTTGCCAACTTGACTACTAATATGATTGCTGAAATTCACTCATCAAAAGAAATTCGAGTGGGATATTTCGTATCTAAGAATGGTACTTATGTCCAAAACAGTTTGGAACGTTTGGGGAATAATTTCTGCATTGAAATATTGGGACCAAACAATATTTTTCATCGAATTCTAAGCAGATTATTCACAGAGAATAGTTACAAAAAGCCTTGACCCTTTCAAAAGTCACACTTATTCTTAAAAAATGGGAATCAAATGAGAATTTGTTGGAATATTGTGTTTCATTTCAATTATTATAGATCTTTACGAGTTCAAAGTTTCATCAAATACCTATAAAACAATTGAATTAATAATATTGTGAATCTCATCTTAGAAAATAGTAAAATAGGAATAGGTTTCTTCAAGTTACTTTAATAAGCATTTGAATCCGAACTGTTCTGTAAAATTAATCTGAAATAAACTGCTCAGATTAAACGTATAGGAGATGCAACTGTATGAATTCGTGTTGAAATATTTCATGATGTTGACATAAAAAAGAAACTGTTGAGACCTAATTTTAAATTGATTCATTGATTCGAACTATTTATGGTCAAACTATATTGTAAAATGCAAAAGATTTAAACTATTTCTTGGGCAGATTCAAACATCATCCTATTGAAAGTTCAGTTCGAAGAATTCAAAATTAGCATTGCCCACCAATGTTCAGGGGGAATGGAACCGTCAGAAAAGAAGATGACATAACAAATATTTAAATACTCCATTTACAGATGAAAGCATATAGGGACCTGTTCATCATGATATATACACATGTACAGTGCACGTCAAAATTATGGAACAAATTCCTTTTCTCAGAAGAAAAATATTTCGCAACAAAATCCTGAAACAGGTCAAATTTTGTTTCACTTTTACCAAATTTATATGTATTTCTGAAGGATTTTTGTTGCACCCTGTGCCATCCCCATCAACCCTCTAAATTTTTTGAATGGGTCATGTGGTACTCTTTTGGCAGGGTCTTTGTATCTTCTTTACAGGCATGCAGAAATTTTCAAGAAACAATAATTTTTTTGAAAAATTAGTCCAAAGAGGTTCTCAGTATGTGCTCTTTGTCATTAAAGGGTTCGTAGGGGTTGAAAATTGTGCATGAACAAAACTGTAATGGTCAATTTTCATTCGGTGACAAATTTCATCAGGTACCATCGTCTCAAAATAAATGAGCCATGACAAAGTGCAGATAATGAAAACCTCTTTGAAGTAACTAATTTTTCAAAAAAAAATTTTTTCTTGAAAATGTCTGCACACCTGTGAAGAAGATACAAAGACCTTGCCAAAAAAGTGGTCACATGACCCACTTTCCCTATTCAAACAATTCAGAGGGTTGTTGGGTGCAACAAAAATCCTTCAAAAATGCATAATAATTTGGTAAAAGTGAAACAAAAATTGACCTGTTTCAGGATTTTGTTGCCAAATATTTTGTTCCATAATTTTGACGCACACTGGATTCTTGGATTATTAATAAAGACATTTAGCCATAAATATTGTGAAACAATCTCCAATAAAATGAAAATTTCTAAAATATCATTAATTTGGTTATATGAATATCATTGAATCATCTGTGTTGTAGTATAGATAATTTAATATTTTTGGTATTTGCCTGAGTTGGCAGGGATTGTGAAATTGTTCTACAATATTTAAAAATCAATGTCCTGAGTAATAATTCTAGAATATAGTCCAAATGTTCCTTACAGCTTTCATTATTATCGAACCAGTTGGGCAGATGGTTTTCAAGATTGATAATCATAATCCTTCTCAAATTTTTAATAATTTTCTTGCTTAGAAATTTATCAAGGTGATCATGAAAATCAATCATGCAATTTTTTGTGAAATTTGTCATCAGATGAGTTGGAGTTTCAACAAATTTTTTTTTTCCACATCAAAATTTTTATAAAATATAAGTAATTCATCTTCATTTTCGAGATTTTCCATTCCCTCCAGATTTCGACGGCATAAATCACACCTGTATTTCTTCAGAACTTTCCTCACTAAATAGCCAGCAAAATATGTGATGGAGCAACTTTCCAAAGAGAAGTCTTTTATTGACAATTTGGGATTGAATGTGGTAGGTCCAGTTGAATCAGACTCAGAAGTGGACGAAAATTCTGGTTTATCTGCATCTTGTCCACCAAGAAGCGAATTGACTGAAGAATTATTGTCATAATCGAAAATATTTTCATCATTGTCGATATTCATTCCTGAATTACCACTATTAGCTGGCTTTATCAAATTGCTCACAATATTAATTTTGAATGCTGCCCGAAATGATTTGACAGTAGGGTTTCTGTTGTAGCCACCCTTCTGTCTATATACAGAAAACTGGTTTTCAAGAGGATCTTGTATTAGACGCCCAGTAAATAGAAATGAAAACCATTTCTTCTTTTGATTTTGAAATATCATTTTGACAGCATTAATGGTTTGAAGAAATCCATTAAAACTAGGAGGTCTTGAATATTCGCCTTTTTTATTAATTTTCTGCAATTTCGTCAACATTTCATACCCAGAATTAAGTGCTTCTAAGACCTGGGGATTTTTATCAATAAGCATCCTATTTTAAGGATTAGCACTTCGGAAACGGGTGCTGTTAAGGGCATCAAATAGATTATTTATTGTTTGTACAAAATGAGCAGTATTTTTAGCCGTTGTTGACGGAAGTTCTCCACTTTTAAAAGCAACTTTCAATGCAGCTGCCACGCTGTTACTAAAAAGCTGAGCAGCCAATTTTACAGTCATTTTCTCAAACGAATTCGGGTTCAAATGTTTATTAGTAATTTTAGGAAGAGACCTACCTGTTTTACTTTTGTTGTCTATCTCATACAGTTTTCTTATATCTTCAAAAGCAACTTTCTGAGCTCCGAAAATGAAATTTGAGTTCAAGAAATTATTCCTCAAACATTTCAGTAAGTGAGATGGATCATAGAGGGCGAAAAATTTTTGAACTTCGAAATAAAAATAGGGTTTCTCCTCAGTTACTTCTAATTTTCTGAATAAATTTTGATTCACTGCAGATACATCACTGACAATACCAATTGGTTTCAGTTTCGCGCCCATGAGGTTTTCCAAACAATACGTAAGGACGATCTGCAGTTCTTGTCCCTTTATACCATCCTTAGACACAACATAACCAATTGGAATTTTCCAGGAAGAATAAATTCCTCTTATCATAAACACCAAGGCCTGATTAGCAAGAATTGGTTTTCTACCTAATGGACCCAAGTCCTCAAAGCCCTCAATCCTATCAATTTTCGTCGAAAATGACAATACAAACTCTTTCAGACTCCTTCATTGTCTCGGTTTTAATAGACAACTGTTGTAACATTTTTTTGTTAAAACCAGGCCAGCAGTTGAAATTTCCCAACCAAGTTTTTATGGTTGAGGTGGCTGGAAGAATAACACCTTTGTGCCGTAGATATTTGTAAGCCGACGGACTTTTGTAATACAAAGACAAAGCTGTCTTTTGTTCAGCAGGTGACCAAGGACTTCTGACACGATGCGCCACTTGCATATTTATTAGGCTGGCGGAAAATCTAGAAGATGTTTCTTTCAAAAAAATCTTTGATGACAACTGTGCCTTCGAAATTTTTTTCTTAGCAGCACTCAATTGGTACTTTAGACTTTTTACCTGCTTTTTGAGTTTTTCATTCTCATATACTAAAGAGTCTGAAGTCCTCTTATTTTTAGGCACAATTGGTAAATTTTGCAGTTCCTGCTGGTATATGTCTTCACTGCTTCCACTTTCTTCTATTTGGTCCGCCTGGGTGTAGGGAACTCGTTTCTTATTTTCATATGTTATTGGAACACTTTGCTCATAAAGCTCTGGGCTCTTTTCAACGTCAATTTCACTACTTGAGTCACACACATATCTCACTGGCACAGCATCAAGTGGTAATCTTCTTGGCAGGATCTGCTCCGCAGAAAAATGTCTACTGCATAAAATTTTTTTTTTAATCCCTTCGAGCTCAGATCGGCTAGAGAGCCATTTCCTAAAACAAGGTTAATTTTAAACATAGATATCTAAATTAAATGATCATATTTCAGAACTCAGTTTTGACACTAGCATATTCTATTGATGTTGAAATTAGTAAACGAAAGTTTCTAACTATTGCAACAACATATAAAATGGGTTCAATAAATTCACCAAGAGCAGATTAACAATTTAGAAACAAAAGCAATATAATCATTCACTGAAATATTTGAAGACATGGTGATTTAAGGGTAATTTTACACTAGTTGAGACAGTTTCGAAACAATGTTTGGTTTATTGTCGGGGTGGTTTCGAGATTTCACTCCAACCGATTCTACTTTTTTGATAACTTTGGTATGACTCATTCAATTTTGATGAAATTTTCAGTGTAGTGCAATATGAATGAGTTCATTCAATAGTTTCAAAATTTTTCCAAAATACAGGCATATTATTTTGATAATTTGAAATTAATTCTGCAGGTTAAAAAACACCCTGTACATTGCGTTTCCAAATCTTCTTAACAACAGCAAATTTTGAAAGAATTTTAAGAATTTTTGAATTTGCTCATTCATATTGTGCTACAATGAAAATTTCATCAAAATCGAATGAGCCACACCAAAATAATTAATAAAAGTAAAATCGATCGGATTAGACAAAACACCATGTCCCCCAAACATAAACCAAACATTGTTTCGAAACTGTCTCGACTAGTGTAAGCTTACCCTAAAATCTGGCAGTCTCCTCCGGAATCACCCTGAATATACTTCAAAAAGCTTCAGTACATACCTGAATTCAAAATCCATTTTTTGCATCTTTCAGGATCATCAACTGGAAATTTATATAGTCTTAGATTTTTGTCTTTATTGCAAGACATACCGCAGCCATAAAATTGACACTTATTGCCAGACATCCTAAAAAAAAACTATTTCAGAAAAATTTCTTTCACATAGGTTAGTAGAAGACAAAACAAGGGTTAAAAATTTTAATGTTAACAGTTTGGCAAAAAAAACTGCAATACAACATTGTTTGCATAATTTGTTGTGGAGGGTTCACATGTTCATTTCAATAATGAAAATTTTATAAACAGAAGATTTATTCTAAATAACAAATTAAATTTATCAACAAAATAACATGTATTTCTTCATTCAAAACAAATGTGATATCGAACTTGATTGGGAATCTATCAAGGGAAAGTATGAAAGAAATATAAGAATATAGGCACATATCCAAAACCTAGAATTTGATAAAATTGGGAAAGAAATTGGTTTTTAACACAAGTGAGAAGTAGCAAATGCACGTACATATCGTTGCAAAATGAGGGGTTTATGGCTACATGTGGTTTTAGAATGATTTTGATGGAACATGTGAATAGAATTCATTGACAAATTTTTAGGTTAAGCAAAGATTTGTATTTGATTTTGACAAAAAAATGGGGTGGATGTTAACTACAACATGTGAATTAAAGATTTATTCTCGATGAAACATGTGAATAAATTCATTGTAAATTTTTAGGTTAAAGTTAGTTCATGTTAAGATCCTATTGATTTGTCATTTGATTTTCACAAAGAAAAAACCTTAGTGATCGCTACAAGAAAAAATAATTTTAGCCCCCGTTATTATTCATTAGTACGTAAACATGAGCCGATAACCAGAATTTGATAAATGAAGGAAAGGAATTGATCCTTAAAGTGAGAAGTAGCAGCAAATGATTTGATATTCAACTTTAACTTACCTCTTTGAATTCTAGTTCTCTTTTCCTCAAAACTGGATAGCAAAAAAATTGTCCAGGAACTTTAAAATATTTTCCACGACGTTCACACTGTTCACAGAAAGCAACAGAATAGGAATGGACGAAACGTGTAAAACCAAATCAGTCAATACCTTCCTTCGACCGTCCCGAAAATCAAGATTCTCAGAATCTCTAAACTGCCGGTCCTGTGATATTATAGCATGCGATTTTCGACCTTATTGACGTCGAGTATCTTTCGACGGTGACGCCATCTAGTTCGAGTATCTTTTTCGGGTAACGATATTAGCAAGGAGGTTGACCTACTATGTTGTCTTTATACAATGTTCGTACCATACCTGCAGGAACTGACGCTGCTTTCGGTGGCGCACTTTCTGCACATGAAGGTGGAATCTGAAATCCAAACTAACTATGATGAATCCGAATGTGCGATTATAAGAGAGAGAGAGAGAGAGAGAGAGAGAGAGAGAGAGAGAGAGAGAGAGAGAGAGAGAAAGAAACTAAATTTATTGATCTTGCAATCAAATGGCTATCGACCGCAGTCCTCCAGCCAGTTATATACAATTTTATATTACAATTCAGTTAGAAATTATCATATATTGTTGAACAATAACGACTGTTATAATAATAATAATAATAATTTATTGATCCCCTCTGACAAGTATTTGTATGGGACAAGTCAAACAAAAATGAGAAAATAGACAATAGAAATCAACAATCCGTCAATACATCGCATAGATAATCATCAACTGAGTAATAACATTTTTTTAACAATAATTTTTTAACAGCTTTCTTGAAGGAATTACAATTCAGAGACTGAATGACACGAGGCAAGTGGTTGTACAGTTTGATACACTGATACATGGGAGACTTCTCAAACTTGGTTGTTTTGTGTTTGGGGATGTTTAAAGTTCTCCCACTTCTTGTGTTGTAGTTATGAAAACTAGACAGCTTTGCCACGCCTCCTTCATTCTCTTTCACATATAAAAGACATCGCAATATGTAAATAGAGGACAATGTAAGAATGCTATTTTCTATAAAAACAGGTCTACATGTGGACCGCGGAGGTATACCAAATATCATGCGTAAAATTCGTTTTTGCGAAATAAAAGCTCTACCAGCATCCGAAGAGTTTCCCCAGAGTAGAATATTATAGTTTAAATGACTAAAAACCAAGCTATAATAGATGTTAATTAGGGAATCTAAGGGAACAGATTTTCTTATCCCATTTATGGCATAAAATGAACTGTTCAGTTTCCTGCACAACATCTCGACATGTGTACACCACCTCAAACCACTATCCAGACTGATGCCAAGAAACTTGGTACTTTCCTTAGACCGGACGGCAATATCTAGGTAACGAATAACGAATTCACGATCATCCTGCCTAACTGAAAAATGTACACACTCAGTTTTTCCAACATTAATAATTAAATTATTCTTGTGACACCATTCCACAAAGCACCCCAAGAGTGTCTCACATAAAGTTCATAGCTCATCCAACGATGGAGCCGCAACCGCTACCGAGGCATCATCAGCGAATAAACCCAATAAAAAACTTCTCATAATATTCATCAGGTTACGAACGGTTAACAAACTAACGAGCATCCTACGTAAGTTAACAGGAAGATCGTTAATGAAAATCAGAAAAAGAAGGGGTCCAAGAACGGACCCTTGTGGTACACCCAGATTTGATTCGTGCTCGGTTGATAAAAAATCTTGAACTTTTACACACATGACTCTACCTTCCAGATAGCTGCGGACCCAGTCCAAAAATACGCCCCGAAACCCCAGATTGTAGCATTTGTCAAGTATGAACTGAAAGGACAAACTGTCGAATGCCCTAGACAGATCAAAAAACATACCCGCAACACACAAACCATTATTGAGACATTCGTATACAAAATTAACAAAAGTAACAGCGGCCGTTTGTGTTGAGCGACCAGGTCTAAACCCATGCTGGGCAGTATCTAGTATATCATACTTGTCGAGGAAATCCATCATCCTATTAAACACAATCCTCTCAAACACTTTAGCAAATACGCTCAAAATCGAAATTGGTCTATAATTTGCAATATTTTGAATATCATTTTTTTTATATATAGGTATAACTAGAGATCTCTTGAGGAGAAGAGGAAAAACGCCTGAACTAATAGAAATATTGATACAATGTGCAAGGTGTTGGCATATGTTTGTACTTATTAATTTCAAAATTCTAGCGGAAATTGAATCAGATCCTGCACACTTATTATTTTTCAAAGATCTTATTATGTCAGCTACCTCACAATCTAACACTGGGTGAAAGAAAAAGGTCGAGCTTTCTATACTTGAGGTGGTGCAAGAAAGAGATAAGGAATTACCATAGTAGCAGCTTAGACTAGTTTCGGTGATAGAAGAAAAGTAATCAGCAAAAATCTCCGCTAATTCGCTGTTTTTGGTATGCAGAAAACCATCAACAGCAAGTTGAATAGATACATTTCTCTCCTTAGCTCGACCAGTCAGAGCATTCACTATGGACCACACTGTTTTGTTCTTGTTGTCTGATGCATTGATTTGCTCACTATGAAATCTGAGTTTTGCATTTTTTATCATTGAATTGTAGGACATTTTAGCAGTTTTATACAACTTATGGCTATTTTGACATTTCAGATTCATGTGTAACCAGTGGAGATTCATGAGTTCCCGTTTTGCAAGGGTTACTTCTGGAGTAATCCACCTCTTTACTTGACTACTATTACTAGTAAATTTCTTCATTGGGCAGCATGAATCTATTCTAGGGATTTCAGGTGTTCGAAAAGTGGCAAAGCTGGCAACTTTGCCTTTGGCGAAGATTCTCTATTGTAGTGGTGTAACAACGGCTCGATTAGGTTGATGTTATTTTGGTTTGTGATGAATTTCTTGCTGAGTTTTTGAATTCTTTCCAGTATTGGTTCAATTTCCGTTATCTGGTATAAAAGTTGATTGGATGGGTTATAGAGTGGATTGTTGGGATGTCTCAGTTTCGTGATTTTTCGTAAGCAAGTTCTTTCCGCCGCCTCAATTATATTTAGAGCTGTTTTTGTTGTATTTGAAAAAACTGTATGTCCATAGTCCAATAAAGGTCTGCATATCATTTTGTGAATCATACTTGCTGTTTTACTGCTGATTCCTTTGTTTTTATAAGTTAGAGACCTAAAATGTCCCGCTCGTGTGATAGCTGTTTTCTTTTGAAGTTTTTAATGTGCTCTGAAGTTCAACTTGTTATCAATCTGTAGGTATGCCCAGGTACTTGCATGAATCTGTTGGAGTAATTCTGTCACTTCCAAGTTTTATATTGGTAGAGTTGGCGTTGATTTTGTGGTTGAAGATGATGAATTTGGATTTTGCTGGGTTGTGATTATAAGTAAATGTATATACTTCTTGAATTCTAAACCGAAAATGGTCCTTAACGACTAGGTAACACTCACCGAAGAATAATCAGTGCTCAAATTCAATCATGTTCGTCGTTGGTTATTTGTTATTTTATTGGTAATCAAGCCCCAAATCTGCTTCGCATCATGTCATTAAGTGGTTATTTTTTGAAGTAACCATATGTTTACGATCAGTCAATCTTGCACAGGTGTTCGTAGAGAAGGGTCCGGGATGGATGTTGCATATGGCCGACTTTCCTTTCACTTTGAAGAGAGAACAACTTTTTCCGAGACTTCTTTGTCTGAAGAAACTAACTAACATGGGTCATACTTGGACGTTCAATATGGGCGCCTATGTCCTACTTTTATACGAAGTAGAAAAGCGTTATGCTTCTTCCTGTTGTTCTTTATTCAAAGGACAAATCGCAAACGGAAATTGTTTGGTTATATTGACAAAGAACACGTGTGTACCACAGAATAGGAATAAAAATTTCATTATTCTATAGCAGAAAAATTTATTTTACTGAACTCCGTTGTCACTTCGTGCATACCTGGCAAATCCCAAACCCTAATTTTGAAATCTGATTTTGAATACTTTCTGAAGGTAATTTCGGAAAATGATGAATCAACCCCATAATAATTATGTTCAAATTTGCATTTGCAGTAAAAGCCCAAATTCAGGAAAAACCCCCATTCTATTCATTTGGATCTGTAGCACAAGTTCGTTCGTTAACGCTCCAATCGCGCCTCTCGAAATCGCGTGCAGTGGACGACCAGCCTAACGCGCTGTTTCCCAGAACAAGCGCCTAAAGAGCATACATATCGATAGAAAATATCAAAAATTCTTACTGTCGTTTGAACCGAATAAGTCCTCGTTGCACTTATTGTCTTGGCATGTCTTGCAGTACTTCATATCCGATCCAAGATTTTCGTACTGAGTGCCACACCAGTCTGCTGGAGCGCATCCTCTCCTATAAAGTGGGACATCACTTTCTTTCTTCCCAAGTATGTATTCTTCGTAACACGAGTCATCACCATCGGCTTGATTGCATGTTTTGGTATTTTCTTCTGTGCCCAGTCGACAGGGAGAATTGTAGTCAAGACTGCTGCAATATTGACATTCTAAAGAACCTAAAAAGAAATTCAATATTACATCAGATTCTTTTCTGTAATTAGGTATTACATATACAGGGTGGGCGCAAAATTCGTTGTCTACTGAAGGGATCTCGAGAACTAGAGCAGCTAGAAGAAATCTGATAACACATTCTCGAGCTCTCTTTTTTCTGACTAATCCGAATCTGAAAACAGATCCAGCTTATCGCGAATAGAACTTGAGTTATGAGCGAAAATTGAGAAATTGTCATTTTCAATAATGCTGAATAACTCGCTTGTTTGAACTCGTATTCGAAATCTGTTGATACATTCTACAGACACTTTTTTAGGAGTAATTCGAATATAATATGACTGAATTTTTCAATCCAGCGATTTTCGAGAAATGAGTAAAATTTTGGATTTTTCAAATTTAAACTATAGTCGAAAGATCTCTAATCTTGCTGCAAAATTTTTGCTGATTTGAAAAATGTATCATATGTCGCTATTTACATGAATATTACATGAGAAAATGGTCAATACTTTTTTCTTGCTGTTCTTTTCACTGTTGAATTATGAGTAGGCTGACGTTGCCATAGCGACGATTGAATATGCATTATCTTTGTGTGAACTTGCGCCTCTATGATTGGAATCAGCGATTGCTGAATAAATATTTCTATGGTTAATTTGTCATAGTTCTTAAGATTAGCTATAGAAAATCTGTTTATTATCCCTAATGGCTCGAAATATTCCCAATTACGAAAAATTCGATATGTTGGTATGCTATATTCAAGCGAATGGAAATAGCCGGGTTGCAAGGGAAGTCTATATATCAGAACGACATATATAATAATACATATAATGCTCATTCAATGGTCGCTATGGAAACGCCAGCCTACTTATAATAATTCAACAGTGAATAGAAAAGCGGGAAAAAAGTATTGAACTATTTCTCATGTAATATTCATGTAAATAGCGACATATGATACATTTTTGAAATCAGCAAAAATTTTGCAGCACGATTAGAGAACTTTCGACTATAGTTTACATTTGAAAAATCCAGAATCCTACTCATTTCTCGGAAATGGCTGGATTAAAAAATTCAATCATATTATATTTGAATTACTCCTAAAAAAGTGTCTGAAGAATGTATCAACAGATTTCGAATACGAGTTCAAACAAGCGAGTTATTCAGCATTATTGAAAATGACAATTTCTCAGTTCTCGCTCATAACTCAAGTTCTATGCGCGATAAGCTGGATTTGTTTTCAGATTCGGATTAGTCAGAAAATGAAAACAGATCTAGCTTATCGCGCATAGAACTTGAGTTATGAGCGAAAATTGAGAAATTGTCATTTTCAATAATGCTGAATAACTCGCTTGTTTGAATTCGTATTTGAAATCTGTTGATACATTCTTCAGACACTTTTTTAGGAGTAATTCAAATATAATATGACTAATTTTTTTAATCCAGCCATTTCCGAGAAATAAGTAGGATTTTGGATTTTTCAAACGTAAACTATAGTTGAAAGTTATCTCATCTTGCTACAAAATTTTTGCTGGTTTCAAAAATGTATCATATGTCGCTATTTACATGAATATAACATTATAAAAAGTTCAATACTTTTTTCCCGCTTTTCTATTCACTAGTAAATTATTATAAGTAGGCCTGGAGTTACCATAGCGACCATTGATTATGGATATTTCTCGTGATAGACTTCCCTTACAACTCAGCTATTTCTATTCGCTTGAATATAGCATACCAACATATCGAATTTTTCGTCATTTGCAATATTTCGGGCCATTAGGGATAATAAACAGATTTTCTATTGCTGATCTTAAGAACTAAGGCAAATTAACCATAAAAATATTTAGTCAGCAATCGCTGATTCCAATCATAGAGGCGCAAGTTCACGCAAAGATAATGAATATTCAATGGTCTCTATGGTATCGTCAGCCTACTTATAATTCAACAGTGAAAAGAAAAGCAGGAAAAAAGTAATGAATATTTTCTCATGTAATATTCATGTAAATAGTGACACATGATACATTTTTGAAATCAGCAAAAATTTTGTAGCAAGATAAGAGAACTTTCGACTATAGTTTACATTTGAAAAATCCAAAATCCTACTCATTTCTCGAAAATGGCTGGATTGAAAAATTGAGTCATATTATATTTGAATTACTTCTAAAAAAGTGTCTGAAGAATGTATCAACAGATTTCGAATACGAGTTCAAACAAGCTAGTTATTCAGCATTATTGAAAATGACAATTTCTCAGTTCTCGCTCATAACTCAAGTTCTATGCGCGATAAGCTGGATCTGTTTTCAGATTCGGATTAGTCAGAAAAAGAGAGCTCGAGAATGTGTTATCACTTTTCTTCTAGCTGCTCTAGTTCTCGAGGTCCCTTCAGTAGACAACGAATTTTGCTCACCCTGTATATACATATCTTCTTCGAGCGAAGAAAAATATTCGGGCGACTATTATTTCTCTAAGATTCCGTAGAAGGAAAATTCTATAGAAGCACTGACGTGAGGTCAGGAGCTTTTACGTGCTTGTTCAAATTCGTTGCCAAAGCAGTCACCTGTTCAAGTATTGACCCCGCCAAGCGCAGCTTTACTTCCTTATGTCATATGGTCATCACGAAATTGCGCATGAACCTGAAAGTTCCATTTTGCGATCAATTCGATCCGATTCAGATTTTTGAAAATATTGAAAAAAATAAAATTTTGAAATAACCATTTTTTTTTGAATTTGTAAAATTACCGTAAAAAATTTTTTTTTCTCATTTTTCACCATTAAAATCCTCAAGACAGTTTTCTTGATGTTGCGCAGCAGTATTGCACATCTGGTTACGAAATGTGAATCAAATCACGTCAGTACTTCTTGAGGTATTGAGGAAATAACCTCAACATTTCGAATAACAACGAAGTTTAACATATTCTTTCCTTATATCACCGTGAATAAATATTGGATAAAATTGAAATTGCAAAAATTGTTGGTAACTGTTAACTTGAAGGTATGTGCCAAATTTCATTGAAAAATTGTCAATAGTCGACGAAAAAAAATTTTCAACAAAAATTTGGAAAATTTTCGAATAATGATTTCTTAAAAACTTTCCAGAAACTATACCCACACGAATCCACACTAATTACGAGGTTTCAATCTGTATTTTTTGAGATATTGAGGATATGACCCTCGAAAATTCAAATAGCAACTAAATTTGACATATTTTTTTTCTATATCTCCAAAAACAAATCTCGGATCACATTGAAATCTGAAACGTTGTTGTTTAAAATTAACTTAACGGCATATCCCAAATTTCTTATAAATCTGATTGATAGCCCCCGAGAAAAAAAAATTCAAAAAGCACTGCCGTGAAGGCAGCAGCTTTTGCGTGCATGTTCAAATTCGTTACTGAAGCGGTCATATACATTGAACATGCGCGCAAAAGCTGCTGCCTTCACGGCAGTGCTTTTTGAATTTTTTTTTGATAGATTACTGGATTTCAATTCGATCTAATCTGTATTTTTGGAAATATTGGAAAAATAAACTTTTGAATGGGTATATCTACGGAATCATTGGGCGGATTTTACCCATTCACGAATTCGACCTTCGTAATTAAGGCCCAAACCTACTCTACAAATATCGAAGTTCTAAGTCGTTTCTTCCGAAAGTTATTGTGTTTACGGTCAGCCTAACGGCCGACTGCGTAAACACAATAACTTCCGAAAGAAAAACTTAGAAACTCGATATTTGTAGAGAAGGTTTGGACCTTAATTACGAAGGCCGAATTCGTGAATGGGTAAAATCCACCCAATGATTCCGCAGATATACACCCATTCAAAATTTTATTTTTCCGATATTTCCAAAAATACAGATCAGATCGAATTGAAATCCAGTACTTCATCGAAAAATTACAGTTCGAAGGTTCATACAGATTTTAATGAGGATGATATGATAAGAAAATCACATAAATTTTTTTTTCAAATTGTTCTAATGACACGATCATCACGAAATTTTGCATAAAGTTGTCTTTCAGCATCTTAAAACTAGCTGCAAAGTTTTATCAGGATTGAATCAGTATTACTCGAGTTATATCGAAAAAAATCAACGATATCGAGAAGAAAACCTCGAAATTTGACATATTTTTTCCCGATATCTCCGAAACTTATGATCGTATCAAACTGAAATTTGGTACACTGCTGTGAAATATGAAGCTTAAAGTGCTCGTGATATCTGATGCTTCGGATATCATAAATGGTTTCCGAAAAAACAAATTTTTTGAAAAAAAAAGGTTTTTTAATCAACTGACAATATGATCCTCACAAAATTTTGCTCAAAGTTGCGCGTTGTTATACTCCACCTAATTGCCCAGTTTGAATCAAATCGCTCAAATAGTTTCTGAAATAAAAAATAAATAACCTCAAAATTTCAAGTGGCTAAAACTCCGAAACTATTCGATCGATTTGGCCCATTAACGAACTTAACCGTGGCATTCCAATGCGCGACCTACCTTGAAAGTTTCAAATTGCTAGCTCAATTCGTTCGACAGTTATCGAGTCCTCGGACGGCCGGCCGGCCGGACAGAATTGATTTTGACACCGGATTCGTCATCAGTGAGTCCAACCTAGTCGATTGAGAGCAATTTCGGCTCGATCATCGAAAATTACAGACATTTTGAAAAACGATAGCACGCCGTTCCCCTAGAACATGCGCCCAAAAATTCGAAAACAACAGGCATTTTAGCCGAATAATAAGCGCTACATCATAGAAGTAAATTTCTGATTTCATGGGTTCCTTAAGTTTGGAGACCTCATCACACCACAATACGTAACATAAAGATATAACTAAAATTAGTGAAGGATAAACCTCAGTTATAAAATTTCTAAATTTTTTTAAATTTTTAACGTAGAAGCCGTAATGAGGATAATATCATAAAAGTTTTGGCTTATGTTTATGCTGAATTACATTTAAGCATCCGACAAATTGCAAGTGATTTGGGATCGAATTATTCGCTAGTTCAAAGGATACTAAAGGACCATAAACTGCATCCGTATCATGTTGTCTTGCACCAAGAATTGAAAGAGACAACAGGACTCTTGCAATTGGTTGAAACGAATGCTTAACGGCGAAACTAACTCACTTCATAGAATATTATGGACTGACGAGGCTACTTTTTCTAGCAATGGTAAAGTAAATTCACACAACAGCCACTACTGATCATCTAACAATCCATATTGGCAAAGATATGTCAGTAATCAGAATCGCTGCAGTGTTTACGTGTGGTGCGGAATTTTTGATGGAACAGTTTTCGGACCATTTTTCTTCGATAGTATCTTAACGGGACAAAGGTGCTTGAAATTTTAACGGAAAATTGTCGAAATCTTTTAGAAGATATTGCTTTTCAAATCAGGTTAGATATGTGGTATCAACAAGATGGTTGCCCGGCGCATTATGTTGCTAATGTTAGGGAATAAGATACCGTCTTCTCAAAGAGGTGGATTGGACGATGGAGTATTTGTCCAGCAAGATCACTCGACCTCGCAGTATTAGATTTTATTTTTGGGGGAGAATGAAGACTTAGTTTTCCGAACACCCCCAACTACAAGTGAGGATATGAAAAATAGATTTCGACAGGCAGCTGAAACTGTGACCAGTATCAACTAAAGAAAGACTTAATTTATGTATAGAAAAAAATGGTAGACATTTTGAATATTTGAAATGATTATGTATAAGGGTTGTTTTTTGTTCAAATATTTTCGTTGTTGCTAATTTTTGTTTCATTTTATCGTATTATTGTTATTTCATGTGTGTTTAGTATTTTGCTGCGTTGTCATGACGACTAAAGTCACTTCCTTGTTGTTTCAAGCTCACAGTGTTGATCAACACTTATCAAAATTTACAAAAATGTTAATATCTTCGGAATGACTGGAGGTATCTGTCTGCGGTTTTAACAAGTCAATAGGTGATAATGTTTAGCTTATTCTCAGTCGGTTAGAATCATAGCATTGCATTTGAAATTCTCCAGTAAAACGCGCAAATAGGGTGAAGTAACATAAAACACCCTGTAGTTTTTAATTGGATCACCCGGTATGTTGTTGTCATATTTTTCTGTGATCTGCTTTTAATGGCCTTCGAATAAAATCAAACTACGTGAAAATCGGTTCACGCATACAGAAGTAAGAGTGTTTTTTTTTGTGAAGAAAAGTTTTTCCATCCCATCACTAAAAAAAAGGAAATATAGAAAAATTACTCGAACGAAAGTTGTTGAATAGGAAAAGTATTTTCTTATTCTTTACCACTGTTAGCTGGAGAATATTTCGTAAAAAATGAGATTATATTTTACAAGTGATAGATTGCGCCCTCTAGTGGGGAACTACGAACTTGAAAATATTTTTAATCATTTTCTAGGGGCCGATTTTGTCATTAGAATTTTTTCCGGAAGTTCTAGGATGAACGGTTTCCGAGATACGGCCGGTGGCCACCCTTAATGAATCACCCTGTACTAGTAATCTCCGGACGTCTATGCGGCCTTCGCCTGGTCACTGGAACTGAAGGCCGACTGTAAACAAAATAACTTCCGAAAGAAACAACTTAGAAACTCGATATTGCAGCGTTTCATACAGAATTTTGTGCGGATAACATAAGATCACAGAATATTGAATATTTGAAAAAAAAACATGAAATTTATTTCTAAATTGTTCTGATGACACGATCATCATGAAATTCTGCACAGAGTTGTCCATCAGGATTATTCAAACTAGCGGCCAGGTTTCATTTGGATTGAGTTATTTCGGAAAGAACGATATCGAGAGGAAAACCACGAACATTTTTATATTTTATCTCAATATTTCCAGAAATTATGGTCGTATCCAAATGAAATTTGATACACTGCAAATTAAGATGTTCAAAATATGGGCGGAAGTTTTTTCCGGATCTAACTAACAGTTTCTGAAAAAAAAATTATTTTTTCAAAATTCACCAACAGTGTGATCTCAACGAAATTTCGTGAAAATTTGTATGTTGTTATGTTTCAAGTAACTGTCAAGTTTCAATTCAATCGCACGCGTAGTTCTCGAAATATCAGGAAATTAATCTCAAAATTCCAAATGCCCATAACTCCGAAACCATTCCATCGATTTGTCCCATTAACGAACTTAACCGCCGCAATCTAATGCGCGACCTAATCTGAAAGTTTGGAGTCGCTAGCTCCCTTCGTTCGGTAGTTATCGTATCGTAGGACGGCTGTGCGGCCAGAATCGATTTTGACACCGGATTCGTCATCAGTGAGTCCAACCTAGTCGTTTGAGGCCATTTTCGGCTCAATCATCGAAAATTACAGACATTTGGACAAAACGATAGCACGCTGTTCCCCAGAACATGCGCGCAAAAAGAGCTATTTGCACAACTTTCCAACTAGGGTTTAGAGAAACATGTAGAAAAAGATTTTGAGAGAATAGTTTACTGACAGCAGTCGCCAACTACATTCAGGAGTGTTTGTTGTTTGTCTTCAAAAATGAAAATTACTTTGAGAAGAAAACTATCACAGATTATAACACAAGAACAACTGAACTGAAGTATCCCAGACATAGGCTGACTCTACCAAGCGCAATGCTGAATATTGCGCATGAAATTCTTCAACAAACTGTCACCTCAAATGAGAGCAGAGACAACCCTGAACGGTTTCTTAGACAGATCTTTCAACTACTACTGAGAACAGAACTGTATTATGTGAATGAATTTCTAAACTTTTAGTGTATAATTTCGACTCTATTTTACTTGGTGATGTACCTTCTCTCTTTGAATGAAGACTACTCAATTTTATTATTTTATGTACTTAAATCGTGCAATAATCATTTTTATTCTTAAAATTGGTTTTGAAGTTGACCTCATGATTTTCAATTAAATGTCATGCTTGAAGTATAACACGTAGAAAAGGAATAATAGTCTAGAACCTTCAAGTTTTATTGGAACCCTTATGTAATTATCAGGGTGGTATGTTTTATTTTTTCTTATATTTCAGTGAACAGCTTCTATATATGCTTTCTTATTGTTCTTCCTTCCATATTTTCATTATGTCATCCTGACATAATACATGTCACAAGTTTTTCACTTTATTCCCGATATTTTATTAGATTTCTAGTTGGAAATGAACAATAATGGATCTATGGGAGATGATTCTCCAATAAAGGGGCCTGTAGCGTTCTTCGTTTATCTGAGGATCTGAAAATCATCGCTTGGAGGACTGAACCTGGTCGAAAGACCCTCTCGGTCATGAGCAAATGTAGGTGATATTATTTACTGCTTCCTTCTGGTTTTCTGTCCCTCTTTCTGTTTCAGATATTATGTCAAAATGAATTCAAGATTATTTTCCAATGAAAAAGATGCCATCCATCTTCTATTAACAAATTACTACACTTATACGGGGAGACAGAATTTTTCCTGAGGTTTTTATCTGTGCTCTTGTATCATACGCAAATGAGTATGGTACCCCGTTTACATTTCCTCTGCTAACACTGTGATATATCTTAGAATGTAATGCTAGTTCTCGAAAGAATATATATTCATCACTAAGGTGATGTGAGCTTCAAGTATCACATTGTTCTTTATAACACATTTAAAAAGATTACAATTTCTGTTATCCGACATTAGAGTGAATAGATTCTATATGTATTTTCAGAGTTCCCTTTTGAGCTGAAGCATACTGACATAAATGACACTGATATTTCCTGATATTCAAGTGAACAGATTCGACGTGCCTTCTCAAACTTTCTTTATAACCTGAAGTAAATTCACATTCAGCACACTGATATTTTTTTAAATTCAAGTGAACAGCTTCTATATGAACTTTCAGAATTTCCTTTTTAGCTGTATCAAAGTTACATAAATGACAGTGATGTTTTTTGATTTTTAAGTGAACACTTTTTATATGGTATTTTAGTGCCCCACTTCCAGCTGTGGCAAATTCACATTTATCACACTGATGTTTTTTGATTTTCAAGTGAACAGCTTCTATGTGGGTCTTCAAACTTCCCTTCCACTTCGTAGTAAATTCACATACATCACACCGATACTCCTTTTTATTGTGAGATTTCATGTGGCTTTCAAGCCATCGTTTAGAAGCTCCATTATATGCACATAAATGACATGGATGTTTCTTCTCTTCACAATGCACATCATTCATATGCTGCTTTATTCCATCTTCAGACATCGATTGATATTCGCAAAATTGACACTTAAATCTGCTCTCATCAACTGAATTGTTTGCCTGTATATTACATTGACTTATTTCTTGCTGGATAATTCTTTTCTTTAGATCAAACTCGTTTTTAATAAAAAATGTTTCTCTGTCGTGAATTTCATTTTCATCGATAAACTGTTCTTCTATCTCCATATTTTCATATTTCATATTTGAACAGATTCCCTTCGCAGCTGAATCATATTCCCCAATGTTCCTGTCTACTTCCTCAGGCATAACCTCTTGGACCTCATCTTGTGAATTCAGAAAACTGTGAAAGAAATGAAATCATCAGAATAAGATTTGTGGTTTTTCATGTTTTAAAATCAGGGTTGAGAAATTGTTGTCAACAAATAGAGACGTACTTATCGTAATTACCACTGATTACAGAATATAGTCGCTAACTCTAGTTTTCACAGCCACATTCGAGATTCAAAGTTAAAAGCCACCAACTCCGGGTATAAAAATCCAGATTGATCGAGCTAGTTGCTGATCAACTCATGAAAATGAATGCCAACTGGGAATATTCTCGACAAAAATAGTTTCAAAGAAAGAGAGGATCCTAAATAAATCGCAGAGGTTATCCTTATATTGCAATACCTCGTTCAAGATAAGAGCCTTCAATGAAGGTGTATGAACACTGAGAAGCCTTATGTAAGATGAACAAAATGCTGGCTTTTCAACCAACATGATAATCCTTCAGGACCAACATAAGTTATAGGTCTCCCACCAAAGGAAGCATAACCATATATAAATCATATTGTAGACAGCATTATCCTTGATGAACGAAGAACAACATTTCAAAGCTACAAATCAAGACAAAGAAATGGAAACTAACAGCACTATCCAATGGCACCAACTTTTTCGAAAATGGAAAACATTTTTTGCATACGTTAGTAACTCTTTAGTGACTATTTGATACACCAAAATTTTCGTTTATACCTCAAAAATACTCTTAGAGATACATCGCATTCTGCTGTGTGCTAATTTCAGACATAAACTTCTCGATTTTTCTCAAAATGAAAATTCATTTTGAAAGTCTATCGTTAATACTTGTTAGATGAGGAAATTGTTCCAATTAGGAATTAAAGATTGCAAGTCCAATTGTTTATCGTGCCAAAGGTTAGTTTTTTTCGATAGATAATCAATAGTGTTAGCCATTCTGTAATTCTGATTGTTCGGTTTCCCGTTCATAAGTCGACGATTTAGGATCAATCAGAAAATGACCATCGAATTAATATGTTCTCAATATTGAATACCCCAAAATAAACCACCACAAGGCGATCCTGGCAGAATAACTATTCGCAACTACTGCTAAGCGATACGCCCTCTGGCGATAGAAATTCGAACACTTCCAAGCTAGTAGTTTTTCGACGTGCACGTTATTTTAACGTATTTTGCTAACTTTTGTTGTTCATTTTCGAGCTTTTGTGTTGTTCTCCGAGTTGAAATTTTGGTATCCCGGAAGTGTTCGTAATATTCATCAATCGATTCCTTTCTTTCCGATTAGAATTTTCGATTGTATTAATTCGAAATGGAATCCTCCGTAAAGGTTCATTGTTGTGTGTCTCAACTCAATGTTATTCATGGTGAAAGAAGAAAGGATCATCTACTGCCTCAAGTTTTCATTTTTTAAATTACAATGTATTTAATTTCGAAACAACTTCATGTCCTGATGTTTTCATGTGTAAATGAAAATAAGAGAATTTTGATGAAAAATGCTGCAGAAAAACTACCGAGCACTTCTGCAGCTACCTAATTCACATACTACACAAAATCATATTCAAAGAGAGTGATCTGGTTGAAAACCCTACAAAAACTAGATATACTGTTATAGTTGATAATAGCTGAAGTTATTCATATAAATACATAAATATTTTTCATTTCTATAAAGGTATATAGGTTGAACCAGCTGTGACATTTTTCAT
The DNA here is from genome assembly GCA_958510865.1 of Myrrha octodecimguttata. NCBI lineage: Eukaryota > Metazoa > Arthropoda > Insecta > Coleoptera > Coccinellidae > Myrrha > Myrrha octodecimguttata. Next base: position 19,141,918 of record OY294064.1, read on the forward strand.
TTTGTATGTGTATCTTGAGCTGTTGTCATATGAAAATAGAATCAATTAAATGTCTGTTTGTTTTCTTTTCTTTAGAAATACGATGCAAAAGAACCAAAGCAGTAAAGCTGTCTTTTACATCAATTGATTCTCTCGTTTGTAAACAAGGAGAACAAGTCATATCATCTGGACTGATTCTAGATTTACCACAAAATATGGCTTGCATTCAGCACTTCTTCACATTAATAAGAGTTCTTAAATTACTTATTGAGGTGCCTATTTTCCAGAAATTCAAGTAAACTTAGATATTGGTTCATTTTGATCCACCAAGCAACATACACTAAAATAACATCGAAATTATCCTCCGGAAACGATTTAAAGCACGATTTTACATCGTGATTCAAACAAAAAGTTCCTTCTCAAGAAATCTTACACAAAATTATAATAATTTCATTAAATATTCTAGCTCCGCCTAATAAATATTCGTTCTCCACCACATTTCTAGGGTTTGTTTACATAAAACTACTAGCTTGGACAGGTTCTAGAGAACAGCGAGTTATCATTTCGTCACGAAGACTGTAATTTTCGAATTTTGAGCCGAAATTGGTCTCAAACGACTAGGTTGGACTCACCGGTGAAGAATCTGTGATCAAAATTGATTCTGTCCGTCAATAAAATATGTATAAACATATGCAAACACATATAAGAAATTAATTATTTAAATAATAGTAGTGTTCTTTCGTACTGATTGAACTGATGGAACTTATGTGATTTAAGTGAAAGTAATTTTGCAATCAGAATGCATTCAATCACTGAATGTCCGAAAGAATGCGCTCAGTTTGATCCATAGACTTTGCCATCATTTTCATTCATTTGTACTGTGTACAACTGAACTCTGGTTTGCCATCTTCAGTTACAATTTATGTTTTCGACTGGATTATTAATTCATCTATCTCTGTAAATGTCAGTATGTATAAAATTCTAATAGACTTATATGTCTATGAAAATTCTGCAACTTCTAACTTCAAATTTTGAGGTTAACTTTCCAATCTGAATTCAAATGATATAAGGAATTCCGCGCTTAGAATAATCACTTGCAATCACTTTAGAGTTGTGGAAAGGGGAACTGATTGAAAACGAAAGAACGATCGCTTCAACTGATCTTTCTGATTGAAGTTATATAAATCACTTCGTTCAGTACGAAAGAACATCACTATTGACATCTGAAAATGGGCGAACAACGTAAATTTCACTTGAATGATCCTTAAACTGAACCTTATGAAAGCTTCGATGCATATGGCCCGTTTACACGCGAGAGTGCGCCTTACTCGCATCTTCACGTTCAGCCACAGCGAAGAAGATTGAACAATACATTTTCCTAGTGATCGACAAAAAAAAAATTTAACCCCCCCCTGAAAATTTCACAGTTTACGTTTTGGAGTATGTAGATTTGAATAAACAAATTTAAAAAAAACACTGACGTGAAGTCAGCAGCTTTTACGCGCTTGTTCACATTGCGAAATGATAAAATATAAAAATTTTCAAGAAAATTTTTTTTTTCGAATTCTTCCATGGATAATTGGTCTTATTGACACTGGTCATATTCCAACCAAGTTTCATTTCGACCAGATAAATATTTTTCGAGTTATCGAAAAATCAAAATTTCAAATGGCTGTAGCACAAAAACCATTCAGCAGATTTGGCCCATTTACGAACTTAACCGAGATATTCAGGATCTTAACCTAACCTGAAAATTTCAAGACTCTAGGTTCTTTCTTTCGAAAGTTACAGCGCACACGGCCGGACGGTCAGAATCAATTTTGACCACGGATTCTCCATCAGTGAGTCCAACCTAGTCGTTTGAGACATCGTGACGAAATGATAACGCGCTGTTCCCCAGAACAAGCGCGTAAAAATCCGTCCGTAGCCCGGGGCTTTTCTCTGGAAGTACTGAAATTTGTCTGAATGAAGAACACTTAACGTAGATGAAGATGAACGGAAAAATTTTTTGTTAGTTTTCAGAAAAATGCCCCCCACCACTTCCTGCACATGACTATTTTTTGACGACATGTTGATTTTGCATTCTAAGGATGTAGTGAATGATACTAAGTGGTTCATACATTTTAGCAATGAAGTTCACATGAAAATCTGTTTTTAAATGAAATATGAAAATTTTTAAGAAAAACAATTTTTTTTCAAAGTTCTCTACGGAGAATTCTTCATATTACTACTGTACATCTACCAACCAAGTTTTATTTTGATCAGATAAATATTTTTCGAGTTATTGAAAAATCAAAATTTCGAACGGCTGTAGCGCAGAAACCATTCGGCAGATTTGGCCCATTAACGAACTTAACTGAGATATTCAGGATCTTAACCTAACCTGAAAATTTCAAGACTATAGGTCTTTTCTTTCGAGAGTTACAGCGCACACGGCCGATCGGACGGACATAATCAATTTGGACCAAGGATTCCTCATCAGTGAGTCCAATCTAGTCGTTTGAGACCAATTTCGGCTCAAAATTCGAAAATTAGACATCGTGACAAAATGATAACGCGCTGTTCCCCAGAACATTCAAGCGCGTAAAAATACAGATGCACAAGTTTGCGCAAAATTTCGTGTTGATCGTGTCATTCAAATTCGTTGCCAAAGCGGTCATCTTTTCACGTATTGACCTCGCCAAACGAGCCTTTACTTCCTGATAGAAATATCTGGCGATCTTCTTTTCACAAAGTCCTCATGGAATTCTGCATGAATCTTCAAGCTATCATTTTTCAATCAAGTACTAGATTTCAATTCGATCCAATCTGTATTTTTAGAAATATTGAGAAAATAATAACATGGAATGAACATACCTCCAAAATCATTGGGTTGATTGTGCCCATTCACGAATTCGGTCTTCATAATGAAGTCCACACCTACTCTACAAATATCGAATTCCTAATTGGTTTCTTCTGAAAGTTATCTATAGATAGATAGATAGATTGTGTTTACTATCGGCCGTTAGGCAACCAGTTAACCATGCGTACAAAAGCTGCCTCCCTACAAAAATGGTAAAGCTCTTGCTCCATAGAACAAGCGCAAGAAAAAAGTGTACTAGTATATGGTTGATTCGAACCTCACTTAATGAAAATCCATTTTAATAAAAATAATAAACTTTTAAATATATCGACAACTTTGCATCTCCACAAGATTTGTTGATGAAATTCACCCCATCATGAATTTTACCATTGAAGAAGAGAAAAACGGAAGTATAAATTCTTTCAACTTGTCAATTTCAAAATTAAATAACATACATAATTTCAGCCTTTTCCATAAACCCACACATACTGATAATACTATCCATATAAAACCTCGAACCACCCCATAAGCCAATAAAAGACATCATGTAACTGTATGATTCATAGATTAATGTACCTTTGAGTCAGGATAACTCTACTAAAGAAAAAAAAAATCTAACAGATTGCACTAAATTACAACTGACAACCGACTTTTAGTAGACAAAACGTAAATATAACAAACAGAATAAACATGCACTGAATCCCACGTACCCTGCGTCAAAAGTTGAGACAAAACCAAAATATATCTCATTAACTTACGTGGATAGAATTTCTGAGAAACTATCGATGACTATTTCGAAGAAGACTTCAATTTCAAAGTATCCATCAAAACGAACAATAGTTCATGATTTTTAATCAATAATAATACTAATTAAACAAAGACAATGAATCAGGAGGCTCCAAGTTGACCTGTAATGATTGCCCAATGTTTTAAATTGGCCAAACTGGGAGATTTGTGAAGAAAAGAATACAAGAACATCAGAATAGCTATACAACGGATACCTCAAACTCCACATATGTTAACCACTTGAATCAATTCGGACATAATTTCAACAACAATTCGAAGATCCCAACATATATCTTATTGTTATGTCTATGATGCATTATTGCTCCCAGTAATATACACAGTTTTGATGTTTTCCTATGATTTCATACTGAGACTGTGATGCATAAATTGAGCATAACCATGCTTCCACCTTCCAGTGAACAATTGATTCATACCGTATTTATATCTACTCATATTGGCTGAATCGAGTGAATGGTCTCAGATGTACTTAATTCAATTATTACAAAGAGATGAATCTAACATTTGGTCTTATATGAATATAACATTGGCTTCCACGTACTAATTTGTATGGAATGATAATCAACAGAATGGTAACGAAACCTAATATTGATACTATCCGGACACCAAACATTCGAAACCAACAACAGTTTGTAACATACATATAGTTGAATATTTAAGGGTAAATATTATTCTATAGGAAAATAGTCCAATAGATTTTAAATTGAAGAATGGATATTCTCTTACCCATAAGTTGGGGACGTTTTCGGACTGCTTATTCCTTCCTCCTTGTAAGTAGTATTAGTTTCCTGAATATATTGAATTTCAGAGAATTCGATGGCATTAGCAACATCAGCAGATTCGACCTTTACATGATCCAATTCGAATATATTTTCCATATTTAAACAGAAAATGGGGTGGATATATTTATCATTATATTATATTCACAGATTACGAAGTAATTTGGTAATCTACACGTAATCTATCATATTCAAATAATTTAATCAATTATTTGTATTATTACTTTAGGATTTGTTTTGTATATGAGCATCACAGACATAGAATACAAATATATATCACAGATGAGCATAGCAAGTTTGAAGTTAAGTGACAGGTGTCAAATTGTCTACAATCGGCATTCTTCTTTAGCTAAATGTCAACACAGATAATAATCAAATGACAATTTGAGTTGATTATTAAATATCGACTGAAGATCGATATATGAATAAGGTGAAGGAAAACTTCAGAAGAACAAATCCAGAAACAAATTGTCATTTCTCATAATTACAGCATTCATTAAACAAAGCTTACAGGAAATATTGATTTCGGTTGTGGTGCCCTCTTGTTGAGGAAAGCAGGGATGAATTCAACTTATGGAAGTTTTCTAAGAAAGGAATTTGTTTCTAAATTTAATCATTGTATGAAGTTCTCTTTATACGATGATATTATGCTTTTCGGTGCTTGTTCTGGATACATTACAATCAATAAACATTGTATAGAGACAACTACAGTGACTTTAACTTGTATAGAGTCACTGCAGAGACAACATAGTAGGACAATCTTATGGAGAAACGATTTCAGATGTTTTTAAGCAGAGTCGTCTTGCGAAAACTAGGGACAACTCTCAAATGAGAGCCGGTACAGAGGCGCCCTCGATATAAATTCATATGAAGTTCCTATGAATATACAGTGGTAGCTTGAGCATTGTATAAAGATAAAAAGATCTTTATACAATGGATTGAGCATTGTTTAAACATTGGATGATACAGTTACTTCAATTGTATAAATACTTTATACTATGCTAGAATACGGATTACGGACGCGCATTATAATGCAAAGTTTTGTGGGGATGGTATCGGTAAGAAATTTGAAAAAAAAATTGTTTCGAAAACTCTCCAATTTTTTTTGCGCTTATGTTCTAGGGGAACAGCGTGCTATCGTTTTGTCCAAATGTCTGTAATTTTCGATGATTGAGCCGTTTCGGGGTTATAGCAATTTGAAATTTTGAGGTTATTTTCCTCATATCTCAGAGGCAACTGTCGCGATTGAATTGAAACTGGGCAGTTGTTTGAAGCATAACGACACGCAACTTTGAGCAGAATTTCGTCGAATCTGTATGGTCACTAAATTCTAAAAAAAAAATTTTTTCAAAATTTTTCTGGAAAAAATTTTTTTTTCTGAAACTATTGTCCATATTCGGAATAAATTTCATTTATACCTTGAACTTCATATTTTACAGCAGTGTACCAAATTTCATTTCGATACGGCCATTAGTTTCGGAGATATCGGGAAAAAATATGTCAAATTTCGTGGTTTTCTTCTCGATATCGTTGGTTTTTTTGGTATCAATCGAGAAATACTGATTAAATCGTGATGAAACTTCGCAGCAAGTTTGAAGATGTTGAAGCACATTGTACAAAATTTCAAGATGATCGCGTCATCGGAACGATTTAAAAAAATAATTCAATTTTTTTTAATAAATATTTAATATTCAATAATCTTCTCATCATATTATCCTCATTAAATTCTATATGAACCTTCGAACTGTTATTTTTCGATAAAGTGCTGGATTTTAATTCTGTCTAATCTGTATTTTTGGAAATATTGGGAAAATAAAATTTTGAATGGGATATCTGCGGAATCATTGGGTGGATTTTACCCATTCACGAATGCGGCCTTCGTAATTAAGGTCCAAACCTTCTCTACAAATATCGAGATTCTAAGTTGTTTCTTTCGGAAGTTATTGTGTTTACGCAGTCGGCCTAACGGCCGACTATATATTGCTATATATTTTCAAATTCTAAATTGATAAATTTCACAATTTTATACTCTAAATTCTCAAATCTACAAAAAATTTTCGTTTTCTTTCGCCTAGTGTTCATTCAATTTCGAATTCATTACTGAACTATGTTTACTTCATATAATCCAAAACTAAAATCGACAAAATTTTTTTTTGCCTAGCATTCATTAATTTCTAATAACATTCAATAAATTACATAACCCAAAAACTCTTTAGGACATATACACACAACTAAATATACTGAATCTTACTCTTTCATCAGACAGACAAGAAAATAATACTAAAAATGTTATAATTCGTTTGGTGAAAGAGTCAGATTTGTACTCCGAAACGTCAAAGTTCGCTTTATTTATCGTTTGTATTGTTCCTGTATTGTTCATTAGGCAATTTTTTTTCCAAGAAACTGCCCTTCAAAAATAGTTTAATCCTGCTATCTGCAAGGGCGTTTTTCATGAAAAATAATTTTTATTTAGTTTTTAATAGTTCTGTTTCAGATATTGGGAGTGAAAAAAAACTAAAAAATGATGCAAAATCCTCTCGAAATAAGTTTTAATCAAAACATATTCACAATCATCACTAAGGTGATGTGAGATTCAAGTAACACACTGCTCATTATAGAGATATTGCAGTGTCAAATTCATGTGACGTTATTAGCGCAAACGTTATTTTTGACATCTAAGCATGCGCAGATTCAGTTTCAGAATAACGCGACGTTAATAGCGTTAGCGTCTAAGGTTATTTACGGAAAACTATATCGGAAGGATTCGTTAAGCTTCGGGTCCTTCCGGCTCCGATCACCGTCATAGAAAAGCTGTTTGGTTATATGTTTTTTCGTCTTTTGGTGTTAATTTCACAACTTCCTAAAATTTTTAAATCTTTTCATAATACCTTTTACACACAACTGATATTAGACATTTAGGGCCGTATTTATAGTTGTTCCTTGAGGCTTCCTTACTGAAGGCCGCCTTTAATTTGCTTTTCTATATTTCTATGCAAACAAACTTGTATTTGTTTCCATAGAAAAGTAAATTCAAGGCGGCCTTCAGTAAGATTCATTAATGCTACCACAACAAAATTTTTTTGTATATCGGTATTTGCTACTTTTCCAAGAATTAAGAAATACTTTCGGAAGTAACATGAGGGGTTTAAAATTAGAAATAGTTTGAACCATGCTAATTATACTGAGCAATATAACTAGTTCCACTTCTTCTGAAATAACACCAGCTGAAATTACCGCTTCCCTTCGTCCAGAATCAAAAAACTAATGCAGAAATACAAATGATTAAACTTTAGGAGTTTAAACGTGAGATATAACACAAAAATCTCACGTCTCACATAACCTTACCAAACAAACTGATAACTAACGCAACGGTAACAAAAACGTGTAGCAAATGGACTACTTTTGAAACGACCGTTAAAACCGAAACGTAATATTTAGCGTAACCGTAATAACATAACGTTTGCGCTATTCAAAAGTTGCAATATCTCTCTATTATAGCACTTTTGAAAGGCTTAATTTTCTGTTATTCAACATTAGAGTGAACAGATTTTATATGTAATTTCAGAGTTTCCTTTCTAGCTGCAGCATACTGACATAAATGACACTGATGATTTCTGATATTCAAGTGAACAGATTTGACGTGGCTTGTCAAACTTTCTCTATAACCTGTAGCAAATTCACATTCATCACACTGATATTTTTTTATATTCAAGTGAACAGCTTCTATATGTTTAGTCAAACTATCCTTTTTAGCTGCATCATAGTCACATAAATGACAGTGATGGTTTTTGATTTTTAAGTGAACACTTTTTATATGTTTTCTTAGTGCCCCACTTCCAGCTGTGGCAAATTCACATTTATCACACCGATAGCTTTTGATTTTCAAGTGAACAGAATTTATATGTCGTTTTAGTACAGTACTTGAAGTTGTAGCATATTCACATTTATCACACTGATGTTTTTTTATTTTCAAGTGAACAGCTTCTATATGTTCTTTCAGCGTTCCCTTTTCATTGGAAGCATACTGACATAAATGACACTGATGACTTTTGATATTCAAATGAACAGCTTCGACGTGCCTTTTCAAATTCCCCTTACAACTTGCAAAATCACACATATCACACTGATGAATCTCGAAAATCGAGTGTACAAATTTTAGGTGCCATTCAAAATTCCTCTTAGTTCTTGTAGCAAATTCACATTCATCACACTGATATCTTTTCATACTCAAGTGAACAGTTTCTACGTGTTTCTTCAAACGTGGCTGCCTAGTTGCAGTGTATTCACATAAATCACACCGATACTTCTTTTTATTGTGAGATTTCATGTGCCTTTCAAGCCCTCGTTTAGAAGCTCCAATAAATGCACATAAATGACATGGATGTTTCTTTTCTTCACAATGCACATCATTCATATGCAGTTTTAATTCATTTTCAGACATCGATCGATATTCGCATAATTGACACTTAAATCTGCTCTCATCAACTGAATTATTTGCCTGTATGTTACATTGACTTTTTTCTTGCTGGTTAATTCTTTTCTTTAGATCAAACTCGTTTTTAATAAAAAATGTTTCTCTGTCGTGAATTTCATTTTCATCGATAAGCTTTTCTTCTATTTCCACATTTTCACATTTCATATTTGAACAGATACTCTCCACAGCTGAATCATATTCCCCAATGTTCCTGTCTACTTCCTCAGGCACTACCTCTTGGATCTCATCTTGTGAATTCAGAAAACTGTGAGAGAAATGAAATCATCAGAATGAGGTTTGTGGTTTTTCATGTTTTAAAATCGGGGTTGAGAAATTGTTGTCAACAAATAGAGACGTGCTTATCGTAATCCCCTATCACCTATAATACTAATCGAGTAAGGAAAATCATCGAATGATGATTTTTGAAACTTTGACAGAACTTTGAGAGGTGTCCGCGAAGCGGCACCTCGAGCCACAAAGAGAGGGAACTCGCCGAAGGTGATTTTCCGATCTTATAGAAGAAATAACGCTCTTTCCGCCGATACTACGTTAGTTTCGCTACGAAATTTCTAAGATACCGAAAAAAAATCTCAAACTTGACGAATTTTGTCGAGTGGACCGTCAGGAGAACGCTATCTCCTCCGAAGGCGAAGCTTTTCGGCCGAGACCGAGGGTGAGAAAGGAACCTACGAGGACCGTAGGGCAATCACAACCTATTCTTTTTCCTCCCAAACGAACGGAAATGTACGAAAAATACGTAGGAAAGTTAGTAATTTCGTGACATTTCTTATTTCTCGGAAAAATTCTGACAGACCATCGAGTCCGATCCATGGTATGGAAACTCCTTCGCTAAAGCCGAAACCTTACGAATACGAACCAAAGGTAGTCTTCATAATTATAGTTATTTCTGTAAATCAACGTTTTATTTTGAACGCATTATGGTCCGAACTTGCTGTGTACTACGATGTGAAAATAAAAAAATTTCAAAAAGCACTGCCGTGAACTTTTGCGCGCATGTTCAATGTAGATGACCGCTTCGGCAACTAATTTGAACTTGTGCTCGAAAGCTGCTGCCTTCACGGCAGTGCTTTCCGAATTTTTTTTTTGATAAATTACTGGATTTCAATTCGATCTAATCTGTATTTTCGGAAATATTGGAAAAATAAAATTTTGAATGGGTTCATCTACGGAATCATTGGGCGGATTTTACCCATTCACGAATTCGACCTTCGTAATTAAGCCACAAACCTACTCTACAAATATCGAGTTTCTGAGTAGTTTCTTCCGGAAGTTATTGTGTTTACGGTCAGCCTAACGGCCGACTGCGTAAACACAATAACTTCCGAAAGAAACAACTGAGAAACTCGCTATTTGTATAGAAGGTTTGGACCTTGATTACGAAGGCCGAATTCGTGAATGGGAAAAATCCACCCAATGATTGCACAGATATACCCATTCAGAATTTTATTTTTCCAATATTTCCAAAAAAACAGATCAGATCGAATTGATATCCAGCATTTCATCGAAAAATTATAGTTCGAAGGTTCATACAGAATTTAATGAGGATGATATGATAAGAAAATCACAGACATTTTTTTTTCGAATTGTTCTAATGACACGATTATCACGAAATTCTGCATTAAGTTGTCTTTCAGCATCTTCAAACTAGCTGCGAAGTTTTATCAGGACTGAATCAGTATTTATCGAGTTATGCCGAAAAAAACAACGATATCGAGAAGAAAATCTCGAAATTTGCCATATTGTTTCCCGATATCTCCAAAACTTATGATCGTATCGAACTGAAATTTGGTATACTACTGTGAAATATGAAGCCTAAAGTGTAAGTGGATTTTTTTCGGACATGATGAATGGTTTCCGAAAAAAAAAATTTTTTGGAGAAAATTTCGAAAAAAAATTTTTTTTGATTTACCGACAATATGATCCTGACGAAATTTGGCGCAAAGTTGCGCGTCGTTATACTACACCTAACTGCCAAGTTTGAATCCAATCGCTCAAGTAGTTTCTGAAATAAAAAATAAATAACTTCAAAATTTCAAGTGCCTCCAAACTATTCGACCGATTTTGCCCATTAACGAACGCGACCTACCCTGAAAGTTTCAAGTTGCTAGCTTGCTTCTGTCGACAGTTATCGTGTCTACGGCCGGACAGAATCGATTTTGACACCGGATTCGTCATCAGTGAGTCCAACCTAGTCGATTGAGACCATTTTCGGCTCAATCATCCAAAATTACAGACATTTGGATTGAGGGGGTAATCAAGGGGTCACAAATCATTTCACTATATGGAACGTGCTCATAGGGCTCGAAATAAAAGATTCTCATCAAAAAACCGCCAGCAACTGTCATTTTAGGGCTAACAATATTTTTCACTTCAGGGGGTGGTTGGGGGGGTTGTTTAGGGGTTGACAAATTATTATCTTGAATGAAGCTCATTCAACTCACACCATAAGATATTTTCCAAAAAGCACCTAATTGTAGACGCTGTTTTCACTCAGATACGATTATAGATAGTTCCAAAAAACCGTTGCTACATTCACACCTGTCTGTCTCTATGAATACGTTCCATATAGTGAAATAATTTGTGACCCCTCACTCCTAAAGTTGAAAATAATACTGTCACTAAAACGACCGTTGCTCGCGATTTTTTGATGGAAATAGTTTATTTCAAACTCGAACTAAAGTTGAAAATAGCGTTATTCCTAATACGACCGTTGCTGGAGATTTTTTGATGGAAATAGTTTATTTCGAGCCATATGAACACGTTCCATATAGTGAAATAATTTGTGACCCCTTAATAACCCCCCTAACCACCCCCTTAAGTGTAAAATGGCGTTATTCCTAAAACGACCGTTGCTGGAGATTTTTAGACGGCAATCGTTCATTTCGAACTCTATGAACACGTTCCACATAGTGAAATAATTTGTGACCCCTTAATAACCCCCCTAACCACTCCCTAAAGTGTAAAGTAGCGTTATTCCTAAAACGACCGTTGCTGGAGATTTTTTGATGGAAATAGTTCATTTCAAGACCAATGAACACGTTCCATATAGTGAAATAATTTGTGACCCCTTAATAACCCCCCTAACCACCCCCTAAAGTTGAAAATAGCGTTATTCCTAAAACGACCGTTGCTGGAGATTTTTTGATGGAAATCGTTTATTTCGAACTCTATGAACACGTTCCATATAGTGAAATATTTTGTGACCCCTTAATACCCCCCAAATCTCCAGCAACGGTCGTTTTAGGAATAACGCTATTTTACACTTAAGGGGGTGGTTAGGGGTGTTATTGAGGGGTCACAAATTATTTCACTATATGGAACGTGTTCATATGGCTCGAAATAAACGATTTCCATCAAAAAATCGCCAGCAACGGTCGTTTCAGTGACAGCGATATTTTAAACTTTAGGGGGCGTTTGAGGGGGTTATTAAGGGGTCACAAATTATTTCACTATATGGAACGTGTTCATAGGGTTCGAAATAAACGATTTCCATCAAAAAATCTCCAGCAACGGTCGTTTCAGGAAAAACGCTATTTTTCACTTTAGGGGGTGGTTGGGGGGATTAATTAGGGGTGACAAATTATTATCTTGAATGAAGATCATTCAACTCACCCCATAAGATATTTTCCAAAAAGCACCTAATTGTAGCGGCTGTTTTCACTCAGATACGATTGAAGACAGTTCTAAAAACCGTTGCTGAAAAACCGTTGCTACATTCACACCCGTATTCATAGAGTTCGAAATAAACTATTTCCATCAAAAAATCGCCAGCAACGGTCGTTTTAGTGACATTGATATTTTCAACTTTAGGGGGCGTTTGAGGGGGTTATTAAGGGGTCACAAAATATTTCACTATATGGAACGTGTTCATAGAGTTCGAAATAAAAGATTTCCATCAAAAAATCTCTAGCAACGGTCGTTTTAGGAATAACGCTATTTTCAACTTTAGGGGGCGTTTGAGGGGGTTTTTAAGGGGTCGCAAAATATTTCACTATATGGAACGTGTTCATAGGGTTCGAAATAAACGATTTCCATCAAAAAATCTCCAGCAACGGTCGTTTTAGGAATAATGCTATTTTCCATTTTAGGGGGTGGTTAGGGGGTTTATTAAGGGGTCACAAATTATTTCACTATATGGAACGTGTTCATAGAGTTCGAAATAAACTATTTCCATCAAAAAATCGCCAGCAACGGTCGTTTTAGTGACAGTGATATTTTCAACTTTAGGTGGCGTTTGAGGGGGTTATTAAGGGGTCACAAAATATTTCACTATATGGAACGTGTTTATAGAGTTCGAAATGAACGATTTCAGTCTAAAAATCTCCAGCAACGGTGGTTTTAGGAATAACGCTATTTTACACTTAAGGGGGTGGTTAGGGGGGTTATTGAGGGGTCACAAATTATTTCACTATATGTAACGTGTTCATAGAGTTCGAAATAAACTACTTCCATCAAAAAATCGCCAGCAAGGGTCGTTTTAGTGACAGTGATATTTTCAACTTTAGGGGGCGTTTGGGGGGGCTATAAAGGGGTCACAAATTATTTCACTATATGGAACGTGTTTATAGAGTTCGAAATGAACGATTTCAGTCTAAAAATCTCCAGCAACGGTGGTTTTAGGAATAACGCTATTTTACACTTAAGGAGGTGGTTAGGGGGATTATTGAGGGGTCACAAATTATTTCACTATATGGAACGTGTTCATAGAGTTCGAAATAAACCAGTTCCATCAAAAAATCGCCAGCAACGGTCGTTTTGGTGACAGCGATATTTTCAACTTTAGGGGGCGTTTGGGGGGGCTATAAAGGGGTCACAAATTATTTCACTATATGGAACGTGTTTATAGAGTTCGAAATGAACGATTTCAGTCTAAAAATCTCCAGCAACGGTGGTTTTAGGAATAACGCTATTTTACACTTAAGGAGGTGGTTAGGGGGATTATTGAGGGGTCACAAATTATTTCACTATATGGAACGTGTTCATAGAGTTCGAAATAAACCAGTTCCATCAAAAAATCGCCAGCAACGGTCGTTTTGGTGACAGCGATATTTTCAACTTTAGGGGGCGTTTGGGGGGGCTATAAAGGGGTCACAAATTATTTCACTATATGGAACGTGTTCATAGGGTTCGAAATAAACGATTTCCATCAAAAAATCTCCAGCAACGGTCGTTTTAGGGAAAACGCTATTTTTCACTTTAGGGGGTTGGGGGTTTAATTAGGGGTGACAAATTATTATCTTGAATGAAGCTCATTCAACTCACCCCATAAGATATTTTCCAAAAAGCACCTAATTGTATTTTCACTCAGATACGATTAAAGACAGTTCTAAAAAACCGTTGCTGAAAAACCGTTGCTACATTCACACCCGTAAATAAATCAAGATTTGGTACGAAGGAAAAAGGAGCCTGAGTCAAAAAATGACCAGGCGTTAACACCGAGAGGCCACTTGGATCAGAACTTAGTGGACAGAGGGGCCTAGAGTTGAGGATCACTTCAATTCGAGTAAGAAGAGTATAGAATTCCTCATAGGTTAATATTCGAGCACCAACTGTTCGATGAATATGTGATTTAACAGACTTAATGCCTCAGTTAGGGAATATTCCCACCTATTTTTTATGACAGTAGAGAAATGTCACAATTTACGAGGGAGGTAGCACTTCTTATATTTGATGTTCTGTGTTATAAAGTTTTGGAATTGCGCGTACTCTGAAGACTTTGATGTTTGAGATTCTGAGGGTAGTTTGATATTGTATCCATGTTTATACCTTAGGGTTTCTAAATTTTATAGAGGTAATATATTGTATTGTTTGTATTTAGTGTGTAAGTGATGTTAATTTTTAAAATAGTGTAGTGATAGTTCAAACGTATGTTCGAGCGTGAAGGTGTTATTCGCGAGCTCCGTAAATTTGTTCGATATTTGATTTAAAAAGCTTGAAATTAAGCTGACAACAAGGCTATACTTGCACTAACTATTCCGGTTTTGATTTTGTGAATTCGAGGCAGAAATGGCCAATAAATTATGTGGATCCTGCGGTAAAGCGGTGAATCGTCAAAGACCCGGTCTACAGTGTAGTAGTTTTTGTAACCGATTTTATCACGGTGAATGTGTTGGTGTTGTTGGTCAACAACTTGATAATCTTCGTATCGAGGGGATTTCGTGGACATGCCCACATTCCCGGGGTCGCACCCGCGCGTCCTTCGCGGGACCTCAAGCGAGTGTGTCGGAGGATTCACCGATCGGTGACTCATCTCTGGGGACACTGGAGGAAATTCGCACGGAGCTGAAGATTATACGAGAGCAACAGGCGTTGCTACTGGAATCCGTTAATTTTTGCAGCAACAAAATTTCCGATTTCGAGGTTGAGATTGCGAAGATGAATAATTAAGTTAAAATAACTGACCAATTGTCAAATGAGAACGCCACTATGAAGAGAGAGCTTGAAGAATTGCGGGAGAGAATCAACGACACCGAACAGGTTTCTCGTTTAAACAACATAGAAATACAGGGTGTCCCTGAAAAAAGGGACGAGAATCTTGTTAAAATCTTGGAGAAAATTGGAGAGCACATTAATTACGAAATGACATCATCTGTCATCGACTATGCTAATAGAGTTCAAACCAATCGGAATTCAGAGCGAAATCAGGGAAGGAATATAATAGTACGTTTCACTTCACGCAGGGAGCGGGATAAATTTCTCATGGCGGCTAAGACTAAACGCATGGAAAATAATGGAAACCCGAAGTTATCATTGGTTGATGTGTCTGAGGCATTTTATATCAATGAGCATTTAACATTGGCAAATAAACTTTTGTTCAAGGATGTCAGACTTGCAGCTAAAGCTAAGAACTATAAATACGTGTGGGTTAAAAATGGTGCTGTATTCTATAGAAAAGATGATGCCTCCAAAATTGTTCTGGTGAGGAGTCGGGGCTCACTCGATAGAATGTAATTTTGTTTTTCTTTTTCTCAACGTTGTGGATAGGTTGCTAGTTTACGGACAAAATGTTAATGGTTTACGCTCGAAAACTGCAGAATTTAAGCTCAATACACAGAACATTTGTGCGGATGTTTATCTCATTACTGAGACTAATTTGTGTGGTGGAATATCAGACTCCGAGATCTTTGACTTATCACATTGTAGTGTTTTTCGTAGAGACCGTGAAAATGCGGGATGTGCTGGTAATAGGAAGTCCGGTGGTGGTGTGCTAATAGCTGTACGAAACAACATTTCGGTTGTTCAGCAGTCGCGATTTCAAAGTGATGCTGAGGATGTGTGGATTACCATTTTCGACCATCATAATAATTGGAAGCTGCACATATGTTGCGTCTATCTACCGCCAAGAGATGACTATGCTAGGACATGCTTCACCAGTAGACTTCAGGTAAACCTGGACCTCCTCGCGGGTGAACCAACGCTTATATATGGTGACTTCAATTTTCCTCACATTGAGTGGAAATCCAGTGATTGCGGCTCATATTTTATTCCAACAAATATCGATAATACGAACTCGACCTTGATAGATCTCTTAGCCTTTGCGGAGTTCTCACAGCACAATTTCATAAAGAATATAAATGAAAGAATTCTTGACTTGGTCTTTTGTACAAAAGTTGAAGTTTCAAATTTGAATGAATGTGATATTGCTTTGGTTACTCCTGATTGCTACCACCCACCAATCGAATTTTACATACATTTTCCAAGATCTGGTAAACTGCGTGATAAAATTTCAACGTTTTTTAACTTCAAGAAAGCAAATTACATCAGACTCAATACATTTTTTGCAGATCATGATTGGTCATCTCTATTAGTCGGTAAGCCAGTCGATGAATCTGTTTCGATATTTTATAATATTCTTGCCAAAGGTACTGATTTATATGTTCCAAAAATTGTAATAAAAAACAAACGATTTCCCAAATATTTCTCGAAGCTCACTGTTCAGTACATAAAACAAAAGAAGGCGATGCATAAAAAATGGAAGAAATTACAGATACCATATTATTATGAAAAATTCAAACAACTCAGAAAATTGAGTAAAATCAATATTATAGAAGATTTTAAAAATTTTATAGAAAATGTTCAAACTGATTTGAAAGATTGTCCAAAAAAATTCTGGAATTATTTGAAAGATAATAAAAACGATAATAGTATACCAGATGTAATGTTTTGTGCTGATGAATCTGCCAATACCGGTGAAGATATTTGTAATCTATTTGCTTCCTATTTCAGGAGTGTATTCAAACCGTATCGGCAGGTCTACCACTCATCTGGTCAATTTACCAACAAAAATGTATTGAATTGTATAACATTCTCGGCAGAAACTGTGTTACAGAAAATGAAATCTATAGATGTGCATAAAGGTGCTGGATTCGATGGTTATCCTTCTATCTTTGTTAAAAATTGTAGCTCCTCATTATGTTTTCCACTGTCAATTTTGTTTAATAATTCTGTTAAATCTGGTACATTTCCGGGCATTTGGAAGGTTGGACTTCTGGTTCCAGTTTATAAAAACGCCGGCAAAAAAAGTTCTGTTGAAAGCTACCGTGGTGTTAGCAAGTTATCGACATTTTGTGAGTTGTTTGAGAGCATGGTTCATGACATGTTGTTCAATAGTTTGAGAACCTCGATTATTGATTGTCAGCATGGCTTTTTTTCGAGGCGATCCATTGAAACAAATTTAGTCATATATTCACAATATATTGCAGGGGCCCTAGACGAACGGGTACAGGTCGACTCAGTATATACTGATTTTACCAAGGCATTCGACAAAATTGATCACAACCTTTTAATGACTAAACTGGCTAAAATCGGGATTCACGGGGATCTTTTAAGATGGTTTTCATCTTATCTGAGCAATAGGACTCAGTTAGTGGTGGTGAATGGTTTTAAATCCGCACCATTCGTGGTCACGTCTGGGGTACCACAGGGCTCTAACTTGGGACCTTTGTTGTTCCTTATATTTGTCAACGACTTGAGATCTTGTTTTAAGTTTTGTCATATTCTCCTATATGCGGATGATTTGAAGATATTCGTGAAGGTTGTGACCATCCGGGACTGTATAAGAGTTCAGCAAGAGCTAAACGAATTTGCTGATTTTTGCCGGCTCAATATGCTGGAACTCAACGTCAAAAAGTGTGTCTGTATTTCTTTTACGCGGAATGCGACACCATTGCATTTTGATTACCACTTAAACAACGTTAAGTTGACCCGAGAGAATATAGTGAAAGACTTGGGCGTGATGTTCGATTCAAAGCTGTCTTTCAATGCACATGTAGACTATCTGATTGATTCCTGTAGTAAATTGTTGGGCTTTCTCTGTAGAACATGTAAACATTTTAATGATGAGTTAGCTTTGAAATCAGTTTTTTATTGTTTAGTGTACAGTAAATTAAATTTTGGCAGTGTTATTTGGAATCCACAATATAATGTTCATAAGATCAGACTCGAAAGGCTTCAAAACAGGTTCATTAGGTTTCTACATTATAGGATTACGAATGTTTACGTGAACGAGGGAATTGGTGAGCTCCGTATTAAGTATGGTATGCAATCATTAGAAATAAAAAGACTAAACAATGATTTAATTTTCATTTTCAAAGTTATATGTGGTTTTTATGATTCATCTGATTTAACATCAATGATTTCGTATCATGTACCTCCTAGGAATACTAGGAATAGGCAGCTGCTCGCAACACCCATTTGTAATACAAATCTTGGTAAAAATTCTCCTGTAATTAGAATGAGTATTTTGTTCAATAAGTATTGTGGGAATCTGGATGTGTTCACAATGGGTTTGTTTAAGTTTAAGGGAATGTTGCGAAATATTTTCAAGAATGCGTAATTTATAGTATAAGGAGCTAATTTATAGTATGTATAGTTATTATTTGATTTTTTAACAATGAATGATGTTTTTTTGAATTTTCACTGAACAACGTTTGTAAATTTTATATCTATTATTTGTGTATTAGAGGATACTATTGTGGGAGTTATCCTGTTTGTATCCCAAATCAAGAAATAAATAAATAAATAAAATAAATAAAATGTTTTTTTAGGCTTGAAGAATAAGGTCGACTCCGTGGCACCTTGGTCATACGAACCAACCAGCCTACACTTTTTGATTGACTGTTTATTCAGGATTTCGCTCAGTGAAGTTAATTTCAATAACGAACAAAACAAAATTTTCCAAATTGCTGAACACACAGGTACAATAAACAGTTAGTACGAAAACTGATCACCGTACGTAAAGATGAACAATTTTTCAAAGACATAAGTTTAAAAAAAGAAACGGGAAGAGAAAACGGTTTCAGAGGATTTACGTATAACCCTGAAACCTACAAGAAACTGCTGAACATTTTCAAAAAAGTAAATATTAAATTAACTTTCACAACCACCACCAAAACCAGACAGCTTCTAGGAAATAAGTTTGATAAAATTCCAGGCGAATAAAAATCGGGCATATATGAAATACAATGTACAGACTGCAATAAATCTTAGATCTGACATACAGCTAAGAACATCAACACGAGATTTAAGAAACACATGAGCCATATCAATAACAACCATCCGGACAAATCGGCAGTCGCGAATCACATTTTAACAACCGGTCATTTAATTTCAGGAAAATCCGTAAATCTATTAAAAAGCTCTAGGAAAATTCACTTAAATACCCTTGAAGGTATACACATGTTCAAAAGAAGTGATAGATTGCTCAACAATGATCTTACTCCCATTAGTAACCCATAAGGTCAATCCTTGAATCTTGATCAAGAATTGAAGAGTATGACAATTGTCATAAGTTTACGTTGATTTTCTAAGTTAAATATAAACAATAAGTAGACATGGCCCGCGCATGGAGCCGAATGTCACTCGACAATCGAAAGTTATATCTTCTATACTCCGTACCACTCGTTGCTAAGTTGAACAAAACAGTGATAAGGTTATGTTTATATTCCAATTTAAAATTTCTCGATAACTTGCATTCAGTTCATTTCTTGAATATTTGCTTGAAAACATATTCGAAATGGCGAATAGAACTCCCACAAATTTAGCAGATGCTTGAGAAAACTTAGAAAATCGACTTAAATATGACATTACAATAGTCATAATCTTCAATTCTTGATCAATATTCAAGAATTGAGCCTCATTATTCCAAATATTTTCCTGATTCACCCTTGATAGCCCAGCGCTACCCTAATGGCATTTTAACAACCCTATCCTATTGGTCCTGTATACCACCTTCCCCACTCGTTGATTAGAAAATAGTTACAGTGTTTTGAAATGGATAGAATATTTGATACTCACCCAGCATTTAAGGACATATATGAACCATTTGGGCTTCTCAAATCTTCATTAGTTCCAATATCTTCGAGTTTTATTATATATTTATGAAGATAATCTTCAATATCATGCGATTTTACCTCGTCCATTTCCAATGTATTTTCCATTCCATATGAAAACTAAATAAAGTTCTTAGGTGAAACCTGAAACCGCTGATATGAAATGTTTATGGAGAGCCCTACAAACACAAAAACAGGAACATATACAAACAAAAATTCCATTCAATATGACTTTGACTTATGACTGATTGTTTGTCTGACATCATCGTCATCCACAGATTGACATGCAAATTCAAAGCACAGAATATATAACTCCTTGTATTTTCTGCTAGCTGACGTCACTCACTTTTCAGATGAGCACACCATGTTTTTTACACCATGTGTCGAACTTTCATTCATCTTATTTTGCCCATGAGTTTGGAATCATTGTCCATCTACTCAACAAACTTAGATTACATACAATTTCTGACTATTCATTCTCATACCTTCTCAACAGACAATTTTTATTCACACCATGGAAAGAAGTGGAGTGAACACGTAGATAGAGAAAAGACTCTTTCCTCTATCTACGAGTGAACATCGCGTAAGCGCTGTGCTGCATGCTAGCTCAAGGCATAGAATAACAATAGACTCAAGAGTGTATCTAGCAGAGATTGAATCTTTGATACATAGTATCATTGTTTAAACAATGCTAGTACATTATATCAATTAATTATTAGATCATTGGGTGTCACGCACTACTGCAAAGCACGTTTTGACGTAGATTACTTATGATCTGTGGTTTCTACTGACAGTTTTGACACAGACCGACAGACGCCACAAACAAATCAAAATCACATATTTAACATATATTATTTTACAAAATAAAAAGTATGGTGTATGGTTCGTGGTTAAGTCATTTTATTATCAACAAAGAAAAGATTTCGTGAATATTTGAACGGATACACAATGGACCTTGGAACTAGAAATATAGGATATAGGTGGTGCATAGTACCGAAGTGTGGAAATACAACGGTTAATTCTCCTCGAAAAATATTTTTCAATGTACCCAGGAATGAAACCGACCGCATGAAGTGGTGCGAAGCCATGAAAAGGGACCAATATAGGAGCAATAAATTATCTCCAATATCTACCTTATTCTGCTGTCAAGATCACTTCGACGTAAGCTGTTAAAACTTTGTTTTGATATACTTTATTGTCATAATATTTAAGTAATTACCCATAAATATACCTAATATCTAACTGTTCTTAATATATTTTTAGGTAGAAAAGGATACCGATAACTTTATGCGGTACAAGTTAATGTTTGTAGAACAAGGGGTGCCTGTAATATTACGATTGAAAAAAGGTATTATTCCCCGTAAATTTCATTGTCAGGAAGACAAAAATCAAATTCCAAATAGAGACAATACACTCAATAGGCCAATAAATATGAGGTAGGTGAGGGGTCTGAATGATCCATTTAGTTGATGGGTGAATTAACTCTGTTAGAAAGAGTTGACACTCATTATTCCTAAATATTTTTGCCTGAATACTTAGGTTGAAATATATAAGATGGTCCCTAAATTTCCTGAGGGTTTAATAGAAATTTAAACATCTATGGTTTCCTCTGATTTTCATTGTAGAGTTGAGCACATCATATCCTCTCTCTTATGGCAAGATATATGGAAGGTTCTTCAATTGGAGGTACAAGGGCGAGGGTTGATTACTTGGTTGCTAGATGACCTTAATTGGGATTTGCAAATGCTTCATTTTGGAAATACAGGTTTTTGAACTTGAATTTTTGAGGTTTTTCCCTCATAATTATGGCAAATTACATTAGTTGAGTTCCGAAATTCCCAATCAGTACTGGCCAGAATCAGTAATTTCGAAACGCTTCGTACTGATACGTTGAATTACCAAAGCAGTGCCACTAAAATTTACTGACAAATACTGGCCAGGTATATCGGAACTCAACTATTATATGAGTTGTCAGTGTCAGTAGCTCAGTTGGTTGAGCGTCAGATAAGGGATCCAAAGATCTCAGGTGTGATTCCGGACTACTGGACATTACCGGCAACCATTCACTTTTGGATAGAAAATTAACAGCGCTGTACTTACTTGCAGAAACTATGTATAAGCTTGACAGGATTCCTAGAAACCTAGGATAATGGCTCAAAACCATAGAATACAAGATGATAATTTTTTTTGAGCAATATCTCTTCTTTACCGCCAGAACTTTTTTGTAGTCTGCCACTGGTATTTTAGAATTTTTTTTGTTAAATTTGAACATCACCTCAGGATCTATGTTCAGATGGTACACATGCAATCTTAAAAGTTGATTCATGTAATGGCTGATTCATAATGAACGTAATACGTAACTTGATCTTAATTTATTGGTAAAACGTAAAGTTGAAACCTTAGTTTTATGTGAAAGTATTCACAATGTGAAACTAATATTTATGTTTGGGTAAGTCTTACGGTTGGCTGAAGGAATACACAAATCAAACGTAAAAGTGTGTAAATTTAGTTATATTTCTAGGGTGTTTGAAGATGCAGGTATTTTTTTATTATTCTTCAGTATTCAACGCAATTTTAACATTTATTATCGTCTTTCGTTGTATGAACCTCCTCTGGTTCTCAATAAAAACAATAACATCATCTCTAACATAGTGAAGAATAAATGAAGATAACTGTCAACCACTTTGAACTGTTGTAAACTAGTTTCACTATAAAATGAAATTTGGCAGTGGCCAAACTTTTGACGGTTGGTGCAAAGCCTAGACAAGATGAAGTAGGACGATGGCATGTTTCTGTTACATACATCGTGAATACCTCAAAAATTACGTACATATTAAGTTTACTTTCTACTAACGCTTAGGTTCATTGTGAATCAGCCATGACTCATTTTATGCGATTGCTCTCAGAAACAAGAGCAATTTGAGTTATAATTTGAACCAAATGTTTGTGATTTTTCAATTTGGAGCCAAAGATGGTCTTGTACGATGAGGTTGAATTCGCTGATTAAGAACTCGTGGTCAAATTCCATTGTTTTCTCTAACTTTTGAAAAAAGCTTGCCAGTAAATGGGCAAAACCCGCCTAATAGTTTTGGACTTATAGCATCTGAAAGGTGGATTAAACACAATAACTTCCGAAAGAAAAAACTTAGAAACTCGGTATTTGTAGAGAAGGTTTGAACCTTAATTACGAAGGCGGATTTCGTGAATGGGTAAAATCCACCCAATGATTCCTCTGATATACCCATTCAAAATTTTATTTTCCCAATATTTCCATAAATACAGATTAGATCGAATTGAAATGTAGTACTTAAAATGACAGATCGAAGGTTTATACAGGATTTAATGACGATAATATGATGAGAAGATCACAGAATATTAAACATAAAAAAAATTGTGAATTTTTTTCAAATTGTTCTAATGTCACGATCATCACGCAATTTTGCACAATGTTGTCCCTCAACATCTTCGAACTAGCTGCGAAGTTTCATCACGATTGAATCAGTATTTTTTGAGTTATACCGAAAAAAACAACGATATCGAGAAGAAAACCACGAAATTCCACATATTTTTTCTCAATATCCCCAAAACTAATAGCCGTATCGAATTGAAATTTGGTACACCGCTGTGAAATATGAATTTCAAGTTATAAACTGATATTGTTCTCGAATATGGACAATAGTTTCAGAAAAAAATGTTGAAACTTTTTTTTTAATTAAATGACTATACGATTTCAACGAAATTCTGCTCAAAGTTGCGCGTCGCCGTCGTTGTGCTTCAACCAACTGCCAAGTTTCAATCCAATCGCTCTAGTAGTTTCTGAAATATGAGGGGAATAACCCCTTAATTTCAAATGGCTCTAACTTCGAAACTATTTGGCCGATTTGGCCCATTAACGAACTTAACCGTGGCATTCCGATGTGCGAAATACCCTACAAGTTTCAAGTCGTTAGCTTAATCCGTCCGACAGTTATCGTGTCGTCGACCGGCCAGCCAGACAGAATCGATTTTGACACCGGATTCGTCATCAGTGAGTCCAATCTAGTCGAATGAGACCATTTTCGGCTCAATCAACGAAAATTACAGACATTTGGACAAAGCAAGAGCACGTTGTTCCCCTAGAACAACTATTCATTGAAAGATTCATGTATTTGAATGAATTATTCGAATAATCGAATCAATTTTTGCGCGCATGTTCTAGGGGAACAGCGTGCTATCGTTTTGTCCAAATGTCTGTAATTTTGTATGATTGAGCCGAAAATGGTCTCAATCGACTAGGTTGGACTCAATGATGACGAATCGGGTGTCAAAATCAATTCTGTCCGGCCGTAGACACGCTCACTGTCGACAGAAGGGAGCTAGCAACTTGAAACTTTCAGGATAGGTTGCGCATCAGGATGCCGCGGTTAAGTTCGTGGGCCAAATCGGTCGAATAGTTTCGGAGTTATGGGCACTTGAAGTTTTGAAGTTATTTATTTTTTATTTCGGAAACTATTTGAGCGATTGGATTCAGACTTGGCAGTTGAGTGGAGTTTAACGACGCGCAACTCTGAGCCAAATTTTGTCAGGATCATACTGTCGGTAAATTTGAAAAAAAAATTTTCCAAAAAATTTTTTTCCAAAAAATTTTTTTTTTCGGAAACCATTCATTATATACGAAAAAAAATTCCACTCGCACTTTGAGCTTCATATTTCACAGCAGTGTACCAAATTTCAGTTCAATTCGATCATGAGTTTTGGAGATAACGGGAAAAAATATGTAAAATTTCGAGGTTTTCTTCTCGATGTCGTTGATTTTCTCGGTATAACTCGAGAAATACTGATTCAGTCCTGATAACACTTCACAGCTAGTTTTGAGATGCTGAAAGACAACTTTATGCGAAATTTCGTGATAAACGTGTCATCAGAACAATTTGAAAAAAAAATGTTTATGATTTTCTTATCATATCATCCTCATTAAATTCTGTATGAAACTTCGAACTGTTATTTTTCGATGAAGTACAGGATTTCGATTCGATCTGATCTGTATTTTTGGAAATATTGGAAAAATAAAATTTTGATTGGGTATATCTACGGAATCATTGGATGGATTTTACCCATTCACGAATTCGGCCTTCGTAATTAAGGTCCAAACCTTCTCTACAAATATCGAGTTTCTAAGTTATTTCTTTCGGAAGTTATTGTGTTTACGCAGTCGGCCGTTAGGCTGACCGTCCTGCGAAACGTATATTCAGATTCCAGCTGACGGATGTGCACCATGTATATAGGGTTCCATAAGAGGCAGCCATATTCTAGTCTAGATCTGACAAATGCATTGAATAGGGTTGTAAAGCATTTAGTGTCTCCAATGCCCCAGTAGCACACAATCTTGGCTAAACATTGATTCAATATTGGCCCAATATAGATTCATCGTACATCGAAAAACGAGTATACGCCAATGTTGGCCCAATATCGAAATTTGTGATAAGGCCAATATTGTGAATTAGTACTTTTGCCAATATTGGCCCAATATTGGGATGAGTGGATTGTGCCAATATTGTTTATCAATGGTAATGCCAATATTGGTCCAATATTGGGCATAAGTTATTAGCCAATATTGTAGATCACATTGCTACCAATATTGGCCCATTATCGGGATAAGTGGATTGCGCCAATATTGTTTATCAATGGTATCGCCAATATTGGTCCAATATTCGGCATAGTTTTTTAGCCAATATTGTGAATCACATTGGTACCAATATTGGCCCAATATCGGGATAAGTGGATTGCGCCAATATTGTTAATCAATGGTTTCGCTAATATTGGTCCAATATTGGGCATAGGTTATAAGCCAATATTTTAAATCACATTGCTACCAATATTGGCCCAATATCGGGATAAGTGGATTGCGCCAATATTGTTTATCGATGGTATCGCCAATATTGGTCCTATATTGGGCATGGTTTTTTTGCCAATATTGTAAATCACATTGCTACCAATATTGGTCCAATATCGGTGTAAGTGGATTGCGCCAATATTGTTCATCAAACGTATCGCCAATATTGGTGGAAAAGTTCTTTTGGCCAATATTGAAAATTACATTGCTACCAATATTAGCCCAATATTGAGATGAGTGGATGGCGCCAATATTGTTTGTCCATGGTATCGCCAATATTGGTCCAATATTGGGCATAGTTTTTTGGCCAATATTGTAAATTACATTGCTACCGATATTGGCCCAATATCGGGATAAGTGGATTGCGCCAATATTGTTTGTCAATGTATCGCCAATATTAGTCCAATATTGGGAATGGGGTTTTAGCCAATATTGAAAATAACATTGCTGCCAATATTGGCCCAATATTGGGAAGAGTGGATTGCGCCAATATTGTTTTCCACCGTATCGTCAATATTGGTCCAATATAGGGCATAGTTTCTTGGCCAATATTGTAAATAACATTGCTACCAATATTGGCCCAATATTGGGATTAGTATATGGCGCCAATATCGTTTATCAATGGTATCGCCAATATTGGGCATAGTTTCTTGGCCAATATTGTAAATTACATTGCTACCAATATTGGCCGAATATTGAAATGAGTGGATTGCGCCAATATTGTTTATCAATGATATCGCCAATATTGGTCCAATATTTGGTATAGTTTTTCGACAGTATTGTAAATTACATTGCTACCAATATTGGCCCAATAAAGGGACAAGGGGATTATGAGTGTGAATCGTTTTCCTGTGGAACTTCGGTTAATGGCAAACTTTGGAGGCTTGCAATGGACATACTCTAGAAGAATATACTGTAAGATTTCTAAATTCCCTTGAAAAATCGAATACTTTTGGTTATATTATTCCTTTCAGGTTGATTATTTTGGACGATATATCGAAGCATTTTGTACATGTAATAGTAGAATTTCATCTGAACTGATGGGTAAATACATCAATTCTCATGAATTTACCGACTAAGCTTTCCACTGTTTCAGGGGACTTCATTTTGGAGATATTAATCCGAACTGAAAGCTATCCAGATAAGTATTCTGATACTACACAAGCCGAAATTCCGAACAATTTTGATTATCTTATTGTCCACAGTCTAGAGATTCAATCTAACGCGTGTTCGAGTCAAAAGAAAATTCTGCAATTTATTCAGGCGATTGGGACCAGTTAAAACAAATTATTGTATATTAAAAAATAGGAAATTAAGTAACTCAGTATTAATCGAATATTCAGAAATAAATTCATTTATGCTAATTCTGAGGTTATTTCGCACTTACAGAATACTTTCAACGTATTTCACCAATGAAGGTACACAATTCCATAATATAGGTTATTATCTGTGCACAGAAAATTAAGTCACCCTGATCATCACACCTGTTGAGGTTGAACTAATCAATAAATCCTTAAAATAAGTATTAGTTATAATTTGCATTTCCAACGAATAAATCTCGAAAAACATTCCCTTGTTATAGCCTCAGGGCCATTTATCGCCCGAGAGTGGCTTCCGTCTAACCAGATGCTGTTTTATTGCCCTTTGCTTACATTTCAAGGAGTTGTCGCGTATCATTCTTCGATTCACATTTTATTTTTACATAATATTCCCTTTTGCATCCCGATAGTTGTTCCATCCCTTCACTTCCTAATTCATTAGTGTGCAACGAATCTTTTTACGGGCTTGTTTTGGGGAACACGCATCATCATTTCATGTCTGTAATTTTCGAATTTTGAGCCAAAATGGGTATCAAACGACTAGGTTGGACTCACTGATGAAGAATCCGTGGTCAAAATTGATTCTGGCGTTCGGCCGACCTTCTGGCCGTGTGCGCTGTAACTCTCGAAAGGAACAACCTAGAGTCTTGAAATTTTCAGATTTGGTTACGAGCCTGAATATCTCGGTTAAGTTCGTTAATGGGCCAAATCTGCCGAATGGTTTTTGTGCTACAGCCATTTGAAATTTTGATTTCTCAATAACTCGAAAAATATTTATCTGATCGAAAGGAAACTTGGTTGGAAGATGGACAGTGTCAATAGGAGGAATTATCCATGGAAAAATTGGAGAAGAAAATTTTTTTTTTCGAAAATTTTATATTTCATTAAAATTTCACTGAAATTTCCAAGTCACCATTCCGCACTGTGAACAAGCTGCTGACTTCACGTCTGTGCTTTTCTAGATTTTTCATAGTTAAGGTCGGCCTAACTGCCAAACGTAAAATGAAAAGCCATTTAGAGACTTGATTTTTTTTGTTGAACCGATTCAATTCCGAAAGCTGAATTATTTGCGAATGGTTGAAATCATCCAATGATGCCACATATATATATAATTAATTACAAGAAATTCGACACATTTTTTTTCTCAATATCTCCAAAGATAAATATCAGGTGGAATTGAACTTTGAAACACTGTTGTAAAATACTGAATCGAGGTTCTCACCAATTTTATTGAAATCTGATGAAAAGCTTCCGGTTGAAAAATTCTTCAACAAAAAGGCCCAAAATATTTGAATACATTTTTACAGTTTTCCACCCCTACGATCCTAACAAAATTTTTCAGTTTTAAGTATTTTTCTACTTAGTACATAGTTTGAATCTGTTCGCTTCTATCTCCGAATATAAATATCAGATCAAACTGAAATTCGAAGCGCTGTTCAATCTGATCGTGTCGATAGTCATCGAGATATTAAGGAAATATTCTGAAAATTTCAAATAACGAAATTTTACATATTTTTTTCTTAATACCTCCGGAAATAAATATTAGATCAAATTGAAATTGGAAAAAACTGTTGTAGAATACTCACTCCTAAGTCGGCGCGGAATTTCATCGAAACCTATTCAATAAATTAGAAAAAACAATTGTTTTTTCGATAAATATGTGAATAATTTTCGAAAAAGAATTTTTTCTTGGTTCGCGTTTATATATTCTCCGAGTAATTACGAAGTTTCGATGTGGTCGCATATGTGCTTCTCGACATATCCAGGAAATTTCAAACAACGAAATTTGACAATTTTTTTTTCATATATCCCCGAAAGCAAATATCTCAAGTTTAAATTTGAAACTCCGTTTTTGAATATTGATTCCAAGGCCTGTGACGGATTTCATTAAAATCTGATCAAAATGTTCCGAGAAAAAAAAATTTTTCCACAAAAATTTCAAACATTTTCGGGTAAACATTTTCTTTGAATTTTTTAACCACTGGGTCCATACGAAATTTTGCGGAAGGTTTCGCTTTGGTATCCTTCAACTTATTACGATGTTTCGATCTGATTGCATTTGTTTTTCTTGATATGTTGAGGAAATAACGTCAAAATATTTGTCATATTTCTCCGAAAGTAAATATCGTATCGAATTGAAATTTGAAACGTTCTTGTTGGAAGACTGATTCTAAGATATATGTGCCAAATTCAGTTGAAATCTGATCAACACTTTCCGAGAAAAAGAAATTTCCAATGAAAATTTCGAAAATTTTTGAATAATTATTTCTATAAATTTTTCAACAATTAGATCCATACGAAACTCCACACTTATTTGTTTGTTGGTATTCAAGAACTTGTCACGAAATTTCAATTCGATCGAATCAGTTCTCCATGAAATATCGAGAAATTAACCTCAAAATTTCATATACTCCAAAACTGTTTGGTCGATTTGGTCCAATAACGAACTCAGTCGAGATTTGAAAGTTTCAAGTCGATAGGATTCTTCGTACGCCTGTAATCGTGCATAAGAACGGTCGGCCGTACAGAATCGGTTTCGACACCAGATTCATCATTCGGACGAAACGATAGCCCGTTCCCCTGAAAATGGTGCCCAAAAAGCGATAGATTTTCGGTCACCAGAACGACATTCTATCTTCTATGGTAACTTCAGTTTAAATCCGTCTACTATCGTTAGTTCAGGGTAATAAAACAGGTATAATCATGTTCCAATGTCTGTAATTTTCGAATTTTGAGCTGTATATGATTAGGATGGACTCCCCGCAGAGGAATCCCTGGTCAAATTTAATACTGTCCCTTTGTATCTGCTTTTACTTTTAAGGAACGGAGCTACCACTTTGAAATGAAATTTGGTTTGGAGTCCAATTATCTCGGTTGAGTCCGTTAATGTAGTGAAGTGGTGTCGGCGAAGTTATGCCCATTTCAAACTTCGAAATTAGTTGAATACTAATACGCAACTTCGTGCAGAATTTTCTGCGGATGTGTTCGTAACCCGTACATGCACGTACAATGGACCTACAATAGATGTACATTATGGACGTTTGAAACAATCATTGTCCAGGACATAACTATGGGTGTACAATGCTGGTGTGTTGGAAGTCCATTTGTATGTCATATGTACATACAATGGATGATCAATAATGGACATTGTTTATGGATAGTAAAAACATCCATTGGACGTCAAGAATTGGCGTATTATGAATCCGATTCTGAGGAACGATACAAGTCCAGAAAATGTCCAATAGATGCACATTGTTCGTATTTTGGCCATCCATTGTAAGTCAAAATATTCAGTACAACAGATGTCCAGAACATGACCAAAATAATTCAAACTAATTACACAAGCTATATCATTCATATAGTTGCCGAGACTTGGAAACTATTACTATAAAAAGTACATCTTTGTTCAGTTCGGGGCATATATTCTGTTTTAAATCATCACTTCCAGGAACTATACCAGTTTAAATATATCGGCAATCAAAGTAATCCTTGAGATAATAACAAATATTAACTGGATTGTAAGTGGATTAGAGAGTAGTTACACACTGTTTTGTTATTAATAACAAATATTGATGTAGATTCCTTGAAATTGTATATTTCAACAATATTCCTCCGAAACCTGAATTATTATTCAAAATATCCCACCATTTCCTGAAAATTCCCGTGAACTGAGCAGTATCGTTCATTGTCTTTGGCTTAAGAGGAAACATGACCACGTGTTGGTAAATTACGGCTCGGCAACAGTCACATTCAAGTTTAATTAAACCCATAGAGGATTGTAACGTATATAAGAGAGGTGGAGCTACAGAAAATCTATTCTAGCTCCATCCTCTTTTGAACCCTTCAAAACGGTATCTACTCTCGCCCTCATCTTTCTAACTATTCCAAGCCTCTTCTAGCTCCATCTTTTTTATCCCTATAGTACTAGAAAAAGCATATTCGTTCTCTCTTACGAGTACGCGCGTTTCAATCGATTCAGTCTAAAAGTGACGTAAAGCTCCGCCCATGTTATATTATATACAGGGTGATTCCGGAGGAGACCGTCAGATTATAGGATAAGTTTACACTATTCAAGACAGTCTCGAAACAGTGTTTGGTTTATGGTTGGGGGTCTCTATTGAGAATATACAGGGTGATTTGTCCGATTCGACCGATTCTACTTTTATTGATAACTTTGGAATGGCTCCTTCGTTGGCAATGAAATTTTCAGCGAAGTACAATATTGATATGCATATTCATTAATTCCAAAGTTTCTCTCAAAATGAGCGGTTGTTATTGTGATAATTCCAGGTTAATTGTGCAGGTTGAAAAAAACACCCTGTACATTGCGTTTTTGAATCTACGCTATCTGTTTACGATTCTACTATAATAAGTTATTATTTGAGAGTTTCTAATTTTTTTGGCACTAATTCATATTTAATTGCTAATATTCTCTATGAAATCATTCAATGCAGAATATATTTCGAATTTGAAAAGAATATTCTAGAAGTGACGAACAACTTTGCATCCTTGGACGATACAGCTTTCCTACCTAGTGATGAATACTTTCACTGCGGGTGTGGATAATTTGCTGACCAGAATATAATCCTCTAAATCACGACCTTAAAGAATATTTAATTGAACCAAACTCTAAAACTGAGTTGTGTACATTGAGATGCTCGTGCCACCACATTCAAATTTCAAACCCACTCCAGATTGGGGGTAGTTTATTCTTGTAATTTTTCAAAATAATTTGCTGACCGGAGGTTTCCAGTCGAGATATTTTATGGAAACGCTATATTATGATTGAATATAGCATACTTTTTGTGCCACCATAAAAAAATTCAGATCCGCCCCCGTTAAAGGGTAGTTTATTCTTGTGATTTTTCAGAAATCCTTGCTGATCGGAAATTTCCCGTGGAGATATTTTATTGAAACAACGTATTATGACTCAACGTAGCATACGCTTGGTGCCACCGTGAAAAAATTTCAGATCCGCCCCTGTTTAAGGGTAGTTTATTCTTGTGATTTTTCAGGAATCCTTGCTGAGCGGAAATTTCCCGTAAAGATATTCTATTGAAACAACGTATTATGACTAACCGTAGCATACTCTTTGTGCCACCATAAAAAACATAATGCATTGTTTTGATGAAATATTTCTACTGAAAACGCCCGGTCAGCAGGCTATTCCGAAAAATTTCGAGAATAAATTACCCTCATTAGAGCAAATAATTCCGAGAAATTACGAGGATAAACCACCCTTAGATGAGTCGGACCTGAAATATCTGAATGTTGGCAGAAAGGGTATCCGATTTGCAATTATTTTACTTTGTTTCAATGAAATATCTCTACGGGAAAATATCGATCAGCACGGATTTCCGAAAAATCACAAGAATAAACTACTCTTAATAAGGGGTGGATCTGAATGTTTTTTATGGTGGCACCAAGAATATGCTTATTAGTGGTTAGTCATAATACTTCGTTTCAATCAAATATCTCCACGGGAAATTTACGATCAGCAAGGATTCCTGAAAAATCACAAGAATAAACTACCCTTACACAGGGGCGGATCTGATTTTTTTCACGGTGGCACCAAGCGTATGCTACGTTCAGTCATAATACGTTGTTTCAATAAAATATCTCCACTGAAAATTTTCGGTCAGCAAAGTATTCCGAGAGATTATGAGGATTAAACTACCCTTAAACGAGTCGGACCTGGAATTTTTGTATTGTAGCATAGAGGGTATCCGATTTGCAATTATTTTACTTTGTTTCAATGAAATATCTCAACTAGAAAATATCGATCAGCAAGGATTTCCGAAAAATCACACGAATAAACTACCCTTAATAGGGGGTGGATCTGAATAATTTTTATGGTGGCACCAAGAATATGTTACGGTTAGTCATAATACTTCGTTTCAATCAAATATCTCCACGGAAAATTTCCGATCAGCAAGGATTCCTGAAAAATCACTAGAATAAACTACCCTTACACAGGGGCGGATCTGATTTTTTTCACGGTGCCACCAAGCGTATGCTACGTTCAGTCATAATACGTTGTTTCAATAAAATATCTCCACTGAAAATTTTCGGTCAGCAAAGTATTCCGAGAAATTACGAGGACAAACTACCCTTTAACGAGTCGGACCTGAAATTTTCGTATGGTAGCACAGAGGCTATCCGATTTGCAATTATTTTACTTTGTTTCAATGAAATATCTCTACTGGAAAATATCGATCAGCAAGGATTTCCGAAAAATCACACGAATAAACTACCCTTAATAGAGGGTGGATCTGAATATTTTTCATGGTGGCACAAAGAGTATGCTACCGTTAGTCATGATACATCGTTTCAATAAAATATCTCCACGGGAAATTTCCGATCAGCAAGGATTCCTGAAAAATCATAAGAATAAACTACCCTCAAACTGGGGCGGATCTGAATTTTTTTATGGTGGCACAAAAAGTATGCTACATTCAATCATAATGTAGCGTTTCGATAAAATATCTCGACTGGAAATCTCCGGTCAGCAACTTATTTTGAAAAATTACAAGAATAAACTACCCCCACATTGGGGTGGATTTTAATTTTGAATATGGTGGCAAGAAGGTGATCCTCGATAGATCTTTGGTTTGCATTATGAGTCTCATATTTTTACTAGAAGTCTGAAATTGACTGTATAATTCTATTTCAGTCAGCAAAGTATTTTTACCCTTTCACTGCTTGTTAGCAAAATTTCGATTATTCTCTTCTTCAAAAATGGTTATCTAAGAAAACCAGAGGTGTGCCAAAGAAATTAACAACCTCTGAACAATGACATATTATTGTAGTATCTGAGACGAATAAGAAAGTATTGGAACAGCAATGTACAGGGTGTTTCTTTTTCAACTGCACAATTAATCTGAATTTATGAAATTATCACAATCACAACCCTGTATTTCGAAGAATTGTTGCGATTATTGAATGTATACTCATTCAGATTGTTCTGCACTTCAAATTTCATCAAAATTGGATGAGCCATACTAAAGATATCGATAAAAGTAGAATCAATTGGAGCGAAATTTCGACATTGTCTTGTTTGGAAAAAATTTTCTCGTAAAACTAAGAGTGTGCCAAAAAAAAATATAAACTCTCAAATAATGACTTATTATAGTAGAATCGTAAACAGATAGCGTAGTTTAGGAAACGCGATGTACAGGGTGTTTTTTCTGCCTGCACAATTAATCTGGATTTATCACAATAACAACCGCTTATTTTAAAGGAAAATTCTGAAATCAATGAATTTTATCGTCAATATTTGTACTACGCTGAAAATTTCATTGAAATCGAATAAAAGGGATACCAAAGTTATCAATAGAAGTAAAATCGGCCCAATCGGGCAAATCACCCTGTATATTCTCAACAGAGACACCCAACCATAAACAAAACATTGTTCCGAGACTGTCTTGACAAGTGTGAACTTATCCCAAAATCTGACGGTCTCCTCCGGAATCACCCTGTATATTATATGATTACACTTCGTTATAATATCTCAAGGTCAATATACCTTTCTGCTGTCTGCCTAATTTTTGTTGAAAACAACAGCGAGAAATATTGGAAATGCGTGAAATTTAGGAGAAAACGAGGTGTCGTTAACTGCAGACTTCAGTGATTATTTTTTCAAATTTTTTTTTAGGATGTAGGGGAGAGTCGGGTAATTGTGCGCACCTTAGCCAAAATTGAAATAATTTCGAAATGACAGAAGATCGGACTTCTAGATTTGCAATCAAGATTCTTCAAAGTTTTGGCTATAATAATTTCTTGTACATTTCGAATGAAAATACACATTATGGTTTTAAAATATGAAATACGAAAAAAGTACACTGCGCATAATTACCCGAAGTATGCGGCTAATGGTGCGCATAGGTAGGATAATTGTGCGCATTGAAAAGGGAAACCAACAACACAATTTATTGAACGTAAGAAGATATTCATTTATCTAATCTGGCAAAAATACATTAAATTAAACTAAACTCTAACGATATATTAAAAATATAATAGAATGAAAATATTTGAAAAGTTCATTACGTGTCACAAAAATCGCAAATATATCCCTCAGGGCTATCTACTCCTGTGCATAGGGCATGAGCCCATTTTTCACAAACCGAACATTTGAACCACATCTCGTTTTTTATACTGCCCTCCCCACAAATAACGCATCGCTCATTTTCATCCGTTTCAAGATCGTCCAACTCGTCATCGTTATACAGCTCTCTTTCTGATATATCTTCAGATTCACTGCTCTCTTCGAACACTTTTCTTTTTGTACTACTCTTCTGACTTGCTTTAGGCCCTTTTATAACATTTTTTTCTTTTTCACATTGTTCTTGTTTTTCTTTTAATTTCCTCTGTCTCAATATCCTTTTCGCTACGGCGTTTTCCAAATTTTCTCTGTTTGGTGTATCTGTTAATATTTCGGACGTCTGTTTTTTGCGACTTTGTCCTTTAGCTACATTCGGTTTTGGAAGGGGACTCAACTGTTCTAAAATAGCAGATGTACTAGGACCAGGATCATCGCTATTTTCGGTTCTGTACAGGAAGTTTAAATTCTTTTCCTCAGTAAGATTACGATTTGGATTGTCGAGTTGAAGAGAAGCTGGTATAGAGTTGGCGTGTGAACAGGAAGTAGAAGGTAAGTCGTCCTCATCAATCACAATTGGGAGGTGGTGAGTGGCTGGTAGAAAATCCTCATCGGTGAACTTATCTGGTTCATAAGGCCATATCCCATGTTCTGAATCCTGATTGGGCCTTATCCATTGTAGCAACATGAGTATAGGCTTTGTTCAATATTGCAGCTAAGTCGTATTGTGTGATTTTGTGGCCGATGTTAGGTGATAGTCACATTGCCTATTAAACGCTGATTTTAATGGACCATAAAAACTTACGTCCAATGGTTGGAGCCTATGGGAAGTATGAGGGGGTATCGTGAGAAGAATAATGCCATATTCCTTACAAAAGTCAAAAATTGGTAAGGAAATATGGCTGGAATGATTGTCCAGGAGCAATAATACAGGTTCGTCCTTTGATGATTTAACGGTTTGTTTGAAGTGTTGTAGCCACTTATGAAAAAGCTCTTCATTGCTCCAGCCACTTTTTGAACAAGAATATATTGCATTAGGAGGCCCATTGTTGGTTAATGTATTTGCCATTCTAATGCGGGGAAATACAAACATTGGTGGCACGTAGCAAGTTCCAGAAGCATTGAAACAGCAGATAACAGTAACTGTTTTTCCTCTTTCACCAGATGTCTTAGCGCCAAATTGTTTAACCCCCTTGGGACCGAGTCTCTTGCATGGCTTTTGTACCGTAGTAATACCAGTTTCATCTACGTTAAATATTGCATCCTCTTTAAACTTGAATTTGTCGTATACTTTTCTAAGGTTTTGGAAGAAGGTGGAAACCTCACGTTTGTTAAAAGCTGAGATTCAGGCGATACTAGTAGGTTCCGGTTTTCTTAGCGTTATCTCTGGGTTTCTCCTGAGAAATCCATAATACCAGTCTTTTCCGGCCATTTTAAATTCAATCTTAAAGTTGTGGTTTATGTGGTTGACCTCGGCAAAAGGAAAGGCTAATTTTCTGAGTTGAAATTTAGTCATTCCATGATAAAGTTTTGCCAACTTGAGAACATGGTCTTTTAATGCCATTTGTTGTTCGGGTGAAAAAACACAGTATTTTCCAATATGTGGTCCAACAACATCAAGTCCATCGTCATATGCTCTTTTTCTTTTTCGTATTGAAGACTCTGGGATATTGAACATTTTACCAGCCTGTCTTATTGATCCTCCATTTTCAACAAATTTTATTGCCCGAATCATGGTTTCTCGATCCCATAGCGCCTTTCTAGTTTTACGTTGGTATTTGGGCATCTGCAAGAATGCAAAATATCATAAGCGATCATTTAAAACGCAATGTTAACAATGCTTAAAACATATCGGTTAATTGTGCGCACTTGAGGCTAATCGTGCGCACTGCGCCCAATTAACCGAAATTAGCAGTTTCACTTTCAAATTTTATAAAACAATAAAAAAAACTTTCCTGCCTAAACTACATATATCAGTATCAAGTAGATCAATTGAGCAATGTATTGATGCAAACGGTTTTTAAAAAATGTAAAAATTGAAATACTTACGGCTTATTTTTTCCGAGGCACATACTAGTACAACACATACGAAAACAATGAAGCGGTTATGTTGGATAAATGAGGGGCAGCGACCAACCTTTCTCGTATGTGATAGAATATAGTTTTGTCAAGAGATGGAGCCTGAATCACGCTTTCGAAATTATATTACCCGATTGTGGAAATAAAGGTATGCGCACGATTAGACGCTGCGCACAATTACCCGACGCTCCCCTACTCAATTCTTCAATGAGAATGAGCAATATTATTTTTCCATTTTTCACAGCATTGCCGTTTCTATTTTCTCGAAAATTCTTGAATTTAAAAAAGTGGCAACATAGCGCATTCTTACAATTTTTTAAAACCATTTTCACCCAAAAAATTTTTTGAAAAAGACGAATTTTGGCCTCTAAACGTCACCCTGTTTATTCGAGGTATTGTTTGCTCTTCAGACCAGAAATTGTCGAGGAATCAAAAATGTTGTCAGCTAAAATGAATTTTTGGCGTTCGAATACTGAGGGATAAATAAGAGATTGATAAGAAAGTTTGAATGCTTGTTTGATGAGGGAATTTTTCTCAACATTATAAAATATGAATGAATTTTTAAATTTCGCATAACGAACCGTTTCTAGGTCTTCCCAGTCGCAAAATCGAAAGTTTAGTCTTGATTTTTCAGAATAAGCCAGTTTTTTCAAATATTTTTGAAAATATGGACTAAATTAAACGTCGCAAGAATATATAAATTCTCTTTCGAATATCTTTTGGATTTGGAATTGCGAAGGAATCCGAGAAAGATTTAAACATTACTCTATTTATCGAATGATCATCAGTTTATCACTGCTAAAACCTCGAAACCATAATTTTGTACGAAATCTATAATTTCTCAAGTTGTGTGTCGACCATTTCAGTCCCCTTTACATTTTTGATCGGTAGTAACTAACAATTTCCTTAAGATTTCCGGAGGCGGAACTTATCATAAATGGCAAGATGGTTTTGCCCAATTGGTTGGAATAATTAATCCCAGAATCCGCTATATTTTGGGATCTATAATTTAATTGGGAGTTATATAAATTTCTCCTAATAATAAAACGACAACTCGATCTAAAGAGGATAAAGGGCTAGCTACATTCGAGAGATAATTTGCATTTCATCCTTCAGAATTTTGAAAAACTTGAAGGCTTGATGAGATAATAATATCTCTTAGACGGAAGAACAAAAAAATTTCGCAAGACCTAGCTGATAACAGGAGGAAATTGAGAATATAAAATGAGTGACATCACTATGGTACATGATGAATCTTTTGGTTTTCTAGAGATAATCTGACGCATTTGATCAGCCTCAATTTCAAAATGTCGAAGTTTTTCCTAATTTTCATTCGCCACCTTCTTCAAAAAGATTTCGACTAAAATTGAAGATTTTTTCAATCTATTCATACCTCGAAAGGAGATTCGGAATTTGAGACCTGGGGCCCGGCCTATTCTTGAATGTGATGGAATGAACGTTCTCTATCGTTTCATCAAAAATGAACCGCGTTTCCTTAACAACAGCGTCGACACGCCCATTTTCTCCCTTCCCTGATTCAAGAATAAGTACCCAGGTTGAAAGTTTAAGAGCAAAAGGTAGGATCCATTTCAAATCATTATATGACAACTGAATATTTCTAATGAAAATTTTCACCTGAAGGGTTTCACTGATTGTAACGGAAGCATCTACTGTAACAGGTAATCGAAATTGCAATAAAAAAATAATATTTTGTCGTCATGTATTTTCGTTTCTCAACCCAACATATCCAATTGTTCGCGATAGTTGGTTTTGAGATGGTCAAAATCATTGATTAAATCAGAATGCAAAAAAATTTTTACATCGTTATTTCTATTAATTATTGTATCTTTTCTACTCTCATCATCAGTTCTCCGCTTGGGAAATTTTTTTGATAAATAAGACGGTAAATTTGGAAATGAAACATCAAGCCCGCCAACATCTTTTAAATTGCACGATATTGAATCCAACATTTCTGTGTTAATCATTCTATGATATCTGTGACATAACCACAGAAAAGAAAAGTAAACAAGTAAAGAACCCTTCTCTGTTCTGTGACATAACCTCATAAATTTGTGAACAAAAATGTCAAAAGTATAGGAAAATAAAAATGCAAATTTTAAAAATTCATATCTACATCTAACGAAGAAGCAATCACCTAGAGTCTAGTCTGAATTTTTAAAAAAATTAAAAAATATCAAAATCGGTAACTGGCCACGTACGAAAGTGTTTTATTGTGATCGATTTCAGGCTTCAAGCTAGTTTGATCCAACTCGAAGGTATATATAACCTTTTGAATTGTTGTTCCTTAACATATAGAAAATTCTTCTGATATATGGGTTCGTATTTGACTGAAGAATGGCGAATTGAAACTGCAATTTCAGTATGTCGTTTTTTCAGACAGATTTATATCGTCTACTATATTTTTTATGATACTGACGAACCTGTTTCCATCCCGTTCTAAGGATTTCATTAGAGTACAAGGTATACAGTTGTGCATATTTTAATTGGATTGCTTAGACCTAATTCATATATCCATTAGGTTTTTCAGGAAACAAATATTTCATTCAGGAAAATATTCACTCAGTTCATTGAAATATTGAGTAATGGGGTATAATATAGATCCGTTAATCGTTTTATATTGTTTTCATTATTTCATTTCGCCCCTTGTCACATTTTCCATAAATTAAATTCAAACACAATGATATTCGCTCACATTTTTACCTAAACTTTTGTTCAGATGAACGATGCCGACATTTTTGCCTGTTTTAGGTAGGTAC
This sequence comes from Myrrha octodecimguttata, assembly GCA_958510865.1. Taxonomy (NCBI): domain Eukaryota; kingdom Metazoa; phylum Arthropoda; class Insecta; order Coleoptera; family Coccinellidae; genus Myrrha; species Myrrha octodecimguttata. The sequence goes on from OY294064.1 coordinate 19,182,292, forward strand.
CAATTTATCACACCCCAACGCATTTGTACATAAATTGGTCCTGTTGTGAACGTGATTCTGATTGGAATATTTGTTGAGAAAGTTAACGAACATCTGTACCTTCTTGTTCGTTAAAGCTATGAAGCATGAAATTACCTGATCCTCCTGGTTTGAACCAAACAAATTTCAGAAAATTCCCCTACCCTTGAAAGTAATGTTGAAATATATATACGGTTTCATTTGTTTTGGCATTGTTAGTGCATCATATTTGAATAATTCGAACCAATTTCTAAATCAAAATATATTGTGACAATTATTAAAGTTTCTTAACCATTCTTCCCAAATGTAATTTTCGGTTTTTTTCCAAAAATGGTCTTGAAAGACTAAGTTAGACTCACTGTGAAAAATTCAATGTCAAATTTAATTCTGTCTAGCTTGTGCCATTACTTACCAACGGAACAAGCTAGCTACTTGCAAACTTTTAGGGTAAGTTGTGTATCAAAACCTATGTGATCAGATTGGAACTAAAGGATTCGTTGGAAGTGTTTTTTTAGGAAGGATTTTTTTTTATTTTTTAGCGATACGATCCACACAAAATTGTGCTCAAAGTTGCGCGTTGTTATTCTACAATTTAAATTAATTACGAATGTTCAATCCAGTCTCATTAGGACTTTTTGGAAAACAGGAAAAAACCTGAAACTTTCAAGTGATTTTAACGCCAAAATCATTCAACAGATTTTGCATCTCAACAAACTTAACCGTTGCATAATCCTGGTGAGGACTGGATGGCCGCGTGAAAATAGAGTTTTTTGGTATATGATAGCAAACATTAAAGCATTATTTTCAATACTCCAATTATTATTGTGGAGAATAATTCTTTCAATGTACTGTAGGAATGGAACAATTTACACAAAATCTATAAGCAAGATACAAATACAAGAGTCACATATCAAAGAATATGCAGTTAATTTAGTTTGTATTAGAAATATCTGAATGTAAACTTAATTGATCATGAATCGTTTTTTTAGATGTCTGGGCAGAAATGTGTTTTCTTCAGTTGTGAATTATCATCAAGGCAAGACCCGACCATGAGAAAATTCTCTTTCCCCATAAAAGATCCTGTCCGATGCAGACAGTGGATTTTAAATTCTGGTAAGTTTTTGCCTTTTGGCCAAATATGTTCCATTAGTTCATTGATTACAACAATAACTTAGGAATAAGATGCGCTGATACTGATTTCTTCAACACCAAATAAGATTGAAAATGAAATAAATCCTGTTTATTGTAGGTAGTGTTTTTTGCCCACATGTTCTGAAGGAATAGCGTGCTATCGTTCTGTCCAAATGTCTGTACTGTATTTTTTTCCTGAAGAAGCAACGATTAGCTTTGGCCCACTGATTACAAATCTGGTGTCAAAATCGATTGTCCGGCCGGGCGTTTACGGGCATTAGACTTCAAACTTTCACACTACCTTTCATTTAAAAATGCGACAGTTGAGTTTGTTTGTGAGGAAAAACGTCCGAACGGTTTTGGTGATATAGTCATTTGAAATTTTGAGGTTGTTTTCTGATATTTCATGAACTACATGAGATATTAGCTTTGTTTTGGTTCCAACTTCAGAACCAATTCAGGACTGTTTGGGACGTTTCGAGTATGCGCAATGGAGGTTTTTCCTTCAAACGAAAATGCTGTAATTTTCATGAAAAAACTTGAGATCATCACATTTCAAACATATAATTTCAATATAATATTTTTAAAAAAATGTTTGATCGGCTAAAACTGAAAAATAAAAACGGGGATTTGCATTTAAAGGGATTTGTCTTGAGTGCACGATATGGCAACGTCGAATTCAGCTTTCTCGAAAAGAAAAGGACGTCGAATGATTCACTTTGCTTGAGAAAACAGAGATTGCTGTACTTCGATCTGGTTAGAGTAGAAGACAACGACCAAGGAATAGAAAAAGAAGAGCACAGACTGTAATACTGTCATATTACTGACAAATCGCAAACGCAAATTGTTTGGTTATATTGACAAATAACACGTGTGCACCACAGAATAGGAATAAATATTTCATTATTCTATAGCAGAAAAAGCTATTCTACTAAACACCGTTGTCACTTCGTGCATGCCTGGCAAATCCCAAACCCCAATTTTGAAATCTGATTTTGAATACTTTCTGAAGGTTATTTGGGAAAATAACCCATAATAATTATGTTCAAATTTGCATTTGCAGTATTAGCCCCAATTCAGGGAAAACCCCCATTGCCATTTTGGGTCTGAAAAATCGCAATTGCACATACTCGAACCGTCCCGAACAGTTCTGAATTTGGAACCAAAACAAACCTATTGGATTGAAAGAGTTGGTTGATATATAACGACGCGCAACCTAATGCAACATTTTGTTAAAGTCGAACGGTTAGTAATTTTTTTCAAAAACTATATCAAATTTGAAAAAAATTTTGCCCAGACCTTATCCTATATTTTCAGCGGCATACCAAATCTCAGTTTGATACAATTATAATTTTCGAATATATTGGAAAACAATATATCAAATTTCGTGTTTTTCTCCTCGGTATCTGTTTTTCCGGAATAACTCAAAAAATACTGACTCAATCATGATGAAACTCAGTAACTAATTTGAAAATGCTGATGAACAACATTGTGCAAAATTGGGGAAAAAATTCTTGAGGATAATATGATAAGAAGATAATATGATCATGAAGATGACTTCATGTCTGCGCTTTTCTAGAATTTTTCAACATTGTCATTATTTGAAATTGAACAGACCTATTTTCATCCGTTAATTTCATGAGAGGTATTTGAATGGTTATGACGGTTGGTAAACGAAAATATATTTCAATACTCTTGTTCTGAGATTCTTCATGTGTAGCATTTATTCCGAACAACGGCTACGGTAGTCCAGTAGTAGGGACCCGGCCCCATGACCATTAGTTCTAGGGTACAAGCCCCTGACCAGGAAAGAAATTTTCTATTCAACCATTGGCTGTTGGGTAAACAATAAACAGTGATGTACATGACTTACGCATAGCCGATCCTACATACTTGAGAACGTCCTAAGTCGACGCGTTCGTCCCATATTGGTTACTTGACAGCCGAGCACTACTTCGCCAGTGCTTGGTGGCATGCTTGCTCAAGTCTACTAACTAGCTACCTTGAGGCGTGCTCAAGCATGACAAAATAGCGAAGATTATTCGTTTTCTGTGATTTTATACAACCCAGTGTAGTGTATTATAATTTTGGTGCTCTGTACTATGTACGATACCGCATGTACGATAATATCGTTTTGTGTAATAATTTCAGAGAACCTACCATTTGAAAATTCAATTCAGCTGAATTGTCCGAAGATACGAAAAATTTTAATGAAATTGCTCAAATTTTTTTCCTTAAACAGATTGCTCTCAGGAAATGAAAATGATTTTCTACGAATTCATTATAGTAATTGCAGAACTTAATACATAGTGGCCCTGTTCTTAATGACCCTCAAGCTAGTAGGCACCTTTTCGGAGGTAACACAAATGCCATAAATCATCCACTTTGTCGGCATTTTCTCTAACAGAATTACAGTTCGTTTTATGGGCCGGCTTCTTTGACACCTTGAACAGATACTGTCATATATTGGCAAGTTTTCAGTGCGACAAACATGAAAACATCCTAGATTTCACCAATATCCATGAACTTCGCCGAGAATTGCCGAAGGTGTGTTTAAGGTATAGAACCCTTGCTATGCATGCGTCAATGCTTGAGCTTGTCTCAGAGGAGAATTTATCAAGTAAGAGTTCTTGATCGGACTATGCGTACAGGCGCTAGTGGTAGAAACGGATCAAATTAAGCCTAGATGGAACACACCCCGATCTCCTAACTCGCACAAGCATTTAGCTTCTGAGGGGGTTTCCTAGAGAAATCAAGAAGAATCAGCAACAATAACAACCAGATTCACGTGAATAGATAATGGTCACAACAATCTTGAATTTATTGTTAAGTGAGGTTCATTGATTATTTCTTGATCTGAATTGTTTTTATCGCAAAATGAATTACTATCTATCTGATCTTCAAATCATGCTGGACACGACCACCATAATTGTCTTTTTAAACTTCAAATTACAGCGTTGTAAACCACTTAAAATAAATCATTTTGATATTTGTGTATAAACTTATTTTATTTATAGAATTAATGAATTCAATGAGTCCCTTCAAATAGGAAATTCAAAATTGGAAGGTGATAACATAATATCAATGATTCAAAATTTAATAGTTGTATATCTGAGACCTTTTCTGCTAAATGATAAATATAGTTGACAGGTTGAAGGTCAGGTTATTGAAAATTTTTTCGGTTTTATTCGAAAATTTTCTTCAGGGTTCCAGAAAATGAATAAGGAGGTGAAAGGATAGGATAATAAGCAATTACACAAAAGGAGAGTGGATTGCAATTCACAATACTCAGTTAAAACTGAGAAATTAGAGAAGGATATAAAGAAATGTAAAAATAAGACTAACATATACTTGACTATTATTGAATGAGAGAACCAACGGTTTCATTCAATATTTTTGGGGAGTAAGTTACAATTTAATCGTGGTCTTAATGTCAGAAAACATAAAATATCTTAAACAAATACACTTCAGACAACAACACACGAGAAACGATCGGGATAATTTGATAATGCAATTGAATAGATCTTGCCCTGAATATGCGGTACATGCATATACAAGGTGCCTGTGAACAAATGCGAAGTACTTAGGGAGATGATGAATAGTAGCATCGAGTGAAACCATAAGAAATACAACATATAAGAAATACATGTATTTTAGCGGGAGGTAGTCATTTTGAACATTTATTATAGTTTTGCGTTACTGTATCTGGAATAAAATAAAAAGTACTGTTGTCAATTATGCTTATTAATCGAAAGAAATTTCGATTTGTGAAATTAAAATATTACAGATATAATTTTCTTCCGGAAATTAGTAATTAAACCTTCAGAAAGATTCATAGAACATCTTTATCTCCTGTCTTAGACATACAATATCTTAGAATATTCATTCTTTGGAATACTTATACGATGAATTGGTATGAACAGTGATCAGAACTGTTTGTAAGTTTTTATTTATTCTTAGAAAGGTATTGACTATATCGAAATTTTGCAAGAGACTTTTTTCTCCAGAATTGAATGGGAAACCATTAGAGAATTTTATTTTTCGAAAATATATTCCACCAAAACAATTTTTGAAGGAAAATCATAAGGGGTTGATATTTTCAACCCCTATTAATAAAGTTATGAGACCTAAAAAAATGTGTGAGTGACATCTACTTGGTACTTCATATTGTGTATAATTTTGAGACTCAGTGTTTTTTAGAACCATTAAAAAAAAATTAAAAACTGTCAACTCGTCATCGCCTTCCAAAGGCTGTACCTTGGAAGGGAGGTCGATTTCGACAAAAAAAATTATTTGGAATACCCCGGCTAATTTTCATCGAGGAATCATCTCCCTAAGTACTTTGCATTTGTTTACAGTCATCCTGTATATCACCGGAACAAAACATCTATGGTTTCGATCTCAAAACATTCAAGATTTATCTTTGATTTTATTAACGAGATGATTATAGGCTATATTCAAGTTATCAATATCTGTTCTTTCATTATTGGATTATTAATCTTGTTCAATTGAAATTATTTCATGTAGCAAGCGGTTATTTATAATGTTTTGATGTCCTATTATTTTGAATGAATCGATGTTGAAATCAAATGAGTAAAGTGTATTTGATCCGTGTTCTGCTAAAGCGGTGCTATTTTCCGTTTTACAGGGTTGAATATATTAAGGGTATCTCCTCGAACTACGTAGAAAGTTTATCAGAGCAAATGAAGAGAAAGTTATCACCATTCAATGGTAACATTGCATTTCGTTCTAACAACACCAATAGACAATTTTTCAAGCGGAAAAAGAATGGTGCTCTAAAGGAATTCTTAAGTATTGTAGTCTACAGGATTAGTTTCACTGACTGACAGTCAACATATATAGAACAAACTAGTCGAAATCTTAAAAACAGAATGTCAGAACAAAAAAGAGATGCCCTCAATTTACTCAACCCTCTAAAAAGGAAAATAACACCGCTTTAGCAGAACATGTATCAAATACACCTCACCCATTTAATTTCAACATCGATTCAATCGAAATATTAGGACTTCGAAACATTCTGAAGAGAGGCGTGTCACTAAAATGATTTCAATTTAACAAGATTAAAAACCAGCAATGAAAGAACAGATATTGATAACTTGAATACAGCCTATTATCATCTCATTAACAAAATGTTTTGAGATCGTACGACAATGATGTTTTGTTCCGGTGATATACAGGGTGATCCAAGGAGTGACGTCAATACATTTTTTTTGATTCCTCACACATGGGGAAATCCAAAAATACCCCATGTATGTTGAGTGATTTTTTGTAATTTTCGAGATATAATTTTTTTGTGCTTTTTCAATTTATTATACTAGCGAGGTTTCAAAAATTAATATCTTTTTATTTGGTCAGTATTTTGCTGATTTTTTTCTGTAGTATGATCTCCCTAAATGTTGTTTCGATGAAAAAAATAACTCAGCTTCCTGAAATTACTCAAAGCTTTTCAAAAGAGGCTTGAAAGTTAGAACTTAAGTTTTCAGTAGGGTTCACTCAAAAACTCAACATCAATTTAAAGATACAAAAAGGAGTTTTTATAGTTTCTGACTGTCTTTAAAAGCTTCGCACGATCGTAAACTACCAAAATCATATAAAAAAATAGTACTTTATTGGCCATTTTTTGCTGTAATCGGCCATCGAAGGCGGACATGCTCAACAACATTAACAATAACAATAACAATAATTTATTGATTTCCCATATATACAAAATATGTAGAAAGGAAAACAGGTCATACAAAAACAAAAATTTTCAAATATTCGCTACAATATCCCTACAATAAAATTCTTCGATATTGTATGGCTCAAGCATTAAAAGAAAACGATACAGAGACTTCCCGAAAGACACATGACCATATAATCTTTGAATTTCTACCGGTAAACTGTTAAATAGTTTAATGCCCATGTACAATGGTCCCTTTTCAGTTAAAGACAAAAAATGCACCGGAAAAACAAATGGGTGCATTCTTCTAGTATTATTTACATTTAAATGACTACGAAAATAATGCATCAATATCCACCTGATCTCTAAGAACCCCTAAAGCATAAATAACCGATTTCAAATTCTTATTGATTTCTTCGACATGGGTATAGTATTTCATGAAACTATCTATATGAACTCCCAGAAACTTAACACATTCGCTGATCGGTACTTCATTGTTATTGTAGTTTATGCTTTCTGGATAGCTACGATTTGTTCTATTAGTCTTAAAAATAATACATTGGGTCTTATCATTATTAATTACTAGCTGATTTTCAATACACCATTCATTTACTCTATCCATAGCATCCTTAAATTCCCTTATATCGCTCAGAATATTCAATGCAGAGATGATGATATCAGCATCATCAGCAAACAACAGAGACCTGATGAAACTAGAAAAGAAGATGTTAGGGAGGTCATTGATGAAAATAACAAATAGCAGTGGTCCCAAGATACTGCCCTGTGGCACGCCCAACTCGATAAGTCTCTCAGAAGATATGTAATCTCGATTTCCTTCAGAAACAAGGACTCTTTGTTTTCTATTCTTAAGGTAGCTCTCAATTAGTTCAAGTTGCTTGTCCCTTATGCCGTATACACTTAGCTTGTAGAGTAAAAGTTTATGATTTACACTATCAAATGCTTTGGCCAAATCAAGCACGATAGCTATGGGAACTTCACCTTTCTCAAGTGCTTCCAAGATCTTGCAAGTGAGTTCAAAAACAGCTGTTTCAGTACTCTTTCCCTTCATAAAACCATGCTGGCAGCTTGCAAAAACATTGAATTTCCGAAAAAATTTCAACAACCTATTGGCCAGAACCTTCTCAAACACCTTTGCGAAAGAATGGGCCTATAATTAGCCAAATTATCCTTTGAACCTTTTTTAAAAAGAGGCTTTACTACAGCCACCTTAAGATCATCTGGAAAGATACCAGACTGAAAAGAAAGATTCATTATATGGCATAGTGGATCCATTATGCTCTCTAAACAATGCTTGATGACATTCATTGGAATCTGATCATGTCCACATGATCTCTTTTTTTTCAATTGTTTCACGGCCTGATAAATCTCCGATTTTTGAATTTCAAACATAAAAAATGATCTTTCCCTACGTTCAAGTTCTCTGCTACAAGACTTCGGCAATTTCGAAACCAGATGAGGTGTTGCCGTAACAAAATGTTCATTAAACCTCTCTACAACCTCTGACACATCCCCGCTTATCTGAAAACTGTTCTCACGAGATTGACCTGAAATATTATGAATAACATTCCAAGTTGCCTTGGATTTGTTATTGGAGTTTGAAATTTTGTCGCCATAATACTCTTTTCTTACTTGACAAATCATTCTATCATATTCAATTTTCAAGTTTTTATATGTATTTCTGTATGATGAATCTATCCTATGACCAACAACATATCAAGTTGATGTTTTAAATTTGCCACTTTAGAATTATTGAACTTTGATTTTGAAGGTGTGTTCTTGGCCTTATATAGTTTCTCCTGGAAATGCTTTTTGAACAGAGAACAAAATCTCTCTGAGAATCCATTCCATATATTGTTAACGTCTTCTTCTGTGGAATGAATAATGTCATCCCAGTTTTGATCAGATAACAGCACATTGAAAGAATTTAGACTATTTTCATTAATCTTTCTTACCCTAAATGTTTCCTCAGTAGTGTTCCACAACTGCCGAATCCTGATCCTCTGACCACAATGATCAGACAGATGAGCCTCAAAAACAGAGGTCTCACAACTCTCGAAATTTGTGAGGATGTTATCTAAACATGTTGACGATGTTGGTGTTATTCTTGTCGGTTCATGTATTTTAGCTTCAAACCCAAAGCTCCCAATCAGATCAAGAAAATTTTGAGCAATATCACTCCTTCCCAAAGTATCAATGTTGAAATCACCTAAAACAACAATTTTAGAATTTTCCCTTACTGCAACATTCAAAATGGTCATGAGTCTTTCGAAGAAAAGATCAATATCTGCCAGTGGTAATGTACCAGGTCTATAAATACAAACAACTATTAGTTTTTCAGAACATGAGTTTAACCGTATTGCTGAACATTCAATGACATTTGAAACACTAAGTTTTTCCACATCATATCTCACTGTGAATCTGATTGATTCTTTGCAATATAGAGCGGAACCCCCATGTATACCCTCCTCTCTGCAAAAAGCAGATGCTAGTCTATACCCGTTAAAATTATATGATTTTAGTTGTTCAAACGATTGCCATCATACCAAAAATTTCAGGATTCTCTGACTCTAAAAATTACAAAATTTAACAAATGAGGTGGTAACACACTGAATATTTTGATGTAACAATGTAACGTAAGAAATTACCCTGTTACCTGTTGTACAACTGAATTCCTGTGAAAAAAATTTTTAAAACTAAAATCCCGAATCAATACACCATTAGGCCAGAATTCCGCACTCATTATAGTTTTATACATATCTTCAGATGGAACACCTACACTGAAAGAGGAATTACTGCCCTTTGAAACCAATTTCTTCACCTCAACAAGATCTGAACCCAAACCAGCACTGACGTATTCTTTGATTAAACGTTCTTCAACATCTTTTCCAGCGATTCTTCCCACATATATCCACCTTTTCTGAGGAACTCCAGAAAAAGACGATGTAGTACCCTTACAAATAATTCCTTTGGATCGTAGAGATTTCTTTCTTCGATTCCTTACTTCAGTCCAATCATTGTGTGACAAATGTTCCCGTTTTTCTTGGGACATTGTCATCTCATCATTTTTAGTTGGGCCTGGCGGTTTCAGTTCCAGAGCGTTTGATCTTTTATTGAGGTTATCATTGTTTACTTTTTGACCAGAAGTGTCAAGTACATTCTGTGTTCGACGCATCGGCAACGCAGACGCAGAATCCACAGAATCAGAAATAGCGGCTATATTCACGATGTTTGGTCTCGGAGCCTGCACTTTGTTGGTGTTGTTTACATTTTTTTTACTATTTTTCTCGTCGTTATTTCCATTAATGGACAATTTCTCAAGAAGTAATGCATTATTTTGAGTTAAGATTTCATTCTTACTTTTCAACTCTTCAACTAGAATTTTCAAGTATGAATTTTCCATTTTGATCATCTTAATATCCACTTCAACAGCTTCACTATCACTCCCTTTGACCATTGGCACATGAATACACACTGGAGCCTTTCCACCTGACGATTTGGACATGCAAGATGGATGGAATATACCGTCACATCTTGTGCACGAAATAAAGACCAACACTTTCCGACCACAATATCCACAAATATTGTCGGTTTTTAAATCTTTAATTGAATTTTTTGAAGAGCGATCAACTTCTACAACTTCACTCTCCGCCATCTTTTATGAACCAACACGAGTAAAGTTATTTTTAAACTTTTATCATTCTTATGGCAAATTAACCTCGGAAATGTGACTTCAGAGTCATTTTAATTGAAATAAGTAGTAAAATAAGTAATTTCACAACTACCTATATTGAAATATGCTTACATTTTCAGACAGTGGTGAGACCAAAACTATAGTAAAAATTACACGAGCTACAGTTAGTTTACAGGAATTTCAATCAAAATTAATTTAGGAACAGATTTTTTAGTTTAATTTTCCAAAGAATGATAAAAAGTAAAAGAATAATTTTAATCGCGTTTCAATGATTTTAGCCTATCCGCCTTAAAAGGCCGATACAAGCAAAAAGAGGCCCATAAAGTACTATTTTCTCTTAGGACTTTGGTAATTTAGGACCGTGCAAAGTTTTCAAACTCAGCCAGAAGCTAAGAAAACTTCTTTTTGTATTTTTTAATTGATGTTGAATGTTTGAGAGAATCCTACTGAAAACTAAAGTTCTAATTTTCAAGCTTTTCTTGAGTGATTTCAGGAAGCTGAGTTATTTTTGTTACTGAAACAACATTCAGGGAGATCATGTTACAGAAAAAATAATCTGCAAAATAGCAACTACATAATGAGATATGAATTTTTGAATCCTCGCTCTCTCAATCACACTCTCAAAAACTCAAAAAAAAAACTATAACTCGAAAATCGCATAACACATATGGGGTATTTTTGGATACCCCTAGGTGTGAGGAATTTAAAAAAAAAGTTCATTGATGTCACTACGTGGACCACCCTGTATATGTACCACATATTCAGAATAAGAACTATTCAATTGATCGTTTCTCGTGTGATGTTGTCTGAGGTGTATTTGTTTAAGATCGTTCATATTTCTGGAATTAAAACCTCGATTAAATCAATTAAACCGTTGTTTCCCTCATTTGATAATACTCAAATATATTTTAGTTTAATCTCTATATTTCTTTCCATCCTCCTTTCATTGCTCAATTTTAACTATGTATTTTGAATTGAAATCTTCTCTCTTCTTGTGTAATTGCTCATTATGTGATCCTTTCGTCTCCTTATTTATGTTACGATGCATCGTGGTAAAACATCTGTATCTCAATTAAGAGCCCTGAAGAAGATTTTTGAATAAAATCGAAACATGTCGGCGATGTTTGTTTTCATTTCAAAAACCTGAACTTCAACCTGTCATACATCGAAATTTAATACCGATGATATTATGGAGGTGTTAGACATATGTTCGAATTCCACATATTGTAACATTTTTTTGGTTTTCAAAACGTTTAGAATGATTAAACTATTTATTTACACTATTTTCACACTACTATTCCAGTAACTAAACAAGTATTTCTATTAAGGTCTGTTCACAATTTATATCCACACTAATTTATTTTCACTGAACTCTTTCCGCTACGAATCACTCTGCTGAATTGGTCCCTGTGCTGCTCTGCGCCTACCCTTTTATCACGTGTGGAATTTCCAGCAGTTGCGAGAAGATTCGAGAAAGAGGCGGGTGACTCATAGACGTCTGGGGCGTTCTGCAACATTCTAGAATAGACAGGGCCTTACTCGTCACAATATGTTTTTTCAATGGGGAGATGTTTTTTATCGTCAAAATTTTGGAATGGAAATGGTATCACCGCTCTCACCTACCATGAGTTACATATTCATGAAAAACTTGGAAGAAAAATTTGAAGGTGCATATTCGCTAAAACCGAATGCTTGGTGGCGTTATGTGATGACGTTTCGTAATCTGGCGACATGGAAGAAAAGAGTTGGGCAATTTTTTTTAATTCATAAATTCTAAAGAACCCACGATAAAATCTACCACGGAATTCGAAAAGAATAATAAACATTAATTTTAGATGTTTCAATCAAAAATATCAGAACCATTTCGAAACAAGACAACAAGAGTCTGTAGAAAAGATACACATACAAATAGATAGATAAATTTTTATTCAAATCATCCACTCAGTGTAAAGAGGGGTATCATTAAAACCCTTTATGATAGAGCTAATTTAATCTCATCAACTCATGAGATTCGTCAAAATTAATTGAATTACATCCAAAAATTTTTTGAAGAAAATAGATATCCTGGAGAATTCATAAATAAAACCATTACAAATTTAGATAAAAAAAACTCTTCATATTCTCAATAAAATCAACAAGAACAACATCAGAAGAATTGATGTTTAATTCAATATAATAACGGTTTTCGAATCGAAAAATGGTTTAAGATCTATATTCACTAAAACCAAAGGAAATTACGAGAAACAGAAATGAAAAAAAAATTGAGAAAAGCACTGCCGTGAAGGCAGCAGCTTTTGCACGCATGTTCAATGTAGATGACCGCTTCGGCAACGAATTTCCAATATTTCCGAAAATACAGATCAGATCGAATGAAATCCAGTACTTCATCGAAAAATTACAATTCGAAGGTTCATACAGAATTTAATGAGGATGATATGATAAGAAAATGACAGAATTTTTTTTTTCAAATTGTTCTAATGACACGATCATTACGATATTTTGCATGAAGTTGTTTTTCAGCATCTTCAAACTAGCTGCGAAGTTTTATCAGGATTGAATCAGTATTTTTCGAGTTATACCGAAAAAAGAAACGATATCGAGAAAAAACCTCGAAATTTGACATTTTTCCCGAAAACTCCATAACTTATAGTCGTATCGAACTGAAATTTGGTACACTGCTGCGAAATATAAAGCTCGAAGTCCGAGTGGAATTTTTTTCTGGATATGATAAACGGTTTTCGGAAAAAAAAATTTTTTGGGAAAAAATTTTGAAAAATTTTTATCGAATTTACTGGCAGTATGATCCTGACGAAATTTGGCTCAAAGTTGCGCGTTGTTATACTCCACCTAATTGCCTAGTTTGAATTCAATCGCTCGAGTAGTTTCTGAAATAAAAAATAAATAACTTCAAAAGTAGCTATACCTCCGAAACTATTCGACCGATTTGGCCCGTTAACGAACTTAACCGCGGCATTTGGATGCGCAACCTACCCTGAAAGTTTCAGGTCGATAGGATTTTCCGTTCGACCGTAATCGTGCATACGGACGGCCGGCCGGCCGGACAGAATCGATTTTGACACCGGATTCGTTATCAGCAGGGCTGGGCAAAATACATGCTTGGCTTTATTGAAATACAAAATACTTTCAAGTCGGGTATTTGAAATATAAAATACAAAATACAGTATTTTAACTATTTCTATTTGAAATACAAATCACAAAATACATTCAGGTATTACGAAAAATGTGAAAAGAGTACAACTAATTCAGCTCAGCTATTTTATCGCTAAATAAAGAATTTCCCTTCTGAAACACAAGATTTTTGAATGTAGTATCAGACAAACTCTCTTGTTGGGGAATCAATAAAACCTGCTAAAGAAAACAATCTTCCCACAGGTCCTGATGGGCAGAAACTTGTGTTATATTTTATGAACACATTTTTACCCGCTTGTTCTGGGGAACAGCGCGTTATCATTTCGTCACGATGTCTGTAATTTTCGAATTTTGAGCCGAAATTGATCGCAAACGACTAGGTTGAACTCACTGATGAAGAATCCGTGGTCAAAATTGATTCTGTCCGTCCGGCCGTGTGCGCTGTAACTTTCGAAAGGAAGGACCTAGAGTCTTGAAATTTTCAGGTTAGGTTAAGATCCTGAATATTTCGGTTAAGTTGGTTAATGGGCCAAATCTGCCAAATGGTTTTTGCGCTACAGCCATTTAAAATTTTGATTTTTCAATAACTCGAAAAATATTCATCTGATCGGAATGAAACTTGGTTGGAATATGAACAGTGTCAATAAGAAGAATTATCCATGGAAAAATTCGAAAAAAAAATATTTTTTTCGAATTTTTTTTTTTATTTTCCTATTTCATTGATATTTCCGTAAAAACTGCTGACTTCATGTCAGTGCTTTTCTAGATTATTTATGTTAGGATAATGTTCAAGGATGGTAAGCTCTTTGCTCTTATCGTTTTTGGAAATTGACTAACTCTACCTCCATGTTGAAATGACCGTTGCGCAGGACCTTTTCTTCCTTTCCATTTGCCGAAAATATGATTGCAAGCAAAAGAACTAGATGAAGCAGATGAACGTCGCGCCATCTGAAGGGAGATTCAGGGACTATTTTCTGTAGAGCGCTCAGCGCTAGATGTATTTGTTCGAAAGTATTTCAAGAAGTAATTGAAATACCAATACAAAATACGTATTTGTATTTCAAATACGTATTTCAATTAAAAGTAATTGAAATACTGCCCAGCCCTGGTTATCAGTGAGTCCAATCTAGTGGTTTGAGACCATTTTCAGCTCAATCATCCAAAATTACAGATACTTGGACAAAACGATAGCACGCTGTTCCCCTAGAACATGCGCGAAAACATAGTGTTTATAATATTACCTGTATTTGTGGAAAGACATGTACAGGGAAAACATCACGGCCGTTCGATATCAGAAAGCGAGAACACAAAAACAACCTAAGGAATAGAGACATACACAGATCCCAAATAGCGAAGCATGTATGTTCGACCTTTGGAAATCACATAATAGATTGGGGTAACAAAGATAATGATGTCGGAACCAGAGAATTCAAAACTGACGAGTGCAGATTTTGTGGGGTAGAGGAGGAAACTCCCGTTCATCTGATCACAGAATGCCTCGCCATTGTGAGCCTGCTCGAGAAATATCTTGGACAGGAGCATTATAGGAGGAATGAGAACTTAGCCTTCTTGAAGCCCTCACAGATGTTAGAATTCATTAGAGCTCTAGAGCTGGAGGGCGAGCTGTAGGTACCGCATGCGAAAAACAGCTCCGACGAGGGGGCACAACAGACCTTAAGGTCGCAGTGGAATGTTACTCCTTACCAAACTATGAACAATGTCAAAAGAACAATTTTTAAAAAAATTTCAAATTTTTTCTTTCAAATACAGTCAGTACAATCGCGTTAATATGAACACAAAAATTCTGGCTTGTTCGTAGTAAAGGAACTGTTCATATTTCTGAAGGACGAAAAAATAATTTTTCAACATGTTTTCTAGATTGTATTTCTGACTGAGTACATGATTTTCATTCATAATGATACACCTTGAGTAACAAAAAGTTTCTTGAATGAGAAAAGCCATCACATATTTAAAAAAGATTTTGTAAATTATAATGACTATCATATTATCCTCATTCAATTCTGTATGAAACTTCAAACTGTAATTTTTCGATGAAGTACTGGATTTCAGTTCTATCTAAAATAAAACTTTGAATGGGTATATCTGCGGAATCATTGGGTGGATTTTACCTATTCACGAATTCGGCCTTCGTAATTAAGGTCCAAACCTTCTTTGGGTTTATCGTATATTTTCAAAAATACAGATTAGATCGAATTGAAATACAGTCATTTATCGGAAAAAAATGTAGAAAAGCACTGTCGTGAAGGCAGCAGCTTTTGCGCGCATGTTCAAATTCGTTGCCGAAGAGGTCATCTATATTGAACATGCGCGCAAAAGCTGCATCCTTCACGACCGTGTTTTTTTGCGCGCATGTTCTAGGGGAACAGCGTGCTATCGTTTTGTCCAAATGTCTGTAATTCTGGATGATTGAGCCGAAAATGGTCTCAATCGACTAGGTTGGACTCACTGATGAAGAATCCGGTGTCAAAATCGATTATTTCCGTCCGGCCGTAGACACGATAACTGTCGACAGAAGCAGGCTAGCAACTTGAAACTTTCAGGATAGGTTGCGCATCAGAATGCCGCGGTTAAGTTTGTTAATGGGCCAAATCGGTCGAATAGTTTCGGAGTTATAGGCACTTGAAGTTTTGAAGTTATTTATTTTTTATTTCAGAAACTACCTGAGCGATTGGATTCAAACTTGGCAGTTAGGTGGAGTATAACAATGCGCAACTTTGAGCCAAATTTCGTCATGATACTATTGTCAGTAAATTTAAAAAAAAAAAATTTTTCCAACTAATTTTTTTTTCGGAAACTATTCATCATATCCAAAAAAAAATTCCACCCACACTTTGAGCTTCATATTTCACAGCCGTGTACCAAATTTCAGTTCGATACGATCATAGATGCTGAAAGACAACTTTATGCGAAATTTCGTGATAATCGTGTCATTAGAACAATTCGAAAAAAAAATTTCTATGATTTTCTTATCATATCATCCTCATTAAATTCTGTATGAAACTTCGAACTGTTATTTTTCGATGAAGTCCTGGATTTCAATTCGATCTGATCTGTATTTTTGGAAATATTGGAAAAATAAAATTTTGATTATGTATATCTACGGAATCATTGTGTGGATTTTACCCATTCACGAATTCGGCCTCCGTAATTAAGGTACAAACCTTCTCTACAAATATCGAGTTTATAAGTTGTTTCTTTCGGAAGTTAGGCTGACCATAAACACAATAACTTCCGGAAGAAACGACTTAGAAACTCGATATTTGTAGAGTAGGTTTGGGGCTTAATTACGAAGGTCGAATTCGTGAATGGGTAAAATCCGCCCAATGATTCCGTAGATATACTCATTCAAAATTTTATTTTTCCAATATTCCCAAAAATACAGATTTGATCGAATTGAAATCCAGTAATTTATCAGTAAAAAATTTCAAAAAGCACTGCCGTGAAGGCAGGAGCTTTTGCGTGCACGTTCAAATTCGATGCTGAAGCGGTCATCTACATTGAACATGCGCACAAAAGTTGCTGCCTTCACGGCAGAGCTTTTTGAAATTTTTATATTTTTTATATTGGGAGTGAAAATCAAAAAAACGCCTGAAAAATAATAATTCAATACTGTTTGCTAAATCTGATTTATTTTATTTCTAGGTAATGTGGCATTGGCAAATCTAAGCCTAGAAACCTCCAGAAGAAGTTCATATGTAGTAAACATTTCAGTAGTGAATATCTTACATCACACCGACTCCCACCAAATGCTGTTCCGCTGAAATATTCTGATGGTGCTGAAACTATAGATCGTGACTCGAACCAATCCATCAAAGAAGATTTCCCCACTTTTATACCAAGTAAAATGAAAACTTATCCACCTGCTGCAAAAGTACGAGTTGATTGTAGTTGTCCCTCAATAAGTAATTCTCAGTCACGTTCTTCAGAGAAAAATGATTTCTCTACAGATAAATCTGGGGTCATAGAGCTAGGTCATCTTCCATCAGAGGATGAATTCGATATGTGCAGAAAATATAAACGTTTGGAAAACGAAAATAAGAAATTGAAAGAACAGTTGAAAAACGTCAGAAAAAAACTCAATAATGTCACTACTCAGCTGCGGAAGGCAAAAATGAGAATCAAGAAAATTCAGTTGTCCGGAATAATTCAAACTGACATCAATCTATTACCCAAATTTTCAAGAACCATTGTCAATATGCAGTTGAAATCTAAAAAAAGAAAACGATGGACATATGATGAAAAGGAAACTGCTCTAGCAATATTTCAAAAGGGGCCTGCAACTTATAAATTTCTGCTTAGAAAAGGAATGACCTTACCATCTGTTTCAACCATAAAAAAATGGGTAGGTAACTTTAATTGCAATTAAGGTTTGAATAAGATGATATTTTCTAACCTCAAATCAATGCCTATACCATGCGACTATTTGAAATGTATACATTTTCCTTTCCGATTAGATGTTGATCAAGAAAACATAAGTATACAACAGAAAGTTAGATATAATAGAAGGTTTTGAAGACCTAGGAGAATTTGACAGCAAACCTGTTGCTGGAATTCAAGCGTTGGTGCAAATGATTAGGGAAATGAACTCACATAGGAAATTATCATATCATATTTATTTCCTCAATATAATACAGGATGAGTCCTATGCAAAATATCGTGTAAATATTCTATCAATTCTAAATTTCAAAATATAAGCACAATACCACATATAACATAATCTGACAAACATAAAACATAATCAGACAAACCTAAAAAGACTTCTAGAACCAATGAGTAGAATTATAGAAATTAGCCATTGCGTACTTTGTATCTGGCAATGGGGTAACTGAAGCATCATTATCCGCTGTAATAAGATGATGTCTGAAAGAATTGAAAAGCTCTGGTTTAAATACTATACACACCGGCACAATCAGGGGAACGGACAAAATCTCGATGAAGGTTCTAGTTCTTTTTCTCTTGAACCCTTCAGCTGATTTAAGGAAAAGTTTTTTCCTATTGTAACTTGATTCCTCGGGAACATAACTGTTGATATGGAGTCCTCGGTTACTTCGGTTTTTTCTTTTATATATAGGGGTGAACAAAAAGTGTGAAAAGTAAGTTCTTATTTAGAACACCCTGTGGAGAAAATCGTTGACAAACCAGAATGTCTACAAATACTCAGATGCTGCCTCATATTTTCTGAACATTTCCATTTTTCATTCATTGCGATATATTAATTTTGAGAGAAATTACAGCACTTTTTGTGTGTACACATCGGTTCAAGTAGGGGAACGGATAAAATATTAATGAAGTTTGTAGTTCATTTCCTCTTGAACCCTTCAATCGATTTAAGAAATTTTTTTTCCTGTTGTAGCTTTGTTTCCTTGAGAACATAACTGCTTGGATGCCGTACTCGGTTGCTTCGTTTTTTGTTATATACAGGGATGATCAAAAGTAATTGTTAGTGCAACACTTCGTATTTTTCTGTTCATTATGGTTTAATTATGGTAGTTTAAATTCGTTATTTGTTTTTATTTATTTCTTGTCGCGTTAAATGTGTTGGAAGTTTTCTCACGGCTGTCAGCAGATGGATGACAAAGTAAGTCGCTCGAAAGATTTCATACCAAGCGTATATCTCGATTAGGCATTTTCATTCGTTATTTTCACATCGCTCTTTTTTTACTATTCTTCGAGTTTTCACCAAGAAAGAAGATCTTCATTGGAACATCAAGCCACCCTTCGGAGGAATCATCTACCAAGGTAGACCTTCGAGTGCTTCCAACATATCTTTTTCTTCTGGTTCAAATTATTTCATTCTATTCTCTCTAATTTTGTTTTTTTTTTTCATTAAGATACCGAAACATTAATGAAAAGTAAGCTTTCATTCAGAACACCTGTGGAGTGAATCGTTGACAGACAAGAATGTTTACTAACACCCAGATGATGCTTCATCTGTTTTTGAACATTTCCGCATTTCATTCGTTGCGATATCCTAATTGTTTTTTTTCATCTAATTCGTTTTACCAATCTTGAAATATTTTTTAATGGTCAGCGTTGAAGTTTGTTTGCGTTGAATGCGAATGGATATATTGAAAACATTCTGCAAGAGCATGTCGTTCCATTCGCCCCTTCAATCGGAGGACACTCTCTGCTCTTGGAATGATCGCCCTCACGTGGCCCATTCGTAAACGGCTTTCTGAATGACGTTGACATAAATGCATTGGATTGACCAGCATTTTCTCCAGACCTTAATTCAGTTGAACATGTTTGGGACCTGTTATGTAGAAAGCTAAGGAACAGAGTTCTTGCAGTGGAAAATCTGGCGCAATTGGCAGCTGCCCTAATCGCAATTTGATCTGCTTCATTAGTTTATCAATAATGTTTTTCTGAGCATGGCAAGACGTTGCATTCATCACATACCCACAGGATATTGAGCAGAACTGAAAATTTTATTACCTGTCAATTATTGATATTGCGTATGAATTTGAGGTTGTTGAACGAGAAATTAATGTTTTGAATTGCAATGCTCTTAACAATTCTTATTGATACTAAAACCACTCAAAGTGATATAATTCCTCTCAAAATTGAGTTATCACAATGAATGAAAAATGACAATGTTCAGAAAAGATGAGGCAACATCTGGGTATTTATAAACATTTTCGCTTATCAACGACTCACTCCACAGGGTGTTCCGAATAAGAGCTTACTTCTCACACTGTTTGTTAAGCCATGAATAAAACAAAAAAACGAAGTAATTGAGGACGCTTTTCAAACAGTTATGTTCCCGAAGAACAAAATTGCAATAGGAAAAAAATATTCCTAAATTCCGCGGAAGGGTTCAAGAGAAAAAGAACTACAAACTTCGTTGAGATTTTGTCCGTTCTCCTAATTGTGCCGTTGTGTGTATTTGAATAACTTGGGATCTGTCATAGATTAACCAGAAATGATTGATAGTATTAGTATTGATCGGCCATATTTCTATCTAGACACCATGAACTATTATAAGGTCTTTGATGTCTCACATTTATTTAAATGCATGCGAAACGATCATGTGTTCGAATTCAACAACAAATATATTAAAATAGAAATATATGGGAAGTGTACAGGAAGATGACTTCCAAAATTACTGAAAGTCGGGAGCTTTCGCGCGCATGTTCAAATTCGTTGCCATAGCGATCATCTTTTCACGTGTTGACCCTGCCAAACGGCGACATGAACTAGCCTACCGGCCGGCCGTAAACACAATTACTTCCGAAAGAAAAAACTTAGAAACCCGATATTGTAGAGAAGGTTTGAAACTTAATTACCAAGGCCGAATTCGTGAATGGGTAATATCCACCCAATGATTCCGCAGATATACCGATTCAAAATTTAATATTTACAACAATACAGAATAGATCGATTTGAAATCCAGAACTTCATCAAAAGATGACAGTTTGAAGGTTCATACAAAATTTAATGATGATAATATAATAAGAAGTTCACAGAATATTGAATATTTGAAAAAAAAATTTGTCGTGTCCTAATGACACGATCGTCACGAAATTTCGCACAAAGTTGCAAATCAGCGTTTCCAAACTAGCTGCGAAGTTTCGTCACGATTGAATCAGTATTTATCGAGTTATACCGAAAAAAACTACGATATCGAGAAGAAAACCACGAAATTTTACATATTTTTTCCCAATATCTCCAAAACGCTGCTGTGAAATATGAAGCTCAAGGTATGAGCAGAATTATTTTCGGATATACTCAGTAGTTTCTGAAAAAAAATGTTTTTCCAAAAAAAATTTTTCAAAGTTTTTTTGGAAAAAATTTTTTTCGTCTAAATTGAGTGGCCATACGGTTCCAACGAAATTTTTTCTCAAAGTTGCTTCAACTAACTGCCAAGTTTCAATCCAATCGCTCCAGTAGTTCCTGAAATATGAGTGAAATAACCTCAACATTTCAAATGGCTATAACTCCGAAACTATTTGGCCGATTTGACCCATCAACGAACTTAACCGCGGCATTCCGATGCGCGAACTACCCTTCAAGTTTGAAGTCGCTGGCTTGCTCTGTTTGACAGTTATCGTCTCCACGGCTGTCGCCGGCCGGACGGACAGAATCGATTTTGACACCGGATTCGTCATCAGTGAGTCCAACCCATTCGTTGGAGACCATTTTCGGCTCAATCATCGAAAATTACAGACATTTGGACAAAATGATAGCACGCTGATACCCTAGAACATTCGCGCAAAAATATATAGAACAGTTATGGACAAAAACAGATTGGATTATGATGCTGCAAGAAAAGAATTCGCAGACATGAAATTGAGAAGGAAAAGTTTACTTGCTTAGTTTTTCGTCATTTCATATTATATTTCATTTTGTTATTCCATAATTTTTCACGTTCATGTTCATTCGATTTCTTGTTAAAAGAAATATTGATTTGTATTTTTCACCTGATGTACTCCTGTTAAATTTTTTACATTGGTGGATATTCCAATTCATTCGTTATATTTGAATCGATGCACCTTATATTTTATAAATGAATTTTATGTTTGTTTCGAAAAAACCGAATTCTGATTGAAAAATTGTTTTTGTTATAGTCATTTTATCATATTTTGAAAGCAGTATGTACACTAAAAAATCATATTCAGCTGATTTTCTTTGCAACCTTAACACAAATGTTGATAGACTCTTATTTTTTATGATCACCAGATTCTAAATGGCTATCAGTATTTTTCTCTAAACATTAATAGATGTATATTGCATATTTATGGATGACCGATGATTCCACGGTGCCAGAAGAAATGGATATTACTGTCAAGGAGGAGCCATTAGTTTTTGATGATTGGTATGTACAATTATTCTTATTGAGGAATGCTTTGTTCATAATTTTCACCATTCATTTGTTTCACATATTCTCAAAAGGTTTAAAAAGATCTCATATAGCAAATTCTATTGGCAACACACTTTGTGCACTCAATTTGAAGAAGAAAAATGCGAACCAGAAAATTCTAGAGACGCCAAATCGGTCATTCATTCAGGTATTGTCTTCGCCCAACGCAGCTTTACTTCGTTACAAATAGATTTCGCGATTTTCTTTTATAATTCTCATATAATTCAACATAAACCTTCAAGCCGTCTTTCTTTAACCAAGTAAGTACTTTATCACAATCCAATCTGAGTTTTAGAAAGTATTGAAACAATGGAATTATAAATGGATATATCTACGCTTTCCACTGCTATACAGGGTGTTTCATCATAAACTGGTCAAACATATATAGCCGTATAGATGACATTGGAAAAGTCATTTTTGCCTTATGACATATATCCCGAATTTGACCTTCGTAATTAAGCCCCAAACCTACTCTACAAATATCGTGTTTCTAAGTCGTTTCTTCCGGAAGTTATTGTGTTTACGGTCGGCCTAACGGGCGACTGCGTAAACACAATAACTTCCGAAAGAAACAACTTAAAAACTCGATATTTGTAGCGAAGGTTTGGACTTTAATTACGAAGGCCGAATTCGTGAATGGGTAAAATCCGCCCAATGATTCCGCAGATATACCCATTCAAAATTTTATTTTCCCAATATTTCCAAAAATACAGATCAGATTGAATTGAAATCCAGTACTTCATCGAAAAATTATAGTTCGAAGGTTCATACAGAATTCAATGAAGATGATATAATAAGAAAATCACAGAAATTTTTTTTCAAATTGTTCTAATGACACGATCATCACGAAATTTCGCATAAAGTTGTGTTTTAGCATCTTCACACTAGCTCCGAAGTTTTATCAGGATTGAATCCTTATTTTTCGAGTTATACCGAAAAAAGCAACGATATCGAGAAGAAAATCTCGAAATTTGACATATTTTTTCCCGATAACTCCAAAACTTATAATCGTATCAAACTGAAATTTTGTACACTGCTGTGAAATATGAAGCTGAAAGTCCGAGTGAAATTTTTTTCTGGGTATGATAAACGGTTTTCGAGAAAAAAAATTTTGGAAATTTGCACGTCGCTATACTCCACCTAATTGCCAAGTTTGAATGCAATCGCTCAGGTAGTTTCTGAAATAAAAAATAAATAACTTCAATATTTCAAGTGGCTATAACTCCGAAACTATCCGACCGATTTGGCCCATTAACGAACTCAACCGCGGCTCCGCGGCATTCCAATGCGCGACCTACCCTGAAAGTTTCGAGTTGCTAGCTCACTTCGTTCGACAATTATCGTGTCCACGGCTGGCCGGCCGGACAGAATCGATTTTGACACCGGATTCGTCATCAGTGAGTCCAATCTAGGCGTTTGAGTCCATTTTCGGCTCAATCATCGAAAAGTACAGACATTTGGACAAAACGATAGCACGCTGTTCCCCTAGAACATGCGCGCAAAAAGAAGAGAGGATAAAATCGGCCACTAACGAAGACAAGGAGCTCGAGGCTTTTATTATTATTATTTTATTATTATTAAACATACAAGTAGAGTTGAGGAAATTCCTATAAACTCAAAAAGAAAATGAAAATAGAAAAAAGTTTACAAATAAGTAGTTCTTGCATGAAAGAGATCCAACCCATTCTTGAAGGCGTTGACGGTTCCAGCATCGACCACATTACTCGGCAAACGGTTCCATCTCTCGAAAATTCTGTTAGTCAAAAAACTGTGTCGTTGGGATATTCGAAAGTTTTCTTTGGACAACTTGAACTGACGTCCCCTCAGGTTGTTGTTGTTCATAGTGAAAAGGTCACGAATGCGATCACCGAAGTCACCACGGAGTGATCTGAAGGAGAATATTAAGTCTCCCCTCTCCCGTCGTGATTGAAAAGATGGCAACCCGAAAACGATGAGTCTGTCCTCGTATGAAGGGCGAGTTATTCCGTATGGTATGCGTGTATTCCAACGCTGCACTGACTCAAGATGGTGTTCGTCGGCACGGGTGGAGGGCCACCAAACCGGGCCAGCATACTCCAGAAATGGTCTTATGTAACTCGTGTAAAGGAGTTTACACGTGCCAATGTCACAACGGCTAAATGTCCTCTGGATGGCGTAAGTCAATTGTCTAGCCCTAGCAGTGATGGAAGAAACATGGTTAGACCAACGTAGGTCTTCGGTAACAGTCAAACCCAGGTCACAGTGACTTGATACACTGCGCAGCGTGAAACCATTGATGATGTAGTCCTTTCTCGGGTTGTTCCCACCAATATGAAGCACAGAGCATTTGTCCACGTTCAAAGGAAGTAATCAGTCTTCACACCAAATTCCAATCTCATTCAGATCCCGTTGAAGTGTTTCGAAATTGGCCAAAGGAAAATTGTAAATTTTAGTGCCATCCGCGAACATTGAGCAAGCTGAGTGGAGAAGCTTAGGGAGATCGGAGGTGTATAATAAGAACAAGATAGGGCCTAGAACGGAACCTTGGGGGACACCTGACGTCATAGGTCTATCCGGACAAGAAAAAGAACGATTGACTCTAACTCGAAAGGTACGGTTTGATAGAAAAGCCTCAATCCAAGATAGAACACTTCCCCTGATTCCAAGATGGTAAAGCTTAGCAAGCAGCCGCCGGTTGGGAACCTTATCAAAGGCCCTTGAAAAGTCCAGATAAATTACATCCACAGGCACTCCCCGGTCCCACGCCTTAATCCACTCATTAACGCATGAAATGAGGTTCGTCACCGTAGAGCGACCTGGTAAAAATCCACGCTGTTCAGTTGGAATAATACCATTCGACAAAGCAAACTGAGTTATATGCTCAGACACAATTCTTTCTAGGACTTTTGAAGCTGCTGATAATATACTTATAGGTCTGTAATTGTGCGGTGATAGTTTGTCTCCTTTTTTGAAAACCGTGGTTACGGAGGCAGACAGCCAGTCGTTGGGCAGAATGGAATATTTGAGGGAACTTGAAAATATCCTAGAGAGTGGCAAAGCGAGGGAATTGGCGCAATACCGAAGAAGTCTAGAAGAAAGACCATCTAGTCCTGGAGCAGTATCTCTGAGCTGTAGTAAGTGCCGCCTGGTAACTTCCTCATTGATCTCGACATGGCAAATTTCATCAGATATTCGAGGAAACCTAACTTCAGGAAGAAATCCATCAGGTTCATTAACGAATGCGGAAGAGAATACCTCCGCTAATACATTGGCCGTCTCGAGCGAATCCCCACACGGTTTGTCGGACAAATCTCGAATGGTCGGAAAACTTACGCCTCCGTTCATCGAAGTTTTCAGATATTTGAAAAATTTCTGCCTGTTCTTGGCAGAAGCCAGGGTTCTCTCATGTAACTGAAAATCCTCACACAAGCCAAAGGGAGCTTGGTGTAGCCTGTAGTATAAGTAAGCGTTCAGTTCGAAGAATCCTCGAAAAGAATAAGTATCATGTCTACCACATTCAGATGCACCAGGCGCTTACCGATAGCGATTTTGAAAACCGTCTGAATTTCTGTAACTGGGCAAGTTTTCGAATTGAACAGAACCCTCAATTTTTTGAATTTGTTTTATTCGGTGATGAAGCAACCTTCCACAATTTTGGAGCCGTCAGTAGGCACAATTTTCATCAATACTCTGTAGAAAATCCAAGAATTATAAGGGAAATAGACAATCAACACAGGTGGTTATTGAATGTCTGGAGAGCAGTAATCGGCAATCATGTGATAGGCCCTCATTTTTTCGAAGGAAATTTAGATGGAGGTGCATATTTGATTTTCATTCAGAACATTCTTCCCAGAATATTAACAATGTTACCTACGGAAATACGAAATGAAATATGGTTTCAGCATGATGGAGCACCCGCTCGTTATTCTCGTCCTGGACCAACAGTTTCCAAATAGATGGATTGATATGGGCGGACCGACAAGATGGCCTGCTAGATCACCGGATTTCACCAAAATAGATTTTTTGTGGGGATATATACAGGGAATCGTGTATGATAAAGTTCCAACAACAGCTTCCAATATGCGAGAGAGGATTGTGACTGCTTTCCGAAGCATTACTCCAGCCATGCTGATGAGGGTTAGTGGGTCATTCAACGATCGGATCGCTTTCTGTTCCAGAGAAGGCGGACGACACTTTGAACATCTCTTGGATCATTAACATAATTTTTCTTTGTCTTTTTCAACGCCTGTTTGTTTTTATATCCAATATTTGAATGAAATTTTCCGTTCTGATTGCATTTTTCTTGCCTGCTGGACGCAGGAGTGAAAATAGCCCTTTGGTTACTTCTGAAAAAATGTAAGGTTTTAAACTGTGTACATCATCAAGGAAAAAAATACAGGGTGTTACATTTGAAAAAATCGAGAAAAAAACAATTTGAAATTCTTCATATTTGGACTTTGATAATGGACACCCTGTATGAAAGAGGTTGATCATTTAGGAACGATGACTAGGCAAATTCTTGAGTTAAAAGAAATCCTGATCAAATTCATGTTTCTATCGCTTCTGGAAATCGGTAAAGGGCTTTTACCGGACTACTGTACTTCGAAATTTTGCAGTTTTTTCTGATGCAGATCCGTACCGTTGCAAAAATATCACTAATATTTTGCATCATGGAAGAGGTATTGAAGAGCATTGAAAATATGCAAGAATATGAGGGGTGTTACATTTGAAAAATCACTCATTTGTTGAATAATATTATTTGGGAACACCCTGTATATTATAAAATAATTTCTTGAGATGCAGAATTGAAAGTACAAAGGGAATCCTTTTCAACTGAATTCCTAAAACGTCTGGTTTGGCAGCTATGGAAGTCCAACCCTCTATTGCAGGACCCTGTACAGGGTGATTCATTAAGGGTGGCCACCGGCCGTATTTCGGAAACCGTTTATCCTATAACTTCCGGAAAAAAAATCTGATGACAAAATTGGACCCTAGAAAATGATTAAAAATATTTTCGAACTCGTAGTTCTCCACTAGAGGGCGCAATCTATCACTTGTAAAATATAATCTCAATTTCTACGAAATATTCTTCAGCTAAAAGTGGCAAAGAATAATAAAATGTAAAAACACTCATTCTTTTTAACAACTTTTGTTGCAGTAATTTTTCTATATTTACTATTTTTAGTGATGGGATGAATATACTTTTCTTTACGAAAAAAACACTCTCACTTCTGTATGCGTGAACCAATCTTCATGTGATTTGATTTTATTCGAAGGCCATCAAAAGCAGATCACAAAAAAATATGACAACAACATACCAGGTGATCCAATTAAAAACTACAGGCTGTTTTATAACACTTCACCCTATTTGTGCGTTCTACTGGAGAATTTCAAATGCAATGCTATGATTCTAACCGACTGAGAATAAGCCAAGCATTATCACCTATTGACTTGTTAAAACCGCAGACAGATATCATTGGTCGTTTCGGAGTTATTGACATTTTTGTAAATTTTGATCAATGTTGATCCTTTCTGTGAGCTATTAATACCAACACAACGACTTTATGATATTTCAAAATTAATGAATTCAAGTGAAACTCTAATGCCACTTATAAATATTGAGGTGAAGTTTATCAGCATTCCACCAGGTCAGTAACAAATATATATTTGTTGAATGTAAGAACGGACAAAGGTATTAACAATACTATTGTTCAAGCTATGCAAGTCTACAATCTTTTACCCGTCTATGTCAGTAATATATTTATTGCTTATTGTTGTTGAATCCACGCAATATCTAAAGATAATAATGATCTCAATACCAGTGTTGTAGATACTGTTTGGAGACTAAAGTTATGTATCAACTGTACAAAAATTCAAATAAATAAAATAAAACTGAGTTTCAAGAAAAATTATTGAACGGATCTTATTATTCCACGAATTTGATTGTTCTTTGTTTTGGTATAAAATTGAGAAATTACAGATATTTAGCAAAGTGAAAACGCTTTCTTCCTATGACAATTGCTTATTGTATTTGTTGCGGAAACGGTTAACCGTTAAATTTAAATTTTTATTATTGAGGATAATTCCTTCGCTTCGACATCCTAGGATAATCTAATGGATTTTATTTTCATTATTTACACATGGGATGTATATTTCTTGAATAAATCTATGAATGCAAGAGTCCTCCTCTTCCTCTATTGAATAATAATAATGTTTCGGTTGAATTTTCCTCTGAAAGGCACATATCTGAAATACATTCATCATTGAATTCATTATTATATCAACCAATGATTTGTTGGTTCATTTTGAAATATAACTGAAGTGAGAAAGAAAATTCAGAGAAACGATTTTCACATAAAAAATTAAGTGGACGGAACTAGTGCGACAAGGACTTTCACCTATTTTTAATTAAACCACAGGCAATATAAGACATGATAACATCCCTCTTTTCGGCCAACTCAACGGAAGTTTTCCTCCCTCTACGATCAGGATGAGAAACCGAACTTAATTCGTGTTTTGGTTTCATCACTTTTAGAACTGTTCTAGGATAGTTCAGAATCGGGCTTCAACAGCGCATCGATTCTACGCAGTTCTAGAACTGTCCTAGGACAGTTCTGAATTTTGGAACCAAAACAAATCTTATATCTCCTATACTCCGAACCACTCGTTGCTAAATCGAAGGAAACGGTGATAAGGTTATGTTTATATTCAGATTTGAAATTTCTCGATATCTTGCGATCAGTTTATTTCTTGAATATTTGCTTGAAAACATAGTCGAAATTACGAATAGAACTCCCACAAATTTTGCAGATGCTCGAGAAAACTTAGAAAATCGACATAAACATTTGACACACGTCATACTCTTCTATTCTTGATCGAGATTCAAGAATCGCCCCCCTGCCGTTCGAAATTTCGATTTTTCAATAACTCGAAAAATATTTATCTGATCGAAATGAAATTTTATTGGAAGATAGACAGTGTAGAACACAAGGATTGATTATTCATGGCAAAATTTGAAAAAAAAAATATTTTTTTTCGGAAATTTTCATATTTCATTTAAATTCCACTGAAATTTCTAAGACGCCATTTCGCAATGTGAAACAGCGCGTGAAAGTTGCTGACTTCACGTGCTTTTCTAGGTTTTTTTTTCTTTTCGGATATAAACTCTAGGCCATCATGCCGTAAACACACATACATTTCGAAAGAACCGACTAAGAGACTTGATATTCGTAAAGCAGGATTGGGGCTTGACTACGAACGCAGAATTCGTGAACGGGTGGAATCCGCTCAATGATTCTATCTATTTGAAATTTCATTCCCCCTAAGTTGCGTAAAGGTTAACTCAGAAATCTCGTTACATCACATACCCTTACTTCAAATTTGAACACGTATGTTAATCCTCATAACTTGACGTCAGTCAATTTCTAAAATTTTATCGTTCAAATCTGGAGTATTCTTTTTGTCCAGTGGCTAGTGGTACAGGGAGCGTAATGAGGCACTGAACTGTCTGATATTTTTTTTTTGCTGATGAAAACACTGATTTAATAATAATAATAATAGTTTATTGATCCCAAGAGACACAGTTGTGTATAGGACAGGTCAAAGATACATTAAATTTTCATGAGATATGAGCGAAGTCATCATTGAAGAATTACTTAGTACTCTAATATGCCTTCTTCGAGAGAAGAGATCTCACACACTTTTTGAAATCACGTATAAATTTCATTTTTATATTAGATGGTGGATGGTTGAATAATTTCAAACTTTGATATGGGGGTGAATTTTCATATTTTGATGTTCCATGTTTGGGCAATGACCACATCGAGTTGTTCCTTGTTTTATAGTCATGATAACTTGGCATAATCAGCCTCATTGTCCTTTATGAAAAACAGGGTTTTATAAATATGAGTTCACGGAGTCGTTGAAATGGCGTGCTTGGCCAATATGGGTTTGCAGGAACTTCGTGGATCTGCATTGAAAATCATCCTCAAAATACGTTTCTGTAGAATCAAAACTCTGCCAGAATTAACAGAATTTCACTACAAAACAATGTCGTAGCTTAAATGACACAAGACTATAAGATACAGTAATGAGCGAATCAAGTGGTAAAGAATCTTTAATTCTACATAGTGCATAGAAAGTTTCATTCGACTTATTACAGACAAAGTCAATATCTTCAGCCCAAGTCAGGGCACAATCGACATGGACTCCAAGAAATTTAGTATGTGTGTCAGAATCCTCTGACCAGCATTTCTCAAGCCGAAATAAATACACCCTGTCTTGGTATCATCGACGAAAATAATAATGAATAAAATGTTAATCATGGAAATCATATGATACGGCAGGTCATTTATAAATAACAGAAATATCAATGACCCCTATAAGGATCCCTGGGGAAAGCCCAGAGTTACATTATATTCATCAGACCAGCACTCCTGCACGCTCAACCTGAAGGATCTACTTGAAAGGTTACTGCTGATCCTTTACAGAAATATATCTCTGAAACCTAGATTGTAAAGGTTACTTAAAATAAAATTGTAATTCAGACAGTCAAATGCCCTGGACAAATCGAAAAACAGGCCTGCCACGAAGAGAACTCCATCAAGGCAACTGTTCACAGAGTCTATAACGAAAATAGCAGCTGATTGCGTAGATCTACCTTGACTTAAACCATGCTGACGATTTCTCTTTTCCATTTGGTAGTTCCATACCGTCGAATATTTCCGAATATAATCGAAGATTTTGTTTATTCTTTTTCACAAGTCCTGGTCTTGTTCACGCCAATGCGAATTTCAGATTTAGACGATGAATAACATCATACCGAGTCATAATTTTGAGAAGGAACAGGATCATTTGGTGATTCAGTGGTACACAAGTGCCGATACTGCCGATGAATTCGAAAACTTTGTAGTTTTTTTGGTTCCGACTTCAGAACCAATTCAGGACTGTTCGGGACGGTTCGAGTGTGCGCGATTGCGCATACTCGAACCGTCCCAAACAGTTCTGAATTCGGAACCAAAACAAACCCACTAGTTTTGTAGGAAATAGAGGTTATAGGTATGGCGTATCCATCAGACCTTATGCCTCTCCAATCAAACAAGTCAAGAGCCGCCACTGTTTGAGTCTATAAATTCAACTTACTCTTCTTGAAAAAGCAATTATGAAAAATTTAACTTGAGTTTTGATGTTACAGGGATCAAGAGAGTTACGGAACCAGTGATGTGAAAGTCGAAGAAATTGACATTATCGAACATTTCATTGATGCTTATTAACGCTGTCGTCGATCTACACCATATTTCCACTTGAAACACATAAGAAGTATTCACCATTAAAATGTACCAAATCATGTGATGTTTTCTTACATCATAAACCTTCCCCTTCAAACACAGGAATAGCTTAGAGGAGATGAAAGAACTCCAGTTCAATAACAATAACCTAATATAAACAAGGACGAACATTTGTCAATTAATCAACAAATACTCCACAGCTGTGCTAATCAACCAAAGCCTCTTCAGTGAATAATCATTATCAAGGAATTCGTATAGTGCTATTTCGCCGTTATTACCGATAATCGGTACCACTCACCTTGTCCAAATACCTAAAGGGATCTAAATTCTTAAGTCCTGTTGGATGTGAGGAGCACCTTGTAATATTCAGAAAGTATAACAACAAATAAATTAATATTGCACTCCCATCTTATGATCTATTTGCAGACTAGTAAGTTAACAATTTACTGATTATACCATCGGTTGTTGAAGTTTTTAATCTTACCGGAATAATATGTCTTCGTTCATAGAAATCTGTTAAATACAATTAATTGCCGGTGTTGATGTTATATGGAACTGGATGGCCCGCGAACTCAATGTGTTGGAAATAAAAAATTGTTATCGTGAAAGAGATCATTCCGAACGTGAAATCCATTGGAAACAGAAACAAGGTGATTTGCTCTCGATTCAGAGGATTTGATATTTTCATAAAACTGAAATGATTAGCAAGTGTCGAGAATCCCTTTCTGGAAAGAGAGTTCAAGCGAATCACTCGAATTTTTACTTATATTTATTGTGAATACTTACAGGGATTTATTGAGACCACCGAATATTTATTTCGGGATTTTTTTATTCATCCCAAGGGTTGTCAGTACAATAATAATAATAACTTTATTCATCCTGTAAGGCATTTAACATGTATAGCACAAGTCATATAAATTATTCAACATTTACAATTTGTCAGAAAAGTATTCGCTAACTGTATAATAACAACCCAGACAAAGTATATTCTTAACTGCTTTCCTATATTCCTTAAGACTAAGAGACTGTATAACTCCTGGGAGATGATTAAAAAGCTTCATACTTATATACAAGGGAGACGTCTCAAACTTAGTAGTCCTGTGCTTCGGGATAGACATAACCGCATAATTTCTGGTGTTATAACTATGAAATGTTGAGAGTTTCGTGCTATGCTTTTTATTTTCTTTCGCATACATAAGACACCTAAAGATGAATATTGATGCAACAGTCCGAATATTGTTATTTTTAAAATATGGTCTGCATGAAGTTCGAGGTGAAATATTGAACATCATGCGCAGAATCCGTTTTTGGGCTATGAACACTCTACAAACATCAGATGAGTTACCCCATAACATTATATTATAAGCAATGTGACTGCACACAAGGCTGTAGCATACACTCATCTTTGACTGTCCCATAGACCTTCGAGCAAAATATACTTTCTGGATATCGCCCGTAAAGTTTGCCGACTCCATCTCATCGAAGACCATCAGTTGTGACCATCACCACCGGAAATTACCCATAGTGACTAGCTCCTTTTGAAAAGTGAGTACCTAAACTTAAAATGTCTGGACTGAATAAAAAGATCTTTTGTATTATGGTGAAATTACTAAGTGTCTCAATTTGAATACCTCCATTTTGTGTTCACATTTGTGTATTTATTGGTTTTTACACGAAAAGTACTCTATAAGAACCAGTAATTTTTTTGAAGATACAAGAACCCACTCCCATCATTGCTCTCCGGCCAACAGGTGCCGCCTGCTGTGTGTACTTTTCAAAACTAAAGAAAAATATTTCGACGAGTGAAACTTACGTTACAGCCCAATTGACTGAAGGGCACTAAGGCACCAACTCACTTCTGACTCACACGCCTAAAGCGAGGAGCCCCATCAGTAGGTGGTTTGAGATGAGCACTCTAAGTGAGCGTCCTTAGGAATCGTTATGATCTATAAAATGAGTGAAAAAAAAATATAAAGGTGGTCGCGGAACTCCACCCTTAGACCCCAAGTCAAGTGGAACACCTGACTCAATGGACTGAAGGGCACTAACACTCTAACTCACGTCTAACTCGAACGGAAATTGAAAAATATAACTGATCGCCACACAAGAGAGTTTAACAAACGGTAAATCAGACACAATTAAATAAACTTTTTACCATGGATTTCACTACTGTAAGCACAACGGTAAAACTCGAGTCTCTATCTCGGGACTGTTGCACGCACTATAATCGCAGGTTGAGTTGTAACTGAAGTTAAGTTAGAAAAGTATTCTAAAGGCAGACTTTAACGTAGACTGATTTTTGAAAAATAAGTGGAAACTAATTAACTCAGTATGGCTCGGAATAATGTTGAATCTAATACTGAATTAAGGTCTGAACGCTGCGGAAATTTATCTTCCAGTGGCAGACAGGGACTTTATAACCTTGGGAGGAGGAGGCAAATTTTTGGTCATTTTTCATGGGTAGGCCCTGAAGTTGCTACTTGATTGGTTGTTTTGAAATTCTCTGGTGTTCTGGAAAGATCTAGAACTTTCCAGAAACGGTAACCAAGGAGAATCATTCCACCCTTTTGTGCTGTTCAACATCTGAAAAACTGAAAAAAACTGCGGCTTGAGACAATCGCGACCTGCAATTGTTGTACGGAATCTTTTCCACATAGGATAGAATTAAACATTGATTCTTAATGAATATAATTAATTCAGTTGAAATGAAAACTAACCGAAATGAATTTCAATTTTTAACGAGAGAATGCTCTTTTAAATTTGGCTCCGCATATGTCGGTTGTTTAATCGGACGAAGCTTCGCGGTTTACGTGACGTATGGGGATATATCCACTCTCTCCCTCTACTCGTGTACTTTTCTCTCTAGCAAGCCAGTAGACAGCGTCGGGTGTGTCATAGCATACATTATGATTTTGTATCGATATAGAATGAGGAAAACATAAAAATATGATAATTCGTGTTACATGCAAGAGACTTATTGCCTGTGCATTCAAGCAATTTGTCAGGTCCTATTTTAGCAGATCATAGATTTCCGAGTGACTAGGATATTTGTAACTTGAAGGTTTGCCATAGCACTCTAAACTATCCCAAAACCGTTTACAATAAGCTCACTAGACAAACATTCTTATGACGCAGTATCGATTAGAAGTGTTTATCAGATGTGTTCATTTAAAGACTGGTCTAGAACGATTTCTGCTAGTACTACAGCAAACCTAATACAGAAAACTAGTACTTAATAACTATGAAGTATGCAGGAAACCTGTATTGAATTTTCCAACCAATTTTATGTGTATTTGAAATATGTTCCTATTTAAGTGTTTCTGAGATTTATCTGTGAAGCCATAATGAATAACGATACCTCGGTAGCCTAGAGGATGGAGACATGTTCTAGGATGCTGAAGGTACTGGGTTCAAATCCCGGCGAGGTCATAGATGTGTAAGTTTATGGTGTAGGTATATGTTTGTGTGTCTTAATAATGAAGAATGTCTCTATAGTAAGGTATAAATATGAATGATTGTAAGTGTAAAAATAAAACACAAACACACAAAAGATTTCGTGACTGGGCACATAACCACAGGTTGAACCCAAAAAGTGTGAATGATGAATGAATGAACTCTAACTATTCAACAAAGTTAAAGATCGAATTAGAGCTGATAAGTTGCTGCAAAAGTTAATAATTCTCTTGTTTCGGTTTTCGTTCGAAATAATTGTAAAGTTTGGTATCCAACTTGAAATTGAAACTTCCCCTATTAGGTAGCGTTTCGGTTTTCGAAGTCGTGTTCCAGTTAATACATGTTTGCAGTGATTATATTCAGGTTGATTTTCGATTTCTCACGCTTTCCACAATATCAAGAACATCTGCTTGACAGAACACGCTCCATTATCACCGAGATCATCATCTGTTTGGGAATTCCCATCTTAACAAAACAATAAAATAATTCATAACCTGCAACGTTACCAGTTTGTTCATTTTTGCCTTTGACTTGGGAAATGGCATCGGTTGATTGTGTGAAGTGTAAATCTGTGATTAGAGATGATGAAGATTTTATTTATTGCGATAGAGAATTCTCAGTGAATTTCGATAAGACTAAGATGCAACTTGAACTGCAGAGGGAAACTT
Source organism: Myrrha octodecimguttata (assembly GCA_958510865.1). Taxonomy (NCBI): domain Eukaryota; kingdom Metazoa; phylum Arthropoda; class Insecta; order Coleoptera; family Coccinellidae; genus Myrrha; species Myrrha octodecimguttata. The sequence goes on from OY294064.1 coordinate 19,218,251, forward strand.
TATCGGAGTTGAGGCGGAGATCTGAGCTTGGTGAAAAAGATCTTGCTATGGTGTATAGGGGTGGCAGACCAACTATGATAGTCTCTCAGAGACCGGCCATTGGAGAAATCATACGATTGCTCGGTCTGGATCTGTGTCCGGGTCGAAAAACTTACCTGTCCTCCAGTGAATCTTTTGAACCTTTGGTGTACTATGTACTATCCCACCCTTTTTGTACGTGTGATCGTCTAGTGAAAGGAATAGGACTACGTTGTATTCGCAACCCACAATACTTTTATATTCAGAGAATGAGAGAAGATTGAGGGCAAGTTCAGGTTAGAATAAATAAAACAACAATTTGGCTATTCGGTGCGGTTCTCTTGCAGGAGGAAAAAGAATGCCTCAGAAAAACTCCCAACCGATATTTATTACAATATAACATCGGGATCAATTAGAAGTAAATTTAGAAGTCAGTTATAAGCTCAGGCAATCGGTGATATCAAATCTCTAATGAATGAAGGAAAGAACCACGAAAGTTGTCCAACAGATAAGTTCCTCTCATAAGCCTCATTAATAGGAATACCTCCGCCATTTAGGCGTCAATACATAATAGTTGAGATTTAATAATGGCAATCAGAATGAACAAGCTTGTAGTATAATTGTAATAATGTAACAAAGACTTACATGGTTAAAAGCGAATATTGAACAAGTACACTATGCCAAGATGGCTGTGTTTAATTCCATCCTTTGTTCGTCGTAATTTCGAACATGGACTTACTTCTCCCATTGTGAATTCCATAGAGAATCTCCGGCGTTTCGTTTTGTTCTCTATTTAGGTTAGTTTCTCGACCATTGAAAAATCAACGATCCCTTCTATGATTGGGGGAATGGATGAACCGTAAATAGACGAATAAATGAATGAATCAATCATGGTTTAGCACATAGGCGTAGTATTCAAATATAAGGAAATATTATGATTTAAAATCGGGTACAGTACAACTACCACAACATGAGTGGTATACGCACTAAATTGAAGGATGTTTATGTTTTACTGATGCACTCTATTAGTTTTAGCTGGCTTGGTTCTGATATCTTGGACTCTGAAATATGTTCAAATAAGTAGTTTATTTGCCGCCTTACTCTAAAGAGGAGATTTACACAGCGCATGGTCAAGCGGCGAAGGAAGTATCGTTGCGATATCCGAATTCTAGATGATTTATCTGTAGTGACTACCATATTAGTAGCGCCGGCTTTTTCGGTGGTTGCTTTTCTCTGGGTGAAGGTAACGAGAAATGTTCTCTGATGTCGAACTCCCTACACTTTGCTGATTTGATCGAAGTTGGTGAGATACCTAATAGTCGCCTCGACCTGGTCTTCACCAATGAAGTGTCAACGGAGGTGATGGTTGTCTCAGAATCTTTGCAGGCAGCAGGTCTCCACCATACTTGTTTGCAGTTTTCAATCCCCACAAATTCGTGATACAACAACTGATGATTGCTTTTGGCTTCTATTGACTGGAATTTTGACGTGAATGACGTTGGTGGATCAGTGAGTAGATTTTATCGTTTACTATACAGTGGCCTACATCGCTGTATACCTTTAAAACCGAGAAAGTGCACTAATAAGTTTCCTGTCTGGTTCAATTGCGAACAGGAAAACTTCTGGTCTTCTTGAGGAGATGACTTTTCAGGGTAGGTCAGTTTCTGGCGGCCAAAATGTGGTTGATCTTTTCGAGGATTTCTTCTGTGAAGTATATAATGGAGAAGTGATCGCCCCACCCGAGATCAAATAGACGAATAATATTGCCTTGACTGCATGCCGTTTCACCCATGGCGAGATATACGAGGTTATAACAAACATAAAATCGAAGCCCCCTGGCGGTCCAGATGGAGTACCTACCTTCGTTTTGAAGAAATGCATCAATACCTTGTCAATGCCCCTCTGTACTTTATTCAATATCTCCCTGGAACGCGGCGTGTTTTCTCAATTTTGGAAGAAAAGTTTCTTGGTGCTGATCTACAAGTCGGGTTTGGAGACTAAGGCTGGCATTTCCATTCAATCCGAAATTCCTAAGCTTCTGGGTAGTTTCTTGTGTAGCTTTCTGTCGTGGAACCTCGGCTCCATTTCAATTAATGAGAAAGATGGTTTTCGAAAGAGCAGATCAACAGTGTCGAATCTAATTCTTTATGTGAACGATATCGTCGAGTGTTCTGAGTCGGGTTCTCAGGTTGAAGCGATTTACACGTATTTCTGCAAAGCCATAACATCCTGATCGCTAAGCTGAAGGCCGTGGGCGTGTCGGGTTCTCTACTGCAGTGGTTCAGATCTTTTTTGGTTGGACGTACCTTGGTAGTAAAATACAAAGACTTCAACGTCAAGAGATTTTATTGTCCCTTTCGGTTTACCTCAGGGATCTCACTTGGGACCGGTCTTGTTTCTAGTGTTCAATAACGATCTCGGTGCTGTTCTCGGCGTTAAGTTTTTGTTATTCGCGGATGATGTCAAAATCTACAGTTGTCAATGGTTTAATGGACGCGTTGAGGTTGCAGCGAGAGCTAGTTCTTCTTTAAACCTGGACAGTCCGTAATATTTCTACTTGAATATAGCCAAGTGCCAAATTATTAGTTTTTACCGTTGTAATCAAGTCTTCAATTATCAGTATAATATTAACGGCTGTCCACTGTCTAGAATTGGGGTGATCAAAGATTTGGGTGTGAGGTTGCAGGTCAGCAGACATATAATTGAATTTATTTTCATATCACAGCAGCTCAAGATACACATAAGAAATGAAATATCACAGCTGGTTCAACCTACCTTCCTATATGGAAATCAAGAATATTAATGTATTTATATGAATAACTTCAGCTATTATTAACTATAACAGTAAATTTAGTTTTGTCAGGTTTTCAATCATATCACTCTCATTGAATATGATCTTGTGTGGTATGTGGAGTAGGTAGCTGCATGTAGTGCTCGGTAGTTTCTCTGCAGGAACAGCATTTTTCATCAGAATTCTCTTACTTTAATTCACACCTAAAAACATCTGGACATACAGTTGTTTCGAAATGAATACATTGTAATTTACCTTCGTGAAAATAAACATCTTCATGCAGAGAAATGCAGTGAACATACTTTCATGTATTTCGTGACCTGTTTTCCAATCTTCAATATCCAGGTCTCTCTTCTATTATTCAGTTCCCTGCCAAATGCTGTTTCCAAATTAACTTTACTTTCATTTGGCTTTGGAGAAAATGAAAACTTGAGGCAGTAGATGATCCTTTCTCCTTTGACCATGAATAACATTGAGTTGAGGCAAACAATAATAGTCACTTCGGGAGGATGCCATTTCGAATTAATACAATCGGAAAGAAAGGAATCGATTGATTAATATCATAAACACTTTTAGTATACCAAAATTTCAACTCGGAAAACAATACAAAAGCTCGAAAATGAAGTCTAAAAGTAAGCAAAATACATTGGAATAACGGGCACGTCGAAGAACTACTAGCTTGGAAGTGTTTGAATTTCTTTCACCAGAGGGCGTATATAGCCTGATAAATCCACCGAACTCAATCTTGCTATCTGGATCTGAAAATAAATTATAATAACCTCGGAGATATCCCCGTAATTTTAGAGTTGCTACACTGAATTAGATTGTAGGATGATATAAGAAGTATAAGAATGGAATATGAACTCCAAATACTTCGCTCGTCAACTAGAAAAGTCCAAAAAGTGTTTGAATAAATCGTGAAATGGAAAATTATCAAACCAAACTCTAACAAACAGTACAAAATCGACTATCCAAACAAAAATCCAAATCTGTCTGTACCTAAGGTTCTAAAACTGGCCATCGTGGCGCTGCAATCTTAAACTCAGACGCCAATTGATCATTGAATAGATCAAAGATCAACTGATTTTGTATCAGTTTGGAAGTGATACAGCGTCAAATAGAAAGCAGGTCTACTGATTTTGATTTTTCTTGTTGATAAGAAAAAGAATCATATGATCAGATTGTCTGTCACTGACTGTTATTGTTGTGTCACACGTCAAACAGCTGTAGCGCACGTTTTTTTATATATTTAAAAAGAAACCAACTCGAGATTAAAATATTCTTGCTAAAATATGGAAGAACAGTTCCATGTGAATGATTCGAAGAACAATGCTTCTGGAAATGATCATACCATAAAAGTTCCAAAAATTGAATACAATGAGAAAGAAGAAACTAACTGCCAAAATATGTTTTCCACTGGCTGGTAAGATAATATTGATAAGGTCGTTGCGTTATTAATCGGGGGCACACATATTGTATCCTTTATGAATTGTCATAGTTCTGATACAGGTTTGGATCTTTTTCAAGACTATTCGTGAGATGCACAAAACTTTTGAGGGTCGATCAACTATCTAGCAATCAAAGCTTTGTGAAACCTGCTATAACAACTTTAATTGTGAATGAATATCGACATATTTGACATGAACATTATATCCAATATATTGATGTTCAAATAAAATCCCTTCCAGTTACATAAAACCAATGATCTAATAATACCCTACATAGCGCCATGAAAAAGGAGGAATCAATCCTACCATGAGAAAGAGACGCAATGATGGTCATCATTTGTTTAGAGGACGAAAGTGCGTTATTCCTTTATGAGATTTCGACAAAAATTATGAAATATTCTTCAAATTTTGAGGGTATTATATCATGAAACATGTTTTCTGTCTGGGCTTCAATATTCTTTTCCGGGTTTATTCAACTGTTCAATACTTACCTAAACAATATTTCCAAATGATTATTGTTCAACTTGTGAATATTCACCAGAAAATACTAGAAGGGTAAACACATAGCAGTTCATTGGTGAGGCCTCAGATATAATGATTTCAATCTTTTATAATTCAGTTGTTGTAAAAATTTTAGTACTTATGGTTATATAATCATCAGAAGCTACCTGAAGAGGAAACTTAATTCCTGAGACAAAATTTTCGTTCTCATGATCTCATCAATTTTGAAAGGGAAACTGAAATGGATGCACAATTGCATTTCATCTTTCTAAAACGTCTATTGGAGTAGCCAGGCAAGTTGAGATCTCAAGCTCCTTCATGAATTTGATGAACCAGGATCATCTAGGTGAGTTATTCTTTTGTACTTGTCATGAGTTTTTATCGATTTTTTTCCTGTTTTTCTGCAGGTAGCATAGCAGTTAAAACAGTAGCATGTGCCTTGGATATTATCTGAGAAAGTTCCTTGGAAAATGCTAATATTTCTCGGAAGAATATATTGAATTGAACATTACCTGTTAGGAAATTCTTTCAATTGAAGTTAGAGAATTAATTGAGAATATTATTTTAGTATCTTTGAGGAATCAAAATGTACCTGCATATGGGTAACGTGGAAACTGTCGATCTTGAAAACCCATGAGAAATCAAGTTTATTTGGTTAATTGCTAGCGAAACCATCAGAGAAAAAAAGAAACTCATTGGAAAACTGCCAATAAAATCTCCCAAGAATGCTTTTCAAATCTTGAGGTTGGTCGATAACTAGCTGCTGGTTTTTCATTTATTCTTTCAGCTGACGACAATGACTGCTGCTGCTTTCACTCACATGCTATAAATCTTTGTGAATTCATCATCAAAATAGTTGACAGTTTGCTTTTTGCGTTTGGCTACATTATTGCTGTGGAATAGATGTTGGAAAGCAGCAGTGAAAAGAGTATTTGAAAATATGCTCATTAAAATTCCAAAAAATGATTTGATCTGATAATTCCGAAACTATTATATGAGTAAGAATTTGAATGTTCATTATTTTGTTCATCGAATAAATAGAATTGAGTTAAATCCTTTTTATTTTTTCAAGCTCAACACAGTACAAAAAAAATAATTTGTTCTCTATAAACTTACCTGAACTCTTTATTTTTTTTTTCAAAATAAGTGCACTACTCCCAGATTTTCTGCGTCTTTTGTGACTATTACAACTCTTGATCATCATCAAAATTGAATTATCATCATTACCATTTTTTATGAACAGGACAATCTTCTGTACTCAGTTTGAGGTGTAGTTAGCTGTATAATACAGTTATCGTTCACTTACGGTTAAAACGGTTAACACTTTCAAAATATTAAATATAAGAAGGGGCTCCTTAAACTGGTTTACTAGCAACCAGAAAATTCTCAATAGGTAAGGATGATCTCATTCCAAAGGAATATTCTTTAGAATCTGTATCGCGGATATTCGTGAATGCTTTCAGTTAAATTATAATAATTTGTTAGTCGAGACAAATAATGTTTAGGTAATCAATAATTCATATTCCATTAATGCTTCCTCATACAATACTTATCTTCAATGCAAAATATCATTTAAAACCCTAAAAATTATGCTGATTCTCCTCATAAGCGCAATGTAAATCTGTCCTCAAAACACGTGGACCTTTTCTGCTCTTCTCGGTCGCACATGACAGATAGCCTATAACTTTTTCTCCCTTTTATGAAGGGATAGATGCTCAGTAGGGCATGATAGCTCAAGGGTGCATCTAGTATATCATTGGATCATTGTATAAAACACAAAATACATACATATTCAATTGACATTGAAATGCTCATCACAAAAATAGCTTTATCAGAACGAAAAATAATCACCATTTATGAAAACAGGAATTCAAGCAATGAGATCGAACAAATTCAACATACGTGGTCTATATTTTTTGTCATATCAACTTTATATTGATTTCTGCAAATGCGAGACTATGGTTTGAATTTGAGCAGATTATTTATTTCAAGTTTTGTCCATAAATTACTATAAACAACCCTTAGTGATATTACATCAGGTCTCAAATCATCTCACTTATACATTCCTTTGAAATAATAATTTTCTCTGTCTAATATTTGCACATTTTTGAAATCAAAGTAGTGATTATTTTCAAAGTGGTTTCCTCATTTTATCCTTATTGTTTTCTCTGCAAAGTGACAGGTATTGTATTTTCCATTAATTGGCTCAATTTGCAGAGAAATCGGAAATCTATATCAAACCTTTTCATTATTTTCCTTCCTTCTGAAATTAAGTGTTTTAGTCTTGAAGAAGATTCAAACTTGAATCGAAACGTCGACAGTTTATAAAGGATTTCTTTAATTTGACCAGATCTCAAGTGACGAAGCTATTATTTCCATCCTTTCAAAGGAGTTGAAGAGGCAAACTCTTAATAAGGATCAAATTGAAACTGACACTTAAGTGAAATGCAATATGTTGACTACTGTGGAATGAGTTTTGTTCCTGCAGCACACTTTTGCCCCTCCAGTCTACCATACAAGGAATTATGAATCAGGTTCAAATTCGTTGAGAGAGCGGTTCACCCATTCGCGTATTGACCCCCCCAAACGCAACTTTACTTACTGATGGAATCTTCTTTTTATGTGTTCATGACTAAATTCTGTATGAACCTAAAGCTATCATTTTCGATCAAGTACTAGAAATCAGTTCGATCCGACCTTTAATTTTGGAAATATCGGAAAAATGGCATTTTGAAAGGGTTCTGATATCTACGGAATCATTAGGCGAATTGTACCCATTCACGAATTTTACCTTCGTAATTAAACCGAAAACCTAATCTACAAATGTCAAGTCGTTTTGTTCGGAAGACATTGTGGTTAAGGTCGGCTTAACCACCAATTGTGTACAAAATTACTTTCGGAAGAGTATACTTAGAGACTTGATATGCCTAACGGCCGACTGCGTAAACACAATAACTTCCGAAAGAAACAACTTAGAAACTCGATATTTGTTGAGAAGGTTTGGATCTTAATTACGAAGACCGAATTCGTGAATGGGTGAAATCCACTCAATGATTCCGCAGATATAACTATTCAAAATTTTATTTTCCCAATATTTCCAAAACTACAGATCAGATCGAATTGAAATCCAGTACTTCTTCGAGAATTACAGTTCGAAGATTCATACAGAATTTAATGAGGATGATATGATAAGAAAATCACAGAAATTTTTTTTTTCAAATTGTTCTAATGACACGATCATCACGAAATTTTGCATAAAGTTGTCTTTCAGCATCTTCGAAGTAGCTGCTAAGTTTTTTCAGGATTGAATCAGTATTTCTAGAGTTATACCGAAAACAAACAACGATATCGAGAAGAAAACCTCGAAATTTGACATATTTTTTCCCGATATCTCCAAAACTTATGATCGTATCGAACTGAAATTTGGTACACTGCTGTGAAATATGAAGCTAGAAGTGTCAAAAAATTTTTTTTTTTCAATCTACTGACGTATGATCCTGACAAAATTCGGCTCAAAGTTGCGCGTCGTTATACTCCACCTAATCGCCAAGTTTGAATTGAATCGCTCAAGTAGTTTCTGAAATAAAAAATAAATAAATTTAAAATTTCAAGTGGCTATTACTCCGAAACTATTCTACCGATTTGGCCCATTAACGAACTCAACCGCGGCATTCCAATGCGCGGCCTACCCTGAAAGTTTCATGTTGCTAGTTCACTTCGTTCGACAGTTATCGCGTCCACGGCCGGCCGGCCGGACAGAATCGATTTTGACAACGGATTCGTAATCAGTGATTCCAATCTAGGCGTTTGAGACCATTTTCGGCTCAATCATCGGAAATTACAGACATTTGGACAAAACGATAGCACGCTGTTCCCCTAGAACATGCGCGCAATAGAAAAATGTAATGTTTTTAACGCGCTTTATCTGGGAAACAGCTCGTTATTGTTTCATCACAATGTCTGTAATTTTGAAATCTTGGGATGAAAATAATCTTAAACGATTGGGCTGGACTTCTCGAAGAATCCGTAGTGGGATTCAATTCTGTCTATACGGCCGGCCGTCCGTTCGTCCGTATTTGCTCTAACATCCGAAAGAAAGGACCTGGAGTAATGAAATTTTCAGGTTTGGTTTGGGGCCTGAATATCTCGGTTAGGTTCGAAAGTGGCAGAATCGGAGAACAGTTTCGGAGTCATGCCAACGCGCAACTCGATGCAAAATTTTGTGTGGATCCAGTTATTCGGAAATTAAAGAAAAATGTTTAATCGAAAATTTTTCAAAATTTGGTGAAACATTTTTTCCTCGGGAAATGTTGATCGAATTTCGACGAAATTTTGCACAGACCTTAAAGTCAGTATTCAACAACACTGTTTCGAATTCTGATCTGATTTTTAATTCCGCAGATATGAGAAAAAATAGTGAAATTTCGTTGTCGAAAATTTCCCAAATTTTGAGGTATTTCCTCATTAACTCAAGAACAATTAACTACGCTGTCAGACTTGAACATCGTAGATAGTTGAAAAAGACTGATGCTAAATTTTTCGTGAAACTCCTGAGGATCTTGAAAAAACAGAAAATTGGAAAAATTATTTCTTTTCGGTAATTTTCCATTCTTGTTTATCTAAAACATTTTTTTCACAAACAATTCATCAGATTTCGGAAAAAATTTAGCGCAGACCTTGCAGTCGGTATTCAAACATTGTTGAAAATTTTAGTTCGATTGTATAATCTACGGAGATATATCTAAAAAAAAGGATTGTCCAATTTCATTGTTATTTCCTATATATCATTGTTATTTCGGAAATACCTGAAGAAATCTGACCCGATCATTATGAAACTTGAAAGCTAGTTGGCATTTGCTGATTAGCAAATTTGTGCACAATGGGGGTTTTTCCTTCGAACGACAATGCAGTAATTTTCATGAAGAACCTTTAGAACATCATATTTCAAACATATAATTTCAATATTATATTTTTAAAAAAATTTTGATCACCTGAAACTGAAAAATAAATATGGGGATTTGCATTTAAAGGGATTTGTCTCGAGTGCACGATATGGCAACGTCGAATTCAGCTTTCTCGGAAAGAAAAGGACGTCAAATGTGTTACTTTGCTTAGGAAAATAGAGATAGCTATACTGCGATCTGGTTAGAGTAGAAGTTAACGACCAAGGAATAGAAAAAGAAGAGCACTTACTGTCATATTACTGACAAATCGCAAACGGAAATTGTTTGGTTTTATTGACAAAGAACACGTATGTACCACAGAGTAGGAATAAATATTTCATTATTCTATAGCAGAAAAAGCTGTTCTACTAAACACCGTTGTCACTTTGGGCATGCCTGGCAAATCCCAAACCCCAATTTTGAAATCTGATTTTAAATACTTTCTGAAGCCAATTTGGGAAAATGATGAATCAAACCCACAATAATTATGTTTAAATTTGCATTTGCAGTAATAACCCAAATTCAGGAAAAACCCCCATTTCGTGATGATCGTTCGATCAGATCAATAAAATTTCAAATATACTAAAATTGGCGGTCTTCTTATCATATGGTCGTCACAAAATTCCGCATGAACCTTCAAGCTGTTATTTTTCATTATACTGGATTTGAATTCGATGCGATCATATGAAAAGAAGATCACCAAATATTTCCGTCAGGAAAATAAGAAGCGTTTGGCGGGGTCAAAATACGTGAATAGTTGACTGCTTTGGCTACGTCAGCGCTTTTCTAGAAATTTTGTTATTGGAATCGATTATTCTCTCCATAGGAGTACTGAAAAGATTCGATCATCGTCAAAAAGGTCCATTTTCAACGAGGAAACGATCATTCAAATTTGGTTCTTCAAAAAAAAAATAGACTCACTCGCTCTTCCCTTATACCTTCCGCTCTAGCAAGCCGGTGGAGTTGTAATCAAGGTCCAAAACTACTCTACAAAGTTCGAGTTTCTAAGTTGTTTCTTTCGGAAGTTATTGTATTTACGATCGGACTTGAGGACAACCGTAAACACAATAACTTCCAGAAGAATCTACTTAGAAACTCGGTATTTTATTTGTCCAATATTTACAGAAATATAGATGAGATCTAATTGAAATTTAGTACTTGATTGAAAATTGGGGATAATATGATTAGAAGATCACCAAATCCCCCCATCAGGAGGTAAAGGTTCGTTTGGCGGGGTCAATACGTGAAGAGAGAACCGCTTTGGCAACGAATTTGAGCATCCGCGCAAAAGCTGCTGACTTCAGGTCAGTGCTTTTCTAGACTTTTCGTTTTTGTGGTGCTGATCTTGACCATTTATTCCACGAAACTTTAGCTCTGAAATTATATAAATAATTAAAAGCTCTTCAATTGGTCTAAAAAATTTGCCGCGAGAAAAGTCACTATTATATGTCACTATTTCTCTGAACGTTAGATCACTATTATACTATTTTTAACCGTGCAGAGAGAAAATATCCTCAAAGTTTTAATAACACTGCCTAAAAACAGCGCGAAAAGAAACGATTTCAAAGATTCAATATTTCAAAAATCCAACTGCAAATCTCTTGAATTATTGGATAATAACTGTTGAAAATGAAGAGCTTGTTATTATTTCTACCAGTTCATTACATACATCAACTTTTAATCTTTTTCAAAATCAACTAATTGTCTTGTTAAAAGCTTTATGAAGTCAACCATTTGAATCCACATCACCATTTTCCATTCAATAATCTACAGTTTGAGAAAGAAAAGTGCTTTTGTTGCAGAACTATGAAAATTTACTTTTCAGGTGTTTTGTAGGTTTTTACTCCCTATATCTGGAGAAAAGAAATATTAAAAATTGATATTCATAGAAAACGGCCTTGCAGATTGGAACTAAAATGTTTAATGAGTTCAGCTTCGGGCCTTTATTTTCTGTGTAAAACCTTGAAGTGCTCGCCAAAATCGATCAAAGTATTCTGCACTCGAAGGTGGTTAGGTGGGATTCACAAGATGCTCCCAGTAGATGGCGCGCTGTACGTTGTTAAACTGCAGCGGTCCATCTGAAAGGTGACAAGTATCGAGATTCCCTCTGCGGTTTTATCCAAGGTAAGTTGACCTGACGATCAGTAACAACTGTGAAACAACTGTAGTCATTCTCCTTGAATCAGCTTCTTCGGTCTAGATGTTTTGGTTGATTGGATGATTAGCTCTGATCAAGGGGGAATATTTGTTGATTTATCGACAGATATTTGTCCTTGTGATTATGTAAATTTATTATTACTGGAGCTCTTTCTTCTCCATTAGACCAATACCTATCTGCCCTTTAATTTTATACCTGTACACTGTTTACTCAACACGAGTTCACCAGAAACAGTACCTAGTCTAATTTCTTGATTGTAGTCCTCTAGGAGGCAGGTGGGATTCTCCAAAAATATCAGAAATACAACCTATCTTGACCCAGAACAGTAGTAACGGCCTGCACAATTCGAAATATGGTCCATTTCTATAGAACAATGGGCGAAATTATTTCCTCCGTTAGCAAAATACAACGGACTCTTCATTTCTTCTTTTCAGATGATCTAGTTTCGAAATCAGTATCTTTGAATTATTCTAATCTGTCATGTGATTTCCAATAGTTGAACCTAGATGGTTCACTATTTTTATTGTATTTGTATGTCTCTATTCCTTAGGATATTTTTGTGTTCTCGCTTCCTGATAACTAACCGCCGGTAGGTTTCAATCCTGCAATCTGCAAGGGTGTTCTCCATAAATAACAATTTTCAGATATTGGAAGTAATAACCTAGAAAAAAACCTGACAAATAATGCAAAATAACCTTTGATCAACAATGTAAATTATTCGAATATTATTGAGGAAACAATTAATAAGGCTTTTCGAAAAAAGAATACATACTCTCGGATTGAAGGTATCGACAATTAGAAATAAGGAAACATTTAAGAGGAAACAATACCACGTGGTAGTGAATTAAAGCTAGGCAACACAGCCACATTTAAATGTAATCAAACCTCGTTTATATCTCAAGGTCATGCCGCTGGATCCGGTCTACATGCTTTAACGTTGCCTATAGGCGCGTGAAATATCAGAATTCGGAGAAGTTTCGACGTTCATAGGAGAAAACCGAGTGTTTTTCTGCAGGACTCAATGAGTATTCTTTGGAATTTTTTTTTGGGATGTACTTAATTTTTTTCATCTTTCTCTGCATTTCAGTTTTCATTTTCCCCAAATATCTTGAATATAATAAAAGTGGCAACATTAGCAACGATTTTTTAAACCATTTGCCATTTGTAGATAAATGTTCTTATGTTTTTTTATCTGCTTTGCAGTCCTCTGAATTCGGAAGATGACATCCAGGAAGTGAAGCTTGAAGAAACAGGCATGAAAAATTGTGAAGAGGAATATAACTGTACACCCATGAAGCTTGAAGATATGGAGATTGAAGAACAATTTGCTGATGAAAATGGAATTCAAGATAGAGAAACATTTTTGAATGAAAATGAGACTAATGAAAAGAATCATGATCCTAGTCACATAGAAAGAGTACCAAATCAAGAAATGATTCATTGCAATGTTCTTACCACAAATAATGTACCTTCTAAACAGAAAAATCGGTGCCACATATGTGGATATACAGCGGGAAAAGCTATCATTAAAGAGCATATAGAATCTGTTCACCCCAAAATTAAGAATTATCAGTGTCACTTATGTGATTATAGCGCAACTCGAAAAGGAGAACTTAAAATTCATATAGAATCACTTCACTTCGATATTAAAAAGTACCAATGTGATAAGTGTGAATATGTTGCAACTGTGAGAGGAAATCTTAAACAACATATTGAATCTGTTCACTTAAATATCAAAAAACTCAAGTGTCATGTATGTGAATATGCGACGAATAAGAGGATGTCACTACATGCGCATATAGAATCTGTTCACCTCAATGTCAAGAAATATCAGTGTCATCTTTGTGGATATGATGCTTCCCTCAAAAGAAGTCTGATGCAACATATCGAATCAGTGCATTCGAGTAACAAAAAATATCGATGTGATGAATGTGAATATGCTACATCTAGGAAGGATATTCTAAAAGCACATATAGACTCTGTTCACTTAAATATCAAGAAACATCTGTGCCATCTTTGTAAATTTGCTACAGCTAGAAAGACTACCCTGAAAAATCATATTGATTCTACCCATTTGAATATTAAGAAACATCAGTGTCTTCTCTGTGACTATGCTGGAGCTCTATACAGCAATCTGAAATCACACATAAAGTCTGTTCATTTGAATATCAAAAAATGCAAGTGTCATTTATGTGAATATACCACTGATAAGAGAATGTCACTCGGAAAACATTTAGAATCTGCTCACTCGAATATCAAAAAAACATCATTGTGATAAATGTGGATATGCTTCAGCGGAAAGCAAAAAACTTAAACATCAGTGTAGTGAATGTGAATATGCTGCAGATACTAAAAGATCTCTCAACAATCATATAAAACTTGATCATTCTAGCAAGATACACCAGTGTGAAATATGTGAATATACTACAGCCCAGAAGGATAATCTCAAAAAGCATATATATAATAACCACGTCTTGTAATTTCCATGGTATTTCGAGAAGTCATTATTTTCCCAATAGGATAAATTTATTTCAATCAGCACCATGTGATTGCGCTTAAGATTTCGACACCTGGGTACAGAAATGCGATCTTGAAATACGCATTTGTATTTGCTATACAAACATAAATGATTCGAAATCCAAGTAGATCAAGCAAAATACTTAATATTTTATTTTGGAAATTTTTCATAAAAAATTCAGAAATGACGTTGTATATCCTTTTATTTTCTCCTTTCACCCACAAAACTAGGAATTTCGTTCAATGTTTTTGACACTCCCAGCTCACACCTTATTCAGTCAATTAGGATAGAGTTTTTCAAATATTAAAGATGCTTGATCGGTAACCAGAATAGATTAGATCTTTTATTTTGGTTTATTATTTGATAAAATCAAATAATAAACCTTAATGATCGACCAAAAAAAAAAAAAATCCAACCCCCCTGAAAAATTTCACAGTTTACGTTTTGGAGTATGTAGACTTGAATGAACGAATAAAAAAACACTGCAAATTTTACACAAAGGTTTATTATTCTCTTAGTTAAATAACCCAATAGACCATTGATAACTTAAACAACTTAGAACCTAATGCTTTGATTCATTTTCGACATTATTGGAAATTTGCAACGTTTTTCTTTATAACTCAGGAACCATTTGTCGGAAATCATCCGGGTAAAATTTTTTAGGCTTAGCTAGGCAACAGTAATCAACGTTTGAAATTTTATTTAAATTGGGTGATAAATTTTCGAGAAATAATTTGTTTTCCCCCCAACCCTCCATTTAGAGCACTTAGGGTACACCGATCCTGCTGAAAAGCTTGGAGGATCAACCCCGAGTGACACACGATTTTTCCACCAAGTTTCAGGGATTTCCGTTCAGTACTTCCAGAGAAAAGCCCCGGACAACGGACGGACGGATTTTTTTTATTCGGTCTATCGAATCTACATACTACAAAACGTAAACTGTGAAATTTTCAGGGGGGGTTAAGATTTTTTTTTGGTTGGTCGATCACTAAGGTTTATTATTTGATTTTATCAACTAATAAACCAAAAATCCGTTGTCCGGGGATTTTCTGAAATTTTCAGGTGTGGTTAAAATTTTTTTTGGTTGGTCGATCGCTAAGGTTTATTATTTGATTTTATCAAATAATAAACCAAAAATCCGTCCGTTGTCCGGGACTTTTCTCTGGAAGTACTGAACGGAAGTCCTTGAAACGTGGTAGAAAAATCGTGTGTCACTAGGGTTGATCCTCCAAGCTTTTCGGTGTACCCTAAGGGCTCTAAATGGGGGGTTGGGGGGAAAAAAAATTATTTCTCGAAAATTTACAACCGAATTTTTATGAAACTCTGAACGTTGATTACTGCTGCATAATAAAACCTAAAAAATTTTACCCGGATGATTTCCGACCAGTATTTCCTGAAATATAAAGAAAAACGCTGCAAATTTCCAATAATATCGAAAATGAATCATCGCATTCGGTTCTAAGTTGTTTAAGATATCGATGGCATATTGGGTTATTTAACTTATAAAATAATAACCCCCGTGTAAAATTTGCAGTGTTTTTTCTTCAGGGGATGGAATGGTTAGCTTAGATAAGGAACAGATAGTTAGTATTGATAAATATTCGTTCTAGAGAAATGGTTCATGGGTGAATGAAACATCCAGTTTTATAATATAACATAATACCAGGACGAATTGGAATATTAGTTCAGATCAAGAAGGAATACTTGTTGATTTATTGTCATATATTCGCCCTTGTGTCATGTTTGTTGATTCTTCCTAAAGTTTGTGTTGATTATTATCCATTTGTTAAGCCTATTCTTTCACTCGCTATTCATTTGTTTTCAATGATGCTTTTGGGGATGGAATGATGAGCTCAGATGAGGACCATATTGTAACGTTTTTTTGATTTGTCAAACCGTTCAGAATAATTGAACTATTTATTTACACTAAAAACAAATAACTTAACAACTAATTAAAGACTATGCATAATTTATTTTCACCGGTAACTTTCCGCTCAATAACTACACGCGAACTCCGCTGAATGACTCTTAGGGCCGGTATTATAAAACTTAATGGGAAGTTAACTTTAACTTTAACCGACAGTTAAAGTTATGCTCAAAAATGTCGGAATTATAAAAGTCTCATTTCTATCATAGACAAGAAATACTGTGATGATTTCTATGAAAAGGAGAATGAAATAGTTTGAGATTCTGTAATAAATCTAACCACCAATTTCTGGGTTGGAAAAGCTGGACTTTGGAAAAATACTCCCTTTCAAAATATGATAGGAATAAACAAATCCTTTATTGACAAATATTCGCACTATGTATCAGGGAGCTTAATGGATTGTAGTTTCCATAAAAATAGAATTACTGATTTGAGGGAGAGTTACAATGATCAATTTTGAATTCTTATACTTTTTACAATATGGAAGGGGTGTTTGGGTATTTATTCGTCACCTAACTAAAAAAACTACTTCCACTAATGAATATATTGGAAATGAAAGCTTAAAAGAAAAAACTTTGACAGTAATGAGATACATTCAATTCAGGAATTATATAACAATTACAATAAAATTTGTCCAAATCCAATAAGGTACAGAATTTTTTACAAATACTTCACTCTTCACCAACGGGCAAGCACTTTCAACTGACACTGGGAGTGGTAATAATCTCTACACTAAATTTGCAAAAATTGTCATTCAATTAAAAAATATGGTAATGTTTTGTGTGGCTCAGAGTTATCGAGCCCTGATATCTAGAATTTGTACAGCTACCAGCTTGACCATTACCAAAAGAAAAGTATCCATTGCAATTGTGATGATTTCCTTTTATCTTGAAAGTTAAATAATGTGTATAAATTATTATGCTTCATTACGCATTTATAACTTTTATCTGTTATCTTAGACACCGGAAAGAATAAATGCCAATGATTTTTTTTTCATTTACATCTTATAATAGTTGAACAGAAAGAGTAACTGATATTTTCATTACAATAATATGCCATGAGGAGCTCTCGAGATTGGATTATTACTTGAGTGAGGTTCATAGCAGGTATTTTGATGTAAATAGATAATAAGTATGCAATTTTCCATGAGGCATTTCTGATAATACAGCCAGTATAGTTGATTTGTGAAAACCCCTAAAATCTCCAGCAACTATCAAGAAAGAACAAGCTGCATAAACTCTGCGTGTAATCAACACATTTGCATCACTAGCGTCACAGCACGATTTCTAAGAATATGTATTCTATTACAGGCGTGCAGAGTGTCCAGATAAGCGAAATCGGTTTTTGAATTTCGTTTCTTCCCATAAGTTCAAATGGTTCAGCCGATTTCTAAATATCCTTTCTCAACAAGGATATTCAACAATTTTCATGGCATCATCGTCATAGTCAGTTAAAAGTTCTTCAAAAATGAAGTGAATATCTCTCAACGAGGATGTTCAACAATATTCATGTCATCTTCGTCATCGTGAATTGAAAGTCCTTTAAAAATGAAGTGAATTATATCTTGCTAACATGTTTCCTAAAATATCATAACAACAAACAAATCGAGGTTATATTCCCCTTATGTCAGCCGAAAAGACAGAGAATCTGTGGAAAATAACGATTTAACTTTAATTTTAACTATAATTGATACCCAAACCACCTGATAAAGATAACCCTGCAAATCTAACTTTAACTGGAAATTACTGCTTAATTTTCAGTTAAAGTTAAAGTTAACTTCCCATTAAGTTTTATAATACCGGCCCTTAAGTCTTAGTCCATCTCTGCGCCGGTCGTTATAAAGCCAGCACTCGCTTATCGGAAACGGCTCAGCCCATGGTACACCGGAATTATATTCTTTCTATACAATTGAATGGGACAGCGCGCGCTTGACAGCAATATACTTATTCATGAATATTGTTCCTAGAGTTTTTGTTGATCGTTATCATTCAATTAAGACGAGTCTACTTGATGAAGGTTATATTAATACAATCAATTAAAATACAGTTTTTTCTGTAATACCCTTAACATAAACTGGTACGTTGAAGCCAATAAAAGTAAATCGTAAGATTGATTGATTTTTATCCATTTGTTTTCCCGATTCTTTTGTTCGATGTCTGTTTATTTCATGAAATACTTTATGTTAGATAAATCAATAATTTTCCATTCCTGAGCTGAGCGAGTGTCACCCACCAAAGCATATACATGAAACTTGTTAACAAATTTCATGCCGGGGGCAGCTCCTAGATGCCCAAACGTCAGATAGAAAGCACGTAAAAAAGTGCAACGAAGTTATTTTCGATACGAAGTTATTCCTGTAAATTCATACCGGTTAGGTTTTTTTCACATTTATTCCAACAGCGAATCAGAAGATAATACGCGAAAATCTTTACATATGAATCCAGTTTAAGTTCCTTGGATTTAAACTTGAGATCTGTTCATAATATGTAAAACTTGTAAGAGGTCGAATTATCAACTATGGGGAATTCGAAGATTGTGTACATGCAACGAAACGACAAGACCCAGCCGTTCCAATGAAAGTCTTGACTTTGCAGTCATGGAAATGAGACTAAGTTTAGTGATAGCGATATAGTCGCGAATGACTGCTTAGTGGGGTAGTATTTTCCATTGTTTACGTCTCCGGGGTCAACTTCCCCCATATGTCTAAATTGGTTTGGAAGCAGCAGAAATCCTTGAGCGCTCCAAGAGGGCTTTCGATATCATCATAAAGAATCTCCCTGAGACGCCCAACGAAACCAATGTAGCTTCTAATGTTTTGAGTTACATCGATCCACGGGCTCCTAAATATTTGATAAAAACCACTCGTTTGGGCGATACGCAGCCAAAAACACACAACACACAAACACACAAAAACACAATGCTGAAAGAAAATCTATCTAACCCTGATATCGTTACTTCTATATTTTGGAACAAGAGGAAACTGCTGAGTAGTGAGTCATTTCGGGGTTATATGGTCTCCGATGATAAAACACTGAAGCAACTTGAGCATCTGGATTCGTTGGGCCTTACATTGAGACGTAGGGAGACGGCCGGGGAGAAAAATCCCAGTCAAAAAAAACCCAATTCATTAAATGAATGGAGAATCGCATACTGAAATAGACAATCATTACCGCGAGCTTTTTGATTTCATCCAAGAACACGACCCTACCTTTATTTTTGCGCGCATATTCTAGGGAAACAGCGTGCTGTCGGTTCGTCCAAATGTCTGTAATTTTCGATGATTGAGCCGAAAATGGTCTCAATCGACTAGGTTGGACTCGCTGATGACGAATCTGGTGTCAAAATCGATTCTGTCCGGCCGGCCGAGGACAAGATAACTGTCGAACGAAGTGAGCTAGCAACTTGAAACTTTCAGGGTAGGTCGCGCATTGGAATGCCGCGGTTGAGTTTGTTAATGGGCCAAATCGGTCAAATAGTTTCGGAGTTATAGGCGTTTGAAATTTTGAAGTTATTTATTTTTTATTTCAGAAACTACTCCAGCGATTGCATTCAAACTTGACAGTTAGGTGGAGTATAATGACGCGCAACTTTGAGCAAAATTTTGATAGGATCATATCGTCAGTAAATTAAAAAAAAAATTTTTTTCGAAATTTTTTTCCGGAAACCATTAATCATACCAAAAAAAAATTTCCACTCACACTTTGAGCTTCATATTTCACAGCAGTGTACCGAATTTCAGTTCAATACGATCATAAGTTTTGGAGATATCGGGAAAAAATTTGTCAAATTTCGAGGTTTTCTTCTCGGTATCGTTGTTTTTTTCAGTATAACTCGAGAAATACTAATTCAATCCTGATAAAACTTCGCAGCAAGTTTGAAGATGCTGAAAGACAACTTTATGCAAAATTTCGTGATGATGCTGTCATTAGAACAATTTGAAAATTTGAAAAAAAAATCTGTGATTTCCTTATCATATCATCCTCATTAAATTCCGTATTAACCTTCGAACTGTAATTTTTCGATGAAGTACTGGATTTCAATTCGATCTGATCTGTATATTTTTGGAAATATTGGGAAAATAAAATTTTGAATGGGTATATCTGCGGAATCATTGGGTGGATTTTACCCATTCACGAATTCGGCCTTCGTAATTAAGGTCCAAACCTTCTCTACAAATATCGAGATTCTAAGTTGTTTCTTCCGGAAGTTATTGTGTTTACGGTCGGACTAACGGCCGACTGCGTAAACACAAATAACTTCCGGAAGAAACTACTTTGAAACTCGATATTTGTAGCGTAGGTTTGGGGCTTAATTACGAAAGTCGAATTCGTGAAATCAGCCCAATGATTCCGTAAATATACCCATTCAAAATTTTATAATCCAATATTTCCAAAGATACAGATTAGATCGAATTGAAATCCAGTAATTCATCAAAAAAAAAAATTAAAGAGCACTGCCGTGAAGGCGGCAGCTTTTGCGTGCATGTTCAAATTCGTTGCTGAAGTGGTCATCTACATTGAACATGCGCGCAAAAGCTGCTGCCTTCACGGCAGTGCTTTTCTAGATTTTTCATAACTGAAACATGGCTCCACCCGGGTATCCCTGATTCGATTGTATATATTCCTTATTTCATGCTCTATTGCAGCGATAGTATTACCATTGTTTAACCTTAAACAATGGTATTACGCGGTTGGACATGGTGGTGTTTGTATGTTAGGGAAAAATATTGTAGGCGCATCCACCATTTCTATCTCTAGAGTGAATATATCCGGCCTTGAAAACTTATTCACAGATATTAAGTATAAAGATTTTTCACTCACTATTGCATGTGTTTACCGCCCACATGCGTGCACTGGTAATATTATCCTCAATGAACATCATAAACAACTTGCAGGAAGTAGGAACGTGTTCGTGGCAGGCGACTTCAACTTACCTGACATATCGTGGCCACTTTCGACACTGCCATCCCCCAACTCAGCCTCGCTTGATTATGCGCTAGTAGTGCGTAATATGGGTCTACTTCAGCCCTCTTTATACAATGCTTCAGCTGAACGACAAACCCACAAGATACCGCTCTGGTCAGTTTCCATCTTTGCTGGACCTGGCCAATGATTCTGACCTCGTATCGCAAACTGATTACCTCCCGCCCTTTGGAAAATCAGATCACGTTACGCTGAATGATTCAATCTACGATGTAGATTGGGTAGAACGGTTTAAATGTTGAGGAAATGTAGGACGACTTCTTCCATGTGATCCAATGGGTGCTCAAAGATGACACTAGATCAAAACTTGTGTGCTTGAGCTCGACAAAATAAAATTATTTTCAAAGCGGGTCCCAACTTTGTTTTTTTTATATGGTAATATGTTTTTTTTTATCACAATTTCTGTTTTTTCATGAAAAATAAAAGATACACCGCATGTTTACCATTAGTAATAATGCCAAATAATATTCATGTTACGCCAATGGTGTAAGAATTGATCAAGCCACTTGAGAGCATAAGCGACAAGCCAGTCTCATATTCACTATACAGGGTCTTTCACGAGGAACCTCACCCATATTTATACGGGAAACTACTGAACGTATTTTCATGAAATTCAGCACTTATAAGTATTTCACGATGCTGATGAAATCTAAAATATTTTCAAGGCATGAGCACCTCCGGTTTTTCCGGAAATGACGTCAACTTCCGTTTTTCAAATTAGAACACCATTTTTTATTGCAGAAATAGATTCCTTAGAAAATTTCAATTTATTTTGATGTAACATTTTTCAGTTTTGGTTGGAAAATTCTCTCTGAGCGGGAAAATTCGAAAAAAAAATCGAAAATAGAGCTCCGCTGAAACAAGAATAACTTCGAGGTTTTTGGATGGAAAATTTTCATTTTTGGGATTTTTCAAGATGTAAGATTTATGTATCCACTTTAAAAATCGAAATCGCGATTCATGATACAGGGGGTGAAAAAATCGCTTTCAAAGTTAGGGATGACAAAATCGTGAAAAATCAATTTTTTCAAATTAGAACCCCATTTTTTTATGGCGGATATTGAATCTACGTTAAAAAATAATGTGAGTGTGTGCATCACACCCTTGCCCTAAAGTGGATATTTTCTGAGTTATTCACAAAAAACTGTTTTTCGTCTTGAATTTTCAGCTATTTCTTTTCCCTTCACGCCAAAAAGATGAAATTTTCAGGAACTGTTATTTGAACCATGCTGTAGATTTTTTACCCCTTCTTGAAACCAACTTCAAGTTACTATTAGGAGAACCATGGCAAACTCTCGCAGTTATAACTAGAGAAGATGCTCAAAGTTTTGACCGTTAATTTCTAGACATTTATTTATACGTCTCAGGAATGCTTCGTGCGTTGCTCTTCTTATTTCATCGGGAGGAAGAGATCTGCAAAAGTGTTCAAAAACCAAATTGAGTTTCAAAACTATGAATCTAAAAATCTAAACAAACCTGAACGCATTTCTGACTCGTTCTATGCAGTCCTCTTTATCAGTCAGGGGAGTTGAGTAGACAATATTTTTTATCCTACCCCAAACATAATAGTCTAAAGGAGTTAAATCGGGAGAACGTGGTGGCCAAAGATGTGGACCATTGTTCGCCAACCATCGATCTTCAAATAGCCTGTAGAGGATATTTGACACATTGAGTGAATTGTGTGGAGGCGCGCCATCTTGTTGATACCATAAGTCATTATGGTTCTGTACTAGCGGCTCAATTATTTGAGTCAATATGTCAGAATATCTATCTCCTAAGGGAGAACATTCTTTAAATAATGCAAACATGTGTAGTGTTCTATCTTACCAGTTAAAGTCCCATCATAAATGTGAACATCGAGAATTGCATTATTTTTGATGGCGCAAAAAACATTGAAACTCCAGGTCTCTTGAAAGTTCCATTGTCTGAAGTGGTGGTTGTTCTCTTCATCCCAATAATGACTGTTATGCCTATTGAAAGAACCATTCTTTGTGAATTTAGATTCATCTGTCCAAATTATACAGTCCAAAAAGTTTTCATTCTCTTGAGATCGAATCATCATAGCTTCGCAAAACTCTGTTCTCCTGACGAAATCAGTTTCCTTCAAATGCTGTACCCTATTGAATTTATATGGATGCATTTTATGTTTATTTAATATTCTCCAAACACTCGATTGAGATAATCCCAGATCAATCTCGGCATCTTTGAGAGAATTTTGAGGATTCACACGAAAATATGCAAGAACTGTAATTTCGTTGTTCTCATCTTCTACTACACTTTTTTCTCTGTGTGTAGTTTTCTTAACGAAAAATCCGACATTTCTCAAGTTTGTCATGGTTCTGTTAATGGTATCTCTCGTTGGTCTGGGTCGGTCAGGAAACCTCTCAATGAACAGTCGAATAATTCTATCTACAACTTTATTACATTCTCCATGAAGTAGAATGAGATTTAAATAATCTTCATTGGTAAAATTAGGCATAGTGATCGATTTTATAACTTAATACGAATTATCACCAAATTAATAGTAAACACAAAATGCTACTGAATAAAGAGGAATTTGGCAGATGTATTATAATTAATGATATCTATCATTAAAAAAAAATAATGTAAAACATGGTAAGTTTTTGCATATGGTTCATAAGGAATTATTTATTTATCACTGGAGAGAAAACCGATGGCCGATTAGTTGAAATAAAGAGGTTTCCGATACAAATTCGAATCCAAATTCGCCATCTATTTAGGAACAACCTGTAAGTTTTTTCTCTGGCATATTAGGGTAGTAAAATCTAAAACATGGTTTAAGTAACAGTTCCTGAAAATGTCATCTTTTTGGCGTGAAGGGAAAAGAAATAGCTGAAAATTCAAGACGAAAAACAGTTTTTTGTGAATAACTCAGAAAATATCCACTTTAGGGCAAGGGTGTGATGCACACACTCACATTATTTTTTAACGTAGATTCAATATCCGCCATAAAAAAATGGGGTTCTAATTTGAAAAAATTGATTTTTCACGATTTTGTCATCCCTAACTTTGAAAGCGATTTTTTCACCCCCTGTATCATGAATCGCGATTTCGATTTTTAAAGTGGATACATAAATCTTACATCTTGAAAAATCCCACAAATGAAAATTTTCCATCCAAAAACCTCGAAGTTATTCTTGTTTCAGCGGAGCTCTATTTTCGATTTTTTTTTCGAATTTTCCCGCTCAGAGAGAATTTTCCAACCAAAACTGAAAAATGTTACATCAAAATAAATTGAAATTTTCTAAGGAATCTATTTCTGCAATAAAAAAATGGTGTTCTAATTTAAAAACGGAAGTTGACGTCATTTCCGGAAAAACCGGAGGTGCTCATGCCTTGAAATATTTTAGATTTCATCCGCATCGTGAAATACTTATAAGTGCTGAATTTCATGAAAATACGTTCAGTAGTTTCCCGTATAAATATGGGTGAGTTTCCTCGTGAAAGACCCTGTATCAGATTCATGTAAATTAACTGTGTAAACGCAATTTCTATATCTTTTCTGAAAAGAGAAAATACTCCGGATTCTCTAATAAATGTTCGTCAATCAGAATATTTGAAATTATTGAGTTGTGACAAGTCCCATTGGAATTTATTTTTGGTCAAATATTGGAATGAATTGAAATTTGAAACATTATTGTCAAATATTGACTTTGAATATCATTTTCGAATACCAACTCTTCAACACTTAGATCCACACGAAATTTTGAATTAATTTCAGCGTACATTTTTTTCAACTAGTTACGAAGTTTCAATCTAATCAAACCAGTACTTTTGTTAACTCCGAACCCCTTCGGTCGATTCCCTGAATAAGCGTGTAGATATATCAATTTGAAACTTCACTACAATAACATTGAAACATAATATGTTCAATAATATTCATAGTGCCTTTTATCATACATATTTCATTATACAATAATAACAATTATGACAGAAAATATCTTCAATCCAACAATAATAATTATATCAAGTGATGTTTCAGAGGTTTGTTAAGTACGGGGTTATAATAAAACTTTTTTGAAAAAAGGCCTGATCTAGAGTTTATAATGCACCTGATTATCCATTTTGTTAGTTTATTGTTCATTGGAATAAGGGATTAAGGTAACAATTCTCCTTAAAAATTAGGGTATATTCTCAAAAACTTCTCTATGTAGCCGTTTCTCGGTCTTTGCAATTCACCACAGACCTTTACTTGTGTCCCTCCTTAAGTACTACCATTTAAACTATTTGAGTTCACTGTGGATATAATACTGATAACAAAACAGAGTGTAACTACTCTCTAATCCACTTACACTATCTGCGTCTAACGCACGTTTCGGAAACCAAGTTTCCTTTGTCAAAGACATATCGTTACTAACTACATTACAAGCGTACCTGTTGCACTTGTGAGAGGATGGTATACAGGACCAATGGGAAAGGGTTGTTAAGGTCATTAGTGTAATGCTGGGCTATCAAGGGTGAGTCAGGTAAATATTTGGAATAATGGGTTACTAATGAGGGTGAGATCATTGTTTAGCAATCTGTCCTGTCTCCTGAACATATGTATACCTTCAGGAGTGTTAAGGTAAATTTTGCCCGAGCTTTTTAAAAGCTTTAAGGATTTTTCTGAAATTAAATGACCGGTTGTTAAAACGTGATTCGCGACCGCCGATTTGGATGGTTGTTACGGATATGGCTCATGTGTTCCTTGAATCTCGTGTTGATGTTCTTCGCTGTTCGTCCGATGTAAGATTTGTCGCAGTCAGGACATTTTATTTCGTATATGCCCGATTTTAGTTCATCCGGAATTTTATCAAACGTATTTCCCAAAAGTTGTCTGGTTTTCGTGGCGGTTGTGAAAGCACAACCGCCACGAAACAACTTTTGGAAAAAACGTTTGATAAAATTTCGGATGAACTAAAATCGGGCATATACGAAATAAAATGTCCAGACTGCGACAAATCTGACATCGGACAAACAGCGAGGAACATCAACACGAGATTCAAGGAACACATGAGCCATATCCGTAACAACCATCCTGACAAATCAGCGGTTGCGAATTACGTTTTAACAACCGGTCATTTAATTTCAGAAAAATTCTTAAAGCTATTAAAAAGCTCGGGCAAAATTTACCTAAACACTCCTGAAGGTATACATATGTTCAGGAGAAAGGACAGATTGCTAAACAAGGATCTCACCCCCATTAGTAACCCATTATTCCAAATATTTACCTGACTCACCCTTGATAGCCCCGCACTACACTAATGACCTTAACAACCCTTTCCCATTGGTCCTGTATACCATCCTCTCACTAGTGCAACAGGTGTGCTTGTAATGTAGTTAGTAACAATATGTCTTTGACAAAGGAAACTTGGTTTCCAAAACGTGCGTTAGACACAGAAAGTGTAAGTGGATTAGAGAGTAGTTACACACTGATTTGTTACTACCATTTTGATCGCATTTTGGTGTTTTGTTAATGTGGAGCATAAATTGCAAAAGGTCTGCATATATGTTAGGAAAAAATCTGTAATTTGACTTTGGATGGTAGATGAAAGAATATCAGTCCAATGTGGGAATTCCCTCAGCTATAATAATAATCTTTATTTAAAATCATTCTATGTTACAATATAATCACAAAGAGAAATGAAACAGTGTCAGTCGCCAGAGATTTCAGTTATCTACACCATAATCTTTTAATGTGTATGGTTCCATGTCAACCGAAATTATGAATAGTTCCTTTTTGAAAAGTTTATGGTTTTCTATTTCCTGTATGTTGAGTGGTAAATTGTTGTAGAATTTTATGCATCTATATATTCCAATTGTTTCTGAGGAATTGTTAATCTGCATTTTGGATACTTATATTCCTGTGTTCTTGTCTCATATCTGGTCTTAGGATACTTGTGTCTACTGAAGAGTCCTAGGTTCTCATGAAAAAATAGGAGGCATTCTTGGATATAGATGACTTACATCGTTAGGATTTTGTTTTGCGGGAAAACTCCTCTGCATGTTTCATTAAAGTTTTTATTGTATAATATTCTCACTGTTTTGTAAGGTAAATGAAGATGAAATATTCCCAGAACTATAGAAACCTAAGCCAAATTGAAGTTTGGATTCTTATTGTTGCATGGTATACTGTCTTCAATGTACTTCACGTCTTGAAGGATTTTTGTTGAATTATTTCTTATGTATTCACCAACGGAAACCCTTCAATCCACACAACAAAATCTTCACGATAAACCTCTCATAATCATCACTTTCCGTTTTATCTATTTCAAAACTTCCATTTATACATAAGTCGTGAGAGACAATCAATACTGCATTTGTAATATGCCTTGGTTATATCACATTCATCGTGCTTATATTTCTTGATGAACAGTTTCGATATGCCTTTGTAGATATCTCTTTGAGGTCGTAGCATGTTCACATATAGTGCACTTATGTTTTTTTATGTTCAAGTGGACAATTTCTACATGTGATTTCAAATCTCTCTTCCTAGGTGTTTTGTATTCACAGAAGGTGCACTGTACTTTTTTGATATTTAAGTGAACACACTCTATATGATTTTTAAGATTATCCTTTATAGATGAGACAAAATCGCATAGGTGACATTGATGATTTTTCGAGTGAACTTTTTCAATATGTCGTTTCAGATTTCTGCTATCAGCTGATGAATATTCACAATTATGACACTGATGTTTTTTGATATGCAGGTGAACACATTCTACATGTCTTTTTAAGTTTCTTTTTCTTGTTGCAACATGCCCACATTCATCGCACTTATATATTTTCACATTCAAGTGAATAGATTCTATGTGCTCTTTTAGATTCCCCTTATCCGAAGTCATATATTCACAAACATGACACTGATATTTTATTTTTAAGTGAACAGCCTGTTTATGCTTATTCAAGCTGCCCTTTGTCGTTGCAGCATATTCGCATTGATCACATTGGTGTGTTTTCAAGTTCAAATGAACATGATCTATATGCACTCTTAGATTTCGTTTATCGAATGATCTATATTCACAAACATGACAGCGAAATTTTCTAATTTTTTTGTGAACACATTCTATATGTCTTTTTAGGTTCTCCTTCCTGTTTGCAGCATATTCACACATACCACACCGATGTTTTTGGGCAGCTTCAACTTTTGGTTTGGGCTTTCTCTTGAATACTGTAATATGTTCATATGAATCTTCACCCTGATTTGTTTCAATATTCAAGTGAACAGATCCAACGTGTTCTTTGAACAGGCTTTCAGAAGCTGTTTCATATTTGCATAAGTGACATCGATGCACCTCTTGTTTAAAATTCACATCTTCTTGCATTTTATCTTCCAAAATAGAGCCATGCTCGGGTGAGTCTGGCTTATGGTTTCTTTCTTCATCAAGTGATTCTTGAGCAAAAGTATCAACAAAAATTGTTTCTTTTTCAGTAATTCCACCCATTATGCTAACATCGATATTTTTGTCCAAAAATTCTGGTTGGTCTAGAATATTTTCATCAACAAATTGGTCACCAATATGCGCTTCTTCAAGCACCATGACTGAACAATTTTTCTTTTCATTTGAACTATATTCGCAAATGTTCAAATTTTGTTGATGATATGTTTCTGTCTTACATGAAATAAAATTTGATAGATCATTCTCACTTTCATCTACAAATGTTCGATTCCTGTGAATTCCAATATCGTCCACAAAGTGTTCTTTATGAATTCCAATATCGTCCACAAAGTGTTCCCCAACCTTCACTTCTTCAAGCTTAACCTCTCGGCATTCATGGTCTGGATTCAGCATACTATAAAACAAATAAATTCGTTAGAATTAATTAGAAATAAGGATATAACGAGGCAATATGAGTTGAAATTTATGTGTATCTAGGAAGCCAAACAGAATACGATCTTGAATATTCTGGTTACTTGAAAATGAGCTGTAATTTTCGATCTCTAGTCTCAATAACTAAAATTATTAGTACATTTTCGACGTGCAAACTTAATCGAAAATTTATGAGGATGTATCACTATAAAAAACCTATAAAAGCACTGCCGTGAAGGCAGCAGCTTTTGTGCGCATGTTCAATGGTGATGACCGCTTTGGCAACGAAGTTGAACATGCACGCAAAAGCTGCTGCCTTTGCGGCAGTGCTTTTCTAGGTTTTTTTTCGATAGAGTACTGGATTTCAATTCGATCTAATCTGTATTTTTGAAAATATTGAGAAAATAAAATTTTGAACGGGTGAATATCTACGGAATCATTGGACGCATTTCACTCATTCACGAATTCAACCTTCGTAATTAAGCCCCAAATCTTCTCTAAAACATCGAGTTTCCAAGTTGTTTCTTTCGGAAGTTATTGTGTTTATGGTCTGCCGTTAGGTTTGGACCTTAATTACGAAGGCCGAATTCACGAATGAGTAAAGTCCACCCAATGATTCCGCAGATATACCCATTCAAAATTTTATTTTCCCAATACTTCCAAAAATACAGGTTAGATCGAATTGAAATCCAGTTCTTCATCGAAAAATGACAGTTCAAAGGTTCATACAGAATTTAATCATGATAATATGAGAAGATCACAGAATTTTAAATATAAATGTTGAAGGACAACATTGTACAAAATTTCGCGATGATCGTGTCATTAGAACAATTTGAAAAAAAGTTCGAACTAGCTGCGAAGTTTCATCACGATTGAATCAGTATTTCTAGAGTTATACCGAAAAAAACAACGATATCGAGAAGAAAACCACAAAATTCTACATATTTTTTCCCAATATCTCCGAAACTTACAGCCGTAAATGGTTGCGAAAAATTTTTTTTTAATTGAGTAATCATACGATTTCAACGAAATTTTGCTATAAGTTGCGCGTCGTTATGCTCCAACTAACTGCCAAGTTTCAATCCAATCGCTCAAGTAGTTTCTGAAATATAAGGAAATCAACCTCTAAATTTCAAATGGCTCTAACTCCGAAACTATCTGGCCGATTTGGACCATTAACGAACTTAACCTTCGTATTTTGGAATGCAACCCTTCCTGAAATTTTCAAGTTGATAGCATCCTCCGTACGCCCGTTATCGTGGTGACGGTCGGCCGGACAGAATCGATTTTGACACCTAATTCGTAATTAGTGAGTCCAACCTATTCGTTTGAGACAATTTTCGGCTCAATAATCGAAAATTACAGACATTTGGACAAAACGATAGCAAGCTGTTCCCCTAAAATATGCGCGGAAAAAGGAGAAATTTCGTGACCTTTCTTTTTATTTTGATAACTATACGATCCCAACAAAATGTTTCAGGTAGTTGCGTGTTAGTATCTTACAACTAGCCAGCAAGTATCATATCCATGAAACATTCCCTTCATTTATCATTATTGTGATTTCACGATTTTCACGAAATTTGAATTGAATTCTGAAGCCGTGATTTTCAACCAAGTATTCAATCTAATCTATATTTATGGAAGTATTCGGAATACAAAATTTCGAATGTGTATATCGTAGATCAAATTTTACCATTCACAGATTATAGCTTCGTCATTATCTCGCAACTTATACAAATAACTAGTCTCTGTCGTTTTTTTGGGAAGTTATTGTGATTATCCTTTCAAAAGAAAGAACCAGTGCCTATTTCCGAAAATACAGATTCGATCAGATTGAGATCAAATACTTGTTTGAAAATGATTGCTTGAACGTCGATGTGAAATTTAGTTAGAGATAATTCATTTTTTGATTATTTGCTAGTGATAAGATCCCCACGAAGAGGTCTTTATATTCATATTCAACCAATTTTGAGTTTTACTTGGATGAATTGAACAGATTTCGAGTAACAGTTTTTGAAATATCTTGAAACATGTTTCACATTGAAAGAACACATGGATCTATGAAATGCTGAATTCGGTTTGGGACTGGTTAACTTGTTTGTTCTTACGTGTTTGTTTGTTTGAATTTTTTTATTCTATTTCCCTTATTATTTGAAGACCAATAAATAAACTAGTAAAAGAACACTCCTAGTTAGTCCAAAATAATTTTAAATAAAAAAATTCATCAGGGAAATATAGCTCTGAGTCAAACTACCCTCTTTAATCCAGAAGTAACTTCTCCTTGGAAATTGATCGATGTACAATAACGGCAGATATCGGAAAGAAGGGATACATTCTCAAATAGTAAATGATCAGAGGTTCCATGTGTTTGTGTATCTTGAGAAACGTTCCTGGAAAAAGCTTTATACAAACAATTTTTTTCAAGAATGAGGCTAGGGATCCAAAGACCTAATATACCATGGACTGAGCGTTAGAGATTGCAGTTTACATGTGAGAAAGATGGAGCTGAAAGAGGTGTGGAATCTAAACTTCTATTTTAGCTTCATCTTCTTTCCACTCTAGAAACGAGGATCTACTCTCTTCCTCGTCCCTCAAGTTTTCATTCCTCTTCTAGCTTCACTTTCTTTTAGCCATAGAAAAGAGAATCTCACCAATGGAGTTTGTTCAAGAGTGACAGGTAGCTCAGTCCATAGTGTATTAGGTCT
Organism: Myrrha octodecimguttata; assembly: GCA_958510865.1. NCBI lineage: Eukaryota > Metazoa > Arthropoda > Insecta > Coleoptera > Coccinellidae > Myrrha > Myrrha octodecimguttata. The sequence goes on from OY294064.1 coordinate 19,250,053, forward strand.
ATTTAGGGGTCATAATCCAAATGAAGATTTCAATAGAAAATCATGTTAAGCACAATTTTTTCGTTTTGAGATAACCCCAATTGAAAGTTTGGAACGTCACTGTTAATTTATTCAAGCTAAGCACATTAGGATTTTTTTGGTTAAATAAACGCTTTGCTTTGGTGTGTTGGGGCAATCTATATAAAAAATAAACAGTAGCAATTCAAAATTGGGTATGGACTTGAGAATTCTTCATAATTGAGACTTTTAATTTTCATTAAACGTGTCAGATCAGACTTAATTTTTTTGCATTTTTTCTAAAAGTACAGGGCTATAGTTTAAGCCATGCTCGAACAGATGGTACTATGACCAATTCAGCAGAGTGACTCGTAGAGGAAAGAGTTCAGTGAAAATAAATAAGTGTGGATATAAATTGTGAACAGACTTTGATAGAAATAGTTGTTTAGTTATTGGAATAGTAGTGTGTAAATAAGTGTAAATAAATAGTTTAAATATTCTGAACGTTTTGATAAAACCAGAAAACGTTACAATATTGTTTACCGTAACTAGGTAATGTTTTTCACATTATGTCTTATTGTATACTTTATATTTGTGTTTATTTTCAGCCTTGAAAAAGAAACGAACAGTTCCGAAACGTCGGCGTTGTTACTAATGAAACAGTAAAATAAAATAGTGTCTATATATTTCCAATATTTTCTTTCAAATATTGAGAAAATAACATTTTGAATGGGTGAATATCTACGGAATCATTGGACGGATTTCACGAATTCGACCTTCGTAGTTAAGCCCCAAATCTTCTCAACAAATATCGAGTTTCCAAGTTGTTTCTTTCGGAAGTTATTGTGTTTACGGTCTGCCGTTAGGTTTGGACCTCAATAACGAAGGCCGAATTCATGAATAGGAAAAACCCACCCAATGATTCCGCAGATATACCCATTCAAAATTTTATTTTCCCAATACTTCCAAAAATACAGATTAGATCGAATAGAAATCCAGTTCTTCTTCGAAAAATGACGGTTTGAAGGTTCATACAGAGTTTAATGATGATAATATGAGATCACAGAATATTAAATATTTGAATAAAAATTTTAATTTTTTTTCAAATTGTTCTAATTTCACGATCATCGCGAACTTTTGTACAATGTTGTCCCTCAACATCTTCGAACTAGCTGCGAAGTTTCATCACGATTGAATGAGTATTTCTTGAGTTATACCGAAAATACAACGATATCGAGAAGAAAACCACGAAACTCTACATATTTTTTCCCAATATCTCCAAAACTGATAGCCGTATCGAATTGAAATTTGGTACATTGCTGTGAAATATGAAGCTCAAGTTACAACTGAAATTTTTCTCGAATATGAAAAATAGTTTCAAAAAAAAAAAAAAAAATTCCGAGAAAAATTTTGAAAAAATATTTTTTTTCGGATCGAGTAACCAAACGATTTCAACGAAATTTCTCTAAAAGTTGCGCGTCGCTATGCTTCAACTAACTGCCAAGTTTCAATCCAATCGCTTCGGTAGTTTCTGAAATATAAGGAAAATAACCTCAAACTTTCAAATGGCTATAACTCCGAAACCACTTGGCTGATTGGACCCATTAACGAACTTAACCTTCGTATTTCGAAATGCAACCCTTCCTGAAATTTTCAAGTTGATAGAATCGTTCGTACGCCCGTAATCGTGATGACGGCCGGCCGTACGAAATCGATTTCGACACTGGATTCATCATTAGTGAGTCCAACGTAGTCGTTTAAAACCATTTTCGGCTGAATTATCGAAAATTACAGACATTTGAACAAAAAGATAGCACGCTGTTCCCCTAGAACATGCGCGCAAAAATTCTATAAAAGCACTGATGTGAAGTCAGCTGGTCAGGTAGTTGTGGTGGTCTATTCCGTTCTGTGTTCTCTAATTTGAATGGGCAGAGTTTTATTTATTCTATGGAATCTGACACTTTTAACATCTACTTCACTCCGGAGGACGCAGTAAGCTTTGAAGCTCTATGTCAGTAGGTCCCCAACCACATAACACATAGCTGTATTAACTTTATCGTCCACAACCACCAATGTTACATTACATTGAACGGTGCATCAACGAAATACAGCAAATATTAAAATTTGAATGATACGATCACCACGAATTTTTCCACAAAATTGTTCATCAGCATTTTTGAACTGGTAACCAAGTTTCATAAAGACTGGATAAGCCATTTTTGATTCATTCAAGAAATAACTATACCTTGAAAAATTCCACACAATTCGCCATATGTTTTCCAAAAATCGAACAGAAATTCGGTACACTGTTATGAAATACATGGATCAAGGTCTTTGCAGATGCTATTCAAAATCTGGTGAATAGTGTTCGAGGAAAATTTGGATTTTTTTTTAATTCTGATGATACGATGATTACAAAATTTTACACAGAATTTTGCATTAGTTCAAGTAAAAGCCAATTTCATCATGATTAGATCAGTATTCCTACGCAAAAACCATTCGATATATTTTTCTCCCAGTATCTTAAGTTAAGTTTTATTAGCGTGCATATGATAAATTGATTCGAGAAAAAAATCTAGAAAAACACTGCCGTGAAGACAACAGCTTTTGCGCGCATGTTCAATGTAGATGATCGCTTCGGCAACGAATTTGAACATGCGCGCAAAAGCTGCTGCCTTCACGACAGGACTTTTCTAGATTTTTTTTCGATAAATTACTGGATTTCAATTCGGTCTAATCTGTATTTTTGGAAATATTGAAAAAATTTAATTTTGAATGGGTATATCTACGGAATCATTGGGCGAATTTCACCCATTCACGAATTCGACCTTCGTAATCAAGCTCAAACCTACTCTACAAATATCGAGTTTCTAAGTCGTTTCTTACGGAAGTTATTGTGTTTACGGTCGGCCTAACGACCGGACATCGTATGGTCACTCAAATAAAAAAAAATTCAAAATTTTTCTAGAAAAATGTTTGCGCGCATGTTCTAGGGGAACAGCGTGCTATCATTTTGTCCAAATGTCTGTAATTTTGGATGATTGAGCCGAAAATTGTCTCAATCGACTAGGTTGGACTCACTGATGACGAATCCGGTGTCAAAATCGATTCTGTCCGGCCGGCCGTCCGGCCGTAGACACACTAACTGTCGACAGAAGCAAGCTAGCAACTTGAAACTTTCAGGATAGGTTGCGCATCAGAATGCCGCGGTTAAGTTCGCCAATGGGCCAAATCGGTCGAATAGTTTCGGAGTTATAGGTACTTGAAGTTTTGAAGTTATTTATTTTTTATTTCAGAAACTACTTGAGCGATTGGATTCAAACTTGGCAGTTAGGTGGAGTATAATGCCGCGCAACTTTGAGCTGAATTTCTTCAGGATCATATTGTCAGTAATTTTTTTTTGAAATTTTTTCCCAAAAAATTTTTTTTTTCGGAAACCATTCATCATATCCGAAAAAAAATTCCAATCACACTTTGATCTTCATATTTCACAGCAGTGTACCAAATTTCAGTTCGATACGATCATAAGTTTCGGAGATATCGGGAAAAAATATGTCAAATGTCGAGGTTTTCTTCTCGATAATCGTGTCATTAGAACAATTTGAAAAAAAAAAATCTATGATTTTCTTATCATATCATCCTCATTAAATTCTGTATGAAACTTCGAACTGTTATTTTCCGATGAAGTACTGGATTTCAATTCGATCTGATCTGTATCTTTGGAAATATTGGAAAAATAAAATTTTGATTGGGTATATCTACGGAATCATTGGTTGGATTTTACCCATTCACGAATACGGCCTTCGTAATTAAGGTCCAAACCTTCTCTACAAATATCGAGTTTTTAAGTTGTTTCTTTCGGAAGTTATTGCGAACCGCAGTCGGCCGTTAGGCTGACCGTAAACACAATAACTTCCGGAAGAAACGACTTAGAAACTCGATATTTGTAGAGTAGGTTTGGGGCTTAATTACGAAGGTCGAATTCGTGAAAGGGTAAAATCCGCTCGATGATTCCGTAGATATACCCATTCAAAATTTTATTTTCCCAATATTTTCCAAAATACAGATTTGATCGAATTGAAATCCAGTAATTTATCAGTGAAGAATTTCAAAAAGCACTGCCGTGAAGGCAGCAACTTTTGCGTGCATGTTCAAATTCGTTGCTGAAGCGGTCATCTACATTGAACATGCGCGCAAAAGTTGCTGCCTTCACGGCAGTGCTTTTTGAAATTTTTTTTTCTGAAGCTATAGTTCATATTCGAGAAAAATTTCAGTTATACCTTGAACTCCATACTTAACAGAAGTGTACCAAATTTCAATTCGATACGTCTATTAGTTTTTGAGATATTGGAAAAAAACATGTAGAATTTTGTGGTTTTCTTCTAGATATCGTAACTCAAGAAACACTGATCCAATCGTGGTGAAACTTCGCAGCTAGTGCGAAGATGTTGAAGGACATTTTGCAAAATTTCGTGATGATCGTGTCATTAGAGAATTTGAAGAAACAATTTAAATATTTTTTCAAATATTTAATATTCTGTGATCTTCTCATATTATCCTTATTAAATTCTGTATGAATCTTCGAACTGTCATTTTTCGATAAAGAACTGAATGTATTTTTGGAAGTATTGGGAAAATAAAATTTTGAATGGGTATATCTGCGGAATCATTTGGTGGATTTTGTCCATTCACGAATTCGGCCTTCGTAATTAAAGTCCAAACCTAATGGTCGACCGTAAGCACAATAACTGCCGAAAGAAACAACTTAGAAACTCGATATTTGTAGAGAAGGTTTGGACCTTAATTACGAAGGCCGAATTCGTGAATGGGTACAATCCACCCAATGATTCCGCAGATATAACGATTCGAAAATTTATTTTCCTAATATTTCTGAGAATACAGATTAGATCGAATTGAAATCCAGTACTTAAAATTACAGTTTGAAGGTTCATATAGAATTCAATGAGGATAATATGACGAGAAGATCACAAGAATTGTTCTAATGACACGATCATTACGAAATTTTGCACATTGTTGTTCCTCAACATTTTCGAACTAGCTGCGAAGTTTCATCACGATTGAATCAGTATTTCTTGAGTTATACCGAAAAAAACAACGATATCGAGAAGAAAACCACGAAATTCTACATATCTTTTCCCAATATCTCCGAAACTTATAGCCGTATCGAATTGAAATTTGATACACTGCTGTGAAATATTAAGATCAAGGCACTACTGAAATTTTTCTCGAATATGAGAAATAGTTTCAGAAAAAACAAATTTTTGCGAAAAATTTTTTTTCAATCATACGATTTCAACGAAATAAAAAAAAACGCTATAAGTTGCGCGTCGATATGCTCCAACTAACCGCCAAGTTTCAATCCAATCGCTCTAGTAGTTTCTGAAATATAAGGAAATCAACCTCTAAATTTCAAATGGCTATAACTCCGAAACTATCTGGCCGATTTGGCCCATTAACGAACTCAACCTTCGTATTTTGGAATGCAACCCTTCCTGAAATTTTCAAGTTGATAGAATTCTCCGTACGCCCGTTATCGTGGTGACGGCCAGCCGGACAGAATCGATTTTGACACCGGATTCGTAATCAGTGAGTCCGACCTATTCGTTTGAGACCATTTTCGGCTCAATCATCCAAAATTACAGACATTTGGACAAAACGATAGCACGCTGTTCCCCTAGAATATGTGCGGAAAAAGGAAAAATTTCGTGAACTTTTTTTTTATTTCAGTAACTATACGATCCCAACAAAATGTTTCAGGTAGTTGCGTGTTAGTACCTTACAACTAGCTAGCAAGTTTCATATCCATGAAACATTCCCTTCATTTATCATTATTGTGATTTCACGATTTTCACGAACTTTGAAATGAATTCTGAAGCCGTGATTTTCAACCAAGTATTCAATCTAATCTATATTTATGGAAGTATTCGGAATAAAAAATTTCGAATGTGTATATCGTAGAGCAAATTTTACCATTCACAGATTATAGCTTCGTCATTATCTCGCAACTTATACGAATAACTAGTCTCTGTCGTTTTTCTGGAAAGTTATTGTGATTATCTTTTCCAAAAAAAGAACCAGGCGCCTATTTCCGCAAATACAGATTCGATCGGATTGAGATCAAATACTTGTTTGAAAATGATTGCTTGAAAGTCGATGTAAAATTTAGTTAGAGATAATTCATTTTTTGATTATTTGCTAGTAATAAGATCCCCACGAATAGGTCTTTATATTAATATTCAACCAATTTTAAGTTTTACTTGGATGAATTGAACAGATTTCGAGTAATTTTTCTTTGAAATATCTTGAAACATGTTTCACATTGAAAGAACCCATGGATCTATGAAATGCTAAATTCGGTTTGGGACTGGTAAACTTGGTTGTTCTTCCGTGTTTGTTTGTTTGAAAATTTTTATTCTATTCCCCTTATTATTTGAAGATCAATAAATAAACTAGTAAAAGAAAAGTCCTAGTTAGTCCTCAAATCATTTTAAATGAGAAAATTCATCAGGAAAATATAGGTCTTAGTCAAACTACCCTCTTTAATCCTGAAGTAACTTCTCCTTGGAAATTGATCGATGTACAATAACGGCAGATACACGAAAGAGGGGATACATTCACAACTAGTAAATGATCTGAGGTTCCATGTGTTTGTGTCTCTTGAGAAACGTTTCTGGAAAAAGCTTTATTCGAACAATTTTTTTCAATAATGAGGCTAGGGATCCGAAGACCTAATATACCATGGACTGAGCGTTAGAGATTGCAGTTTACACGTGAGAAAGATGGAGCTGGAAGAGGTGTGGAATCTAAACTTCTATTTAAGCTTCATCTTCTTTCCACTCTAGAAACGAGGATCTACTCTCTTCCTTGTCCCTTAATTTTTCATTTCTCTTCTACCGTCATTTCTTTTAGCCATAGAAAAAGATAATCTCATCAATCGAGTTTGTTCAAAAGTGACATGTAGCTCAGTCCATATTATACCAGGTCTATGTAGGGGTCGTAACGTGAAATTATAAAACTCATGGATTCCTAATCTAAATGAAGACCACAATAGAAAATCATGTTAAGCACAATTTTTTCGATTTGGGATAACCCCAATTGAAAGTTTGGAACGTCACTGTTAAATATATACATATAAAAAATGAACAGTAGAAATTCAAAATTGGTATGGACTTAATTTTTTTGCATTTTTTTTGAAAGTACAGGGCTATAGTTTGAGCCATGCTCGAACAGATGGTACTGTTATCTCCTTTTTTGTTGAACATGGACTTAACATGATGGAGGGTTCAAATGTCTTATGGTGCTTGTGAAGACTATGATGCATAATTGGACCTATATTTATTCTTATGACTGAAGCAGACTTTCATGCATAAATATCCTTCAAATAAGTTATACAACTAAGTGTAACTGTGCTAGGAATATAACTCGTAAAAACAATGGACGATTAATATGGTTCAATCAAAATGATCCTCACCAGGAAGTAGTAGATTCTTCCATAACAGGAATATCCATTTCTGCCCAATTGAAATTTTCTGAATAATAGTAATGTATAAACACGTAAAATTCATAAAACCGAATTTGTAGATACTCAACGAACTGTTTTCACTATAGACATTTTTAGGTTAATGTTTAATAACAAAATCTGACATTATGCATAGAGTTTTCAACATTAATGTTGAAGATTTGGGTGCGTTTTTATTTTAGGGCCACTTGCACCGTATTACAAAACCATAGATTAAGACCATAACCAAGGTTTAGGTAAAAAATTATAACGGATACGTCGAAAAACTAGTAGCTTGGAAGTGTTCGATTTTCTAACGCCAGAGGGCGTGTCGCTTAGCAGTAGTATGAACATTGTTTAATATCATAGACGTATTAGGATAATACGTCAATGTTTAATATATAGTACCCAGAATATAGCATTTACATTCAGTCTGGATCTAATAGAGTAACCTTAGTGGCATTAGTTTCATTAAAGAATGGTGGCATCGACGTTGATACCTGTGCACTATATAATGTATATCATATTCTGTGGTGCTGAGTGTCAATCATTAATGTCAGTTTTTTCCTGTGATCTGTGGTGTCAGTGCCAGTTATTTATTATTATTGTTTATCAATGTTTTTAACTACCTACGTAGTTAAGTACCTACCTATTAATTAATGAAAATTATTATTTAGAATCAATTCATATGAAGAGAAATGAATATTTCCGTTTTAGAAGAATCAACAGCTTCCAATGACTAGTGAGTACGCCTCATTCCGCTCATTCGATTCATTTAGGTTTATTCATAGTTAACATTAAATGTTATACATATATGTTACTGGCCAAACCCGATTTCCGGCCAACCGTATTCTAGACCAAATTGGTTTATCCATCCTACGCCTGTTTAGATGTACTAGTTTCGAATAGATCAAGTTCAGCCAAATTTGTTAGGCCGCCTTTCATAATGCTTTCGATGTTTATTTATTTATTGATTGATAATTTCAAAGCTCTGGGTGAAAGATCCTTTTCTGTTGAAGTGAAGAGAGCGCTACTGAGGAGGGCAATGCAAGAGGTGACCAAGCTCATCGATAGTGCTAAGATAACCGAAAGAGATCTTTATGTTTGTGAAGTTATGTCAGATTTTATTAATGGTCGTATACACTTGTATTATTCGACATACTAGAAATTTTCCTGTATGTTTATACTGCAAATGAATAAATATTATTATCTAGCAATGGATAATATCATTATTATTATCAAAGACAGGTATCGGCTAATGTAGAAGAATAAACTAACATATCACAAAGGCGAATATCTGTCGAATATTCAACAATTGGATGATTAGCTCTGATCAAAGTGGAATATTTGTTGAATTTTCGACAGCTATTCGCCTTTGTGATATGTTAGTTTATTATTATTATAAGGTAGATTGAGTTGTCACTTTTGCATGTCCAATTTTTGAAGCTGTATCAATTTCATTATTTGAACGGAAGATGATCAATTTTGATTAGTTTTTATCTTGGATTAGGTATGAGGATGAACCATCTTCTAGCTTTCAAGTTATTCAGTTTGAATGGAGAATAGCTCGTTTAACGCAAATTATGCCTAGTGAAAATGTCAAATGCTCCCATTTTAATGTTTAAAACTATAGGAGAGGATGGTATCTTGATGTATACCACTTCATAAAAGGCAACTAATGTATATGCTATTTTAAACATTAGCTTTAAATTTTTGCTCACAGTGAAGGGAACACAAAATACTATTTTCTAGGGGATTCTATGATGTCATTGATGCATCTCACAGAGCATTTGGACATGGGGGACATGATAGATTGTTGGCGGATAGGTATATCTTTAAAATATGGTAATGTCACTTAAAGGTTGATTGACCTGGTATTTATGTGTGTGTGTAACATACCAAGAAAGGAAAAGGTTCAGTTTCTAAGCCAATTTTTCATTCTGAAACGAATAGTAGATTCAATTCATTCATTGACTCAACCTGACGGAATGTTAAAATTCGTCATGGTCTACCAAGAACACTTGACCAAGTTTTTTGATACTTTCAACCATTTATCGGCTCAGTTCCTCCAAAATAATATCCTAAAGTATTTAGGCCAAACTTGCATAAAATAAATCCATTTGAGAAACTTGTTTGGCCTGTTACATAAATGCAGATTTGTATTAAAATCCCATATACGAAATGAATGACACAAATAATTTCCTCAGTTAAAATGAGAACTTTTTTGCCATAAGTGGTTTGAGAATAAAATAAATTCTTTTGAAGTATGAAAGAGGAAAACAAATTCTAAAAATGTAATTGACCACGGCACCATTTTATGAGTTTTAAATTTTTCTTTCACAGTGAGCATTTTTGCGCGCATGTTCTAGGGGAACAGCGTGCTATCGTTTTGTCCAAATGTCTGTAATTTTGGATGATTGAGCCGAAAATGGTCTCAATCGACTAGGTTGGACTCACTGATGACGAATCCGGTGTCAAAATCGATTCTGTCCGGCCGGCCGGCCGTCCGCCCGGCCGTAGACACGCTAACTGTCGACAGAAGCAAGCTAGCAACTTGAAACTTTCAGGATAGGTTGCGCATCAGAATGCCGCGGTCAAGTTCGTTAATGGGCCAAATCGGTCGAATAATTTCGGAGTTATAGGCAGTTGAAGTTTTGAAGTTATTTATTTTTTATTTCAGAAACTACATGAGAGATTGGATTCAAACTTGGCAGTTGGGTGGAGTATAACGACGCGCAACTTTGAGCCAAATTTCGTCAGGATCATATTGTCAGTAAATTGAAAAAAAATTTTTCCGAAATTTTTTTGCAAAAAATTTTTTTTCCGGGAACCATTCATCATATCCGAAAAAAAGTCCTCTCACACTTTGAGCTTCATATTTCACAGCAGTGTACCAAATTTCAGTTCGATACGATCCTAAGCTTCGGAGATATCGGGAAAAAATATGTCAAATTTCGAGGTTTTCTTCTCGACATCGTTTAATTTTTCGGTATAACTCGAGAAATACTGATTCAGTCCTGATAAAACTTTACAGCTAGTTTTGAGATGCTGAAAGACAACTTCATGCGAAATTTCGTGATAATCGTGTCATTAGAACAATTTAAAAAAAAAAAATTTCTATGATTTTCTTATCATATCATCCTCATTAAATTCTGTATGAAACTTCGAACTGTTATTTTTCGATGCAGTACTGGCTTTCAATTCGATCTGATCTGTATTTTTGGAAATATTGAAAAAATCAAATTTTGATTGGGTATATCTACGGAATCATTGAGTGGATTTTACCCATTCACGAATTCGACCTTCGTAATCAAGCTCCAAACCTACTCTACAAATATCGAGTTCCTAAGTTTTTTATTTTTTTTTTATTTATTTATTCGCCGCTTCGACATATTGGTCATTAGCGGTAATGGAACTTTTAACAAACATTCGTTACAATAATATTTTGATTATGATGGTACAATAATTGATTGATACATTTTGTTCGTTACCTAAATTTTCACATTTATGGATCTAACGAATGAAAGGGTATTTAAGCATACTGGTGAGTCGATCTTGAGGTTTTCTTCCAAGGAGCTGCTTACGTTGAACTTTTTTCTCTGGGGTTGGTATAATTGGCACTCCGTTATTATGTGTTTTACTGTCACTTCACTATTGCATGTACTACATATTGGCACTGTTTCTCTAGCAAGTAGGTGTTGGTGTGATGCTTCGCAATGTCCTATTCGGAGCCGTCTCAGAGTAACAAGGTCTCTTCTCTTCATTGTGATGGGTACTGTTTGAGTAATGGTACGGTCAATAAGAGCCAGTTTCGAGCTTTTGAGTTCCCAAATGTTTTTCCATTTTTCTTTAATGATGCTTTTGCATTTGCTGCTAAGGTCGTAATTGGTGATGATCTTTGTTTCTTCTCCGTAGGAAATAGCTTCTTTTGCTGCTATGTCTGCTTTCTCATTTCCGTGTATGCCGCAGTGAGATGGAACCCAAATTAAAGAACAGCTCTTGTGTTGTTGGTACAGCGAAGCGATGAGGTTTAGGATTTGTATGACAACAGGGTTGTTACTATACATGTCAAGTGTTGCGTGAATAGCACTTAGCGAATCGGTGCATATGATGGAATGTGTTATATTTGTTTCGAAGATATGTTTGAGAGCTTGTAGGATCGCTATCAATTCAGCTGTAAATATGCTGCATTCTGGTGGCAGTTTGAATTTTTTGGTTTCCATGCGGGATACGTAGGCACATCCTACCCCTTCGGATGATTTTGATGCGTCCGTGAACATAATTTCATCGTAATGCTGATTAGATAATATTTCCGTAAATTTTTGATGTAAAATGAGAGGGTGGGTTTCTGACTTTTTGTAGGATGTTAGTTTTGTATTTATGGAAGGCTTCATGTTGGTCCAGGGGGGTTTTGCTGACGGTTCAGTTTGCACAGTGTCTGGGAAGTTTGGACTTTCTAATATGTGGTTCACTTTATGGTACATAGGTGCTTTGAGGTTTGGCTTATGAATGTAGTGTTCTCTGTATTTCTCTGTATAAATTTGGTGTTGTATTGGATTTTGTTTGTCTGCAGAGATCCTTGAAGCATATGTTAGCTGGAGCATCTGTCTTCGCAGAACGAGTGGCATTTCTCCGGTTTCTCTGCATAGACTTTCCGACGGGCTTGTTATATAAGCACCAGTTGCTAATCTCAAGACGGTGTTTTGAACAGTATCGAGGCTCTTCAGTAGGTGCTCGCTAGCTGAGGAGTATATTATTGAACCGTAATCAAGTTTTGACCTTATAAGAGTTCGGTAAATGGTAAGCAGGGTTTTCTCGTCGGCTCCCCAAGTGTTATTTGCCAGGACTTTCATGATATTAATCCTCTTTAAACATTCGGCCTTCAATTGTTTCGTAGGTTCTTTCCATGTCAATTTATGGTCAAATGTCATTCCAAGAAATGTGTGACGGTTTACGTGTTCTAATGGAGTATTGAAGAGTAGTAGTTGGCATGGGGTGAGCTGTTTCTTTGTGAATTTCATTACTTTCGTTTTCGTTAACGAGAAAGTTAATCCAGATGATTTTGACCATTCTTCCAATATTCTTATGGCTGCTTGTAGGAGTTTGGCGCTAGTATGGGAGTTTTGACCGCGGCACATTAACAGCAAGATCGTCAGCATAAATGGATGTATTAATTGGAGCTTGGATTAAGTCGACGACGTCGTTTATGGCTATGAGGAAAAGGGTTGTGCTTAAAACGGAGCCTTGTGGTAGACCGTTTTGTAGATAATGTTTTGTGGACCATGTATTACCAATCTTGACTCGAAAGGTTCGATCACTGATGAAGTTCTTAATGAAGTGTAACATGTTACCATCTATATTCCAATTTTTCAGGATTTTCAAGATTCTGTAGCGCCAGGTAGTGTCGAATGCCTTAACTATGTCAAAGAACACAGCAATTAGTTCTTGTTTGTTCGCGAATGCATCAAGTATTTCGGTGTGCAATTGGACCAGATTATCCATAGTTGATCGATTTTTGCGAAAACCACTTTGATATCTCCTGATCAGTTTGTTTGCTTCCAGATAGTAACATAATCTTTTATTTATGAGCCTTTCCATCAATTTACACATGGTACTAGTGAGCGAAATGGGGCGATAACTTTTTGGATCCGTTGGTTTACCTTTAGATTTCTGAATGGGTATTATGATGGCTTCTCTCCAATAATCGCTGAATTTGTGCTGCATCCATATTGTGTTGAATAATTTAAGCAATGTTCTTAGTGCAGATTCTGGGAGATGTTTGAGAAATATAGTTGGGATCTGATCTGGTCCAGGGGAGGTGTTTTTACTAATTTGTATTGCGTATATGAGTTCATCCATGGTGATAGGCAAGTTGATTGGATTTGGGTTTTATTTCCATGGGTTCTGTAGATCCTTTCATGTTTTTATATTGAAGAAATTCATGGTTGAAGTTTGAATCTGAGGAGTGTTGTTGAAAATTTTTGGCTAGTAATTCTGCAATTTCGGACTTATCTGTAATAGTTATATGCCCAGATTTGAGTGCATTTATCTCTTGTTTTTGATTTCTTCCCTTGATTCCGTTGATTTTGCCCCAGACTTCTTTGATGTTGGAATTTGTAGTAAGCTGGGAGACATAATCTTGCCACGACTTTTTCTTGCTGTTTTTTAAAATTCTTCTCGTAAGGGCCCTTTGCTTTTTGAACTCCACAAGGTTTTCTAGTGTGTTCTTTTTCTTAAGGATGTATAGTGTACGTTTGCTTCGTTTGACATGTTCTTCGCAGTCAGAATTCCACCAGGGTGTGAATTTTCTCTTTTTCGATGGTTTTCTCTTTCCAACAAAAAGATCTGCAGCATCTGTGATTATTTTAGTGAAATCTTGGATAGCTGTATTAATATTTTCATCCAATGAAAAATCGGTCATTTTTTCATGTATATAAGTTGAATAAGATGCCCAGTCTGCTTCTTTGATCTTCCAACTTTCGGTAACACCGGTGTTTTCCGTACATGTTAGATATGTTATTTTGATAGGATAATGGTCACTATCATATAGACTGTCGAAAACTTCCCAGTTCAGGAAAGGAGCAATGTTGGGATCCGATAGTGTGAGGTCTATGCAGGAAAAGGTTCCGTTTGATTCATTGAAATGAGTATATTCTCCTGTGTTATGTGAGATAAGGTTGGTGTTTGTGAGGATGTTTTCAAAGATGATACCTTTCCTGTTTGTGTTTTTGGATCCCCATATTGGGTTGTGTGCGTTGAAATCTCCTAGAAGAATGACTGGTTGAGGAAGTTGTTTGATTAGCTGGCTGATTTCTGTTTCTTGGAGGTCATAACTTGGTGGAATGTATAAGTTGCATACTGTTATTTTGGATGGTTGATATGCTAGTTTCCTCACTATGATAACATTTCTTGATAAATATAGCAACTCCGCCACTTGCTTTAGTTGCTACTCTGTTTAGGTTGTAGACATGGTAATGTGTTAAGTTTGGTTTTTGATTATCCTTAGTTAAGATTTCCTGGAGACAGAGCATATACGGTTGTTGTTCATCTAGGACTTGTTGAATTCTTTCTAGCCGCGGATAGAATCCGCGGCAGTTCCATTGAATTATAGTGAATGTTGTGATTTTAGTCTATTTGGTCCGGAGTCATCGAGTCGGATTCGTTCAAGAGATCTTGAGAACTTGTACTGAAACAACTGGAGAGTTCGACAGTATCGATTCCATCTAGGTTCAACGATTTTTTTGGAGTGTTTGTCTTCTTATATCTCTTGTTTTTATTCAGTTGAACGGTATTTGGACTTGGTTCTACGAATGTTTGAGTTTCATCTATTTGTGTTGAGGGTTATACTGTGTCTTTGGGAACTATTTCTTCAGAGAGCTCCATTGGGTCTGAGATACTTTCTTCATTGGGCGAGGCTAGAGTGCTGGTGGAAGCGCGGCGTTTTTTAAGATAACTTTGATCTGCTTCTGTATTATTTTGGTTGGTTTGTGTAGCTTCTTCGGTTGAGTTCAATGTTTCAATATGTTTTCTAGTGGGGTTATTATCCAATGTAGTGGACGTAGATTTTTTTGAACAAGCGGTAGCGAAGTGTCCTGTCTCCTTGCAATGGAAACATACTGGGGTATCAGGGGCCAAAAAGAGTCTGTAGGTTGTTTCCTCGTGTAAGGAGGAAAGAGGATGGAAGTTCGTCTTGTTCCTCTGGAGGACTAATGTAGATTTGTCGTTTAAAGCTCATGACATGGGAATATTCGTCACCTTCAACACCTGCTTTGAGAAAGCTAAGACTAGAAACCGGTTTCACCCCTATCTCTTTCAGTTTATCTTCTATTACATTGTGTGGTATTGAAGGGCATGCGTTTGAAATGATCATTCTCTTGGCCGGGGTGATAAGTCGACGAATACTCGTTTCGAAGCCGCAAACTGTGATGGATGAGTGATTAGCTAATATGAGGTCAACTGTTTTAATATCATCGAGGAAGATACAAACTCTGTGATTTGATAATCGTGAGACATACTTGATGCATTTTGCTCCAATTATGCTTCCTACAGCTTTGACGTAGTCTGAATTTCGAAGATCGCCGATGGCGTTGATTAGTATAGCTTGATCTTTTTTAGGAAATGATATTGTTGGTGATGTTTTGGTGGCATTGGCATAGGAAACTCTGCTTGGTGTGGTTGACGATTGAGACGATGTAGAAGTTGGAACCAGTGTGGTAGCTTTAGATGGTGGCATATTATTCATTGTGATGTTATTCATGTTGATAAATGAGATAAATAATGATTACACATCTCTTCGGGGCGCCAGATGTTCGAAAACAATACTGATGACTCCGTGAAAAGTGGTCGTTGGTTTCCCAATTGATGAATTGTTAATTCGGGGATTTGGAGGAAACGATGAGTTTTGTTATACTCGGTTTCGAGTCCGAAGATTTTTCTTTTCTTGTACTTCGAGTAAAAATGTAAATCTCTCACCAGTGATAAACTATCGACAATACACGTGTGCACTTATCGATAAACTTCCGCGGAAATGAGTTCCTAAGTTGTTTCGGAAGTTATTGTGTTTACGCAGTCGGCCGTTAGGCTGACCGTAAACACAATAACTTCCGGAAGAAACGACTTAGAAACTCGATATTTGTAGAGTAGGTTTGGGACTTAATTACGAAGTTCGAATTCGTGAATGGGTAAAATCCGCCCAATGCTTCCGTAGATATACCCATTCAAAATTATATTTTTCCAATATTTCCAAAAATACAGATTTGATCGAATTGAAATCCAGTAATTTATCAGTAAACATTTCAAAAGCACTGCCGTGAAGGCAGCAGCTTTTGATTGCATGTTCAAATTCGTTGCTGAAGCGGTCATCTACATTGAACATGCGCGCAAAAGTTGCTGCCTTCACGGCAGTGCTTTTTGAAATTTTTATTTACAAGGACTCTTATTTTCAACATAAAGTCTAAAGTATCTCACGTTTGAAGTGAGCTTAATTCAATACTGGAGCATGCAATGCACGCAGACTGCAAAGCCCATAGCATCCCCACTTTGCCATTCAAAGAGAACTGCATGGAAACTAATTAAACTTACTTCAACTCGCTGATTTGACAAAAGAACATATGTTTTTGTGTTTTGTGAAGGGTGCAATATTTATGTTCTATTCAGTTTCTTCTAGATCTTTAAATAGTGATTCCTGGTATTCTGGAAAGTAATTTTTTAATGAATATCAGTTATAGAAGGGAATGTTGTTTTGAATTTGTCTACATCTTACATGAAATCAATTATCAAGTTTTAATTCAATTATTCATAGTCAAATTCGAATAGCAGGTCTATTAATTCTGATCGAATATTCATTTGTGTATGTTTCTGATGTGGTGATGCAAAATGAGGTTATTTTTCCAGAAGGATCGAACGAGATCAATGACTTATTGTGAATTTTCAAAACTAGGATTTTTGCTTGCATCAACAATAACATAACTGAATGTAATGTACACTGAATGAGAAGTCAACTATGCTCAGGCAATCGGTGAGATCTAATCTCTAATGAATGAAACGAGGAACCAGGAAGGTTGTCCAACAGCTAAGTTTTCCTCTTGAATCTCTCCGACACAAATAGCACTGACATTCATACTTGATGAGACCCATAAGTTTCTATGCAGTCGCAGAACCTCGTTGAACAACACTGAATAAATTTTATCCAATTCACATGGGAAAAGCGCAAGTTTCACTAGAGAATAAAGGATCTCTTCATTATGCTTACAGCAGAGAAATATTATGTTAACTTCTTGTTTATCAGTTGAAGAAACTTTACGATTTGCGAACAAGGTCCTTAGATATAGCACAGGGCACACTCAGATGAATAATATTTAAATCACAATCCTAAGACATATGGCATACATGTTAGATCTTCCTAGGACTAATTTCTATCAACTCAACTACAACCAAATTCAGAAGGTCTTACACTTGGCAACTCGAGAGACCAGAAGTAATCTAAGAAACATGTCAGTTTTCCATAAAATTCTCCATTCTCGAAATTCATGTCAGCAACTATTGGCTAGTATTGCCATTCATATTCCATCAAGACGCACTCGTCAGGCAATTTCCTTTCATTGCCCTGCACATAGAACCAACTATGGCTATAACTTGTTCCTGGTGAGGACAGCAAGACTAGCAAAACATCACTCCTCTAATGTCGACTGCTTTGATACACCTGCCAGATTCATGAAAAGTATTAAAAGAATTTATATACTAAATTATTTTCTTTTCTCTCTGCCTTGTGTTCTGGAGAACCTCCACTTTTTATGGGGACTATCAAATGAAATGATAATGGAGTACCTATTCTAGTCATGATGGGTATAGAGTTGTGATTTAGTCTATGCGATTTCGTCTTGTCATGTTACAGTGATTGCTATAGCATTCTAATTTTTTTCTAATTATTTTTTTCTTCAGTTTGTTTTCTTCTTCTAATGCGAAGGCTTACTACCTTGCTGTTAGGTTATATTATATTGGCATTTACTGTATCTAAGGGTAGGCAAACAATACGATATTTTAAATTTAATATACAGTGCGCGTCGAAATAATGGAACAAATTCATTTTCTCAGAAGAAAAATATTTGGCAACAAAATCCTGAAACAGGTCAATTTTTGTTTCACTATTACCAAATTTATATGCATTTTTCAAGGATTTTTGTTGCACCCTGTGCCATCCCCATCAACCCTCTAAATTTTTTGAATAGAGAAAGTGGGTCATCTAGTAGTTTTTTGGCAGGGTCTTTGTATCTTCTTTACAGGCGTGCAAAAATTTTCAAGAAAAAAATTTTTCTTTTTGAAAAATTAGTTGCATCATAGAGGTTTTCAGTATGTGCACTTTGTCATGGCTCATTTATTTGAGACGATGGTATCTGATGAAATTTGTCACCGAATGGAAGTCGACCATTACAGTTTTGTTCATGCACAACATTCAACCCCTTCCAACCCCCTCACGTGAAAATTTGTTTTTTCTCCACTAAAGGGTTCGTAGGGGTTGAAAGTTGTGCATAAACAAAACTGTAATGGTCGATTTTCATTCGGTGACAAATTTCATCAGGTACCATCTTCTCAAAGTAAATGAGCCATGACAAAGTGCACATACTGAAAGCCTTTTTGAATTAACTAATATTTCAAAAAAAAAATTATTTCTCGAAAATTCTGCACGCCTGTAAAGAAGGTACAAAGACCTTGCCAAAAAAGTACCACATGACCCACTTTCCCTATTCAAAAAATTCAGAGGGTTGATGGGGATGGCACAGGGTGTATCAAAAATCCTTCAAAAATGCATATAAATTTGGTAAAAGTGAAACAAAAATTGACCTGTTTCAGGATTTTGTTGCCAAATATTTTTCCTCTGAGAAAATGAATTTGTTCCATAATTTTGACGCGCACTGTATATACTTCGTAATATTGGGCATTTTGCCTGTTGAATAAATTCTTTCTTTCCTTCGACAATAACTGTAGTTGAGATTATTTTTAGATAGGACTTGAATATTTACGAAAGCCATCTAATAAGAACATTACTTACATTAACGAAGGTCGGGAGAATCCATGGATCCTCTGTTCGTAGTTATTTTGGAGAGGAACTGTATCGACTACCTCTTTTGGTTATTTTTTCATAAGAGAATGAATCGTGATTCCTTCAATGATTGTAAGGATTACGTCGATAAAATAAATAATAGGGGATCATTATTATTTAAAAGATGGTATAGTACAATTCGAGAAAAAAATTTCTGACGAAGTCTTCACACCCTTACCGAACAACCTTTATTTGAAACTTCGTCTTTCTATGAGTATTTATAACGATGATAAGGGATGCATGCACTTAATTCGTCGGTGTAATGATGTGTCTTGCTCTTATTAGGTTATTTCTTTTACAGTATGCTGAAGCCAGGAGATGCGGCCCAAGAGGTGAAACTTGAAGGTGTGGATTTTCAAAATCAACTTGTCCCTGAAGAGGAAATTCATGGGGGACACGAATTCATGGATAGGAATGAGGAGAATAAATGTTCTGTATATCAGATGGAAGAAAGCCATGGAAAAACTGAAACAAATATTAAGCTTAAAAATGTAAAGACTGAAAACCAATTGGTAAATGAAAATGAAATTCACGATAAAAGGGTATTTTCGAACAAAAACCTGGATGATCTAACAGATCGTTCTGACAGCAAATTAGGTGGATTTTCCCACCAAGATACAGTTTGTAATAATACTCGCGTTGCTGATACAAATTTGCGCGAATTAACTGTAAACACAAACCTGGAAGGGAATATAGAATCTGTTCACTTGAATATTAAAAAACTTCAGTGTGATTACTGTGATTATGGTGCAACAAAAAGAGGGAATCTGACGAAGCATATTAACGCTGTTCATTTAAATATAAAGAAACATCATTGCGGTTCATGTGAATATACTGCAGCTAGTAAGTGGGATTTAAAAAAACATGTAAAAGCCGTTCACTTAAATATCAAAAATCATCGGTGTGATAAATGTGAATATACAACATCTAGAAAGGAGTGTCTCACGGCTCATAAAGAATCTGTTCACGTGGATTCAAGACAATATCAGTGTGATGAATGTGAATATGCTGCAGCTAGAAAGCACATTCTCAGGAGGCATATAGAATCGGCTCATTTGAATATCAAGAATTATAAGTGTCGATTTTGTGAATTTGCGACAAATTACAGAGGAACTCTGAAACGGCACATAGAATCTGTACATTTGAGACTAAAGAATCATCAGTGTCACCTATGTGAGTTCAATACAGCTCGAAAAAGCGTTCTTAAACAACATATAGAATCTGTCCACTTGAAGATCAGAAAACATTCATGTCACTTATGTGACTACAACGCAGCTCAAAAAGTTCATCTTCAAATACATATAGATTCCGTTCACTTGAGCATCAAAAATTATCAATGTAATTTCTGTGATTTAGCTGCAACTACAGAGGCAGATCTGAAGAATCACATAGACTCTGTCCACTTGAATATCAAAAAAATTCAGTGTAATGAATGTGAATATACTACAGCTGAGAAGGATAATCTGAAGGAGCATATAGAACATGTTCATTTGAACATCAAAAAACATCATTGTGATAAATGTGAATATGCTACTACAACCAAGGAGTCACTCACAGCTCATATAGAATCTGTTCACTTGGATATCAAGAAACATCAATGTCCCTCATGTCAATTTAGTACAGCTAAGAAGGCTAACCTAAAATCGCATATAGAAACTATTCACTTGAAAATCAAAAGATATCAATGTGATAAATGTGACTATGCTGCAACTCGTAAGGAGTCTCTCACAGCTCATATAGAATCTTTCCATTTGAATATGAAAAAATATCGATGTGATTCATGTGAATATAGTGCATCAAGAAAATGGTATCTGAAAGCACATATACAGTCTATTCACTTGAAAATAAAAAAAAATAAATGAGGTTTCTGAGATATTGCCGCATTCATGAAGGTGCACGTGAAAAATCGTACATAGGTCACGAGCACTTTTGACAGTTGGGAGAGACTGGAGGACCAACAATAACCTTAAATGCATTGTTTACTATGGGAAAGAGCGATTTCTCTCGTGATTTCGTATTCATATGGAAATTTTGGATTGATATATTCTATTTTTGCGCGCATGTTCTAGGAGAACAGCGTGCTATCGTTTTGTCCAAATGTCTGTAATTTTGGATGATTGAGCCGAAAATGGTCTCAATCGACTAGGTTAGACTGACTGATGACGAATCCGGTGTCAAAATCGATTCTGTCCGGCCGGCCGTAGACACGCTAACTTTCGACAGAAGCAAGCTACAAATTAGAAACTTTCAGGATAGGTTGCGCATCAGAATGCCGCGGTTAAGTTCGTTAATGGGCCAAATCGGTCGAATAGTTTCGGAGTTATAGGCAGTTGAAGTTTTGAAGTTATTTATTTTTTATTTCAAAAACTACTTGTGAAATTGGATTCAAACTTGGCAGTTCGCTGGAGTATAGTGACGCGCAACTTTGAGCCAAATTTCGTCAGGATCAGATTGTCAGTGAATAAAAAAAAAATTTTTTTTCGAAATTTTTTTCCGAAAAATTTTTTTTTTCGGAAACCATTTATCATATTCGAAAAGAAAGTCCCCTCACACTTTGAACTTTATATTTCACAGCAGTGTACCAAATTTCATGTCGATACGATCATAAGTTTCGGAAATATCGGGAAAAAATGTGTCAAATTTCGAGGTTTTCTTCTCGATATCGTTTATTTTTTCAGTATAACTCGAGAAATACTGATTCAGTCCTGATGAAACTTTACAGCTAGTTTTGAGATGCTGAAAGACAACTTCATGCGAAATTTCGTGATAATCGTGTCATTAGAACAATTTGAAAAAAAAAAATTCTATAGTTTTTCTTATCATATCATCCTCACCAAATTCTGTATGAAACTTGGAACTGTTATTTTTCAATGAAGTACATGATTTCAATTCGATCTGATCTGTATTTTTGGAAATATTAAAAAAATAAAATTTTGATTGGGTATATCTACGGAATCATCGGATGGATTTTACCCATTCACGAATTCGACCTTCGTAATTTAGGTCCAAACCTTCTCTACAAATATCGAGGTCCTAAGTTGTTTCTTTCGGAAGTTATTGTGTTCACGCAGTCGGCCGTTAGGCTGACCGTAAACACAATAACTTCCGGAAGAAACGACTTAGAAACTCGATATTTGTAGAGAAGGTTTGGGGCTTAATTACGAAGGTCGAATTCGTGAATGGGTAAAATCCGCCCAATGATTCCGTAGATTTACCCTTTCAAAATTTTATTTTTCCAATATTTCCAAAAATACAGATTTGATCGAATTGAAATCCAGTAATTTATCAGTCAAAATTTCAAAAAGCACTGCCGTGAAGGCAGCAGCTTCTGCGTGCATGCTCAAATTCGTTGCTGAAGCGGTCATCTACATTGAACATGCGCGCAAAAATTGCTGCCTTCACGGCAGTGCTTTTTGAAATTTTTTTTTTTGAAACGGATAGTATAAATTTGGTGTAGTTAATATGAAATTGGTCCATGATTTCATAAACAGGCAAATAAACAGACCTTTGTTTACTTCAGTCAACAGTCTTTTTATGTGTTGCAGTATATTATATAGGCACATTGTTACTTTCATATGGAGGTAAAATATTGCGAAAATATTTTGTGATATCATCGTGCTAATAAATTTTTCCTACCTAGACACTGCCAGGTACTCCTGGGTGTAGTAGACAGGAACATTGTATTGACACAGTGGATGTTTTTTTTTTCTAAAATATGACTAAAGGGTGATCAAATTAGGCTAAAATGCCGATCAGCGATGATTTAGATCTTTTCTTCGGAAAAACCAACAGGAGTGTTTATCAAAAACTGACGATTTTACGAAATTCCTTACCTGGTATCAATCAGCATACCTAAACAAAACATTGTCAGTAGTAATCCTGCACCTTGAGTGAGAATCAGCTAAAAATTTGACTGTATTGAATACTTGAATGGAAATATCCTTTATAAATCCTGTCTTGTTCAAGTTATAAAGAAATGCTCATTAGGAACTTATCAAATATTCCATACCCGAATCGTTCGGTATGCCTTACCAAAATAACGTACATGATATTAATCGATCAAACATGAAAATCAGCTCAAAATTCGATGTCATTGCATACCTGAATGTCAATGGTATCAATCAATCCTATCTAATTCAAGTTTTACTGATTGTGGAGACTAATCTCCATCCTATGTTCTTTGCCGAGGTAACTGACAAGTTGCAAAGTAACATTTACTCTGTCAGTTTTCGTTTTTGAGTGCAGTTCTTTATTAAATTAATTCAGAAAATATTATTTTACCTTTTAGAACCGATGGAATTGTCTCATTCCTCTCTTTTATAATGGATAAATTGAGTTACTCTCCACATCCTGTTAGTACCTACCATTCAAATGAAAATACTTCAACAACTCATTGGTAATTTTCATCGATTTGATGTTGATTATTCGAGCTTGAATACCTGAATTTAATTCAAAAAACTTAGGTTTTAAATTGTATTTCCTGCCTTACTAAACCAAGTAACATGCAACAACAGCATAAACCAGCAAGAATTGTATTTAATCGAAAAATTCCATAAGTTTAATAAAGCTGTTACTGTAACAAGATATCAAGTACTTTGGATATAGCTCCTAGATAATGCAATAGTGAATATTTCAGTACAAAATGTCCAAATTCATACAAAATCACAAGCCAAATCGCTTCCTTCCATAGTAAACAATGCATTTTAGGTTATTGTTGGTCCTTCAGTCTCTCCCAACTGTCAAAACTGCTCGTGACCAATTCAGACCTATTGGTGAATGAAGCCGTAGATAGACGATTCCTCTATCTACGAATGAAGCTAAGCGCTACTCCCTCTGGTGGCTATCAGAGTAACCCGAGATACAGACATTATCATTGACAAGTTAAAAATTTTCTTGGCATTTGTGTGATTTTAGAAGTGTTTCTACTGAGAAAAAGCAAACTCAAATGTCCCTTTCCATAGATTACTACAGCCCGGTGAAAATTTTCGAGTTTGGGTGAAAGAAACTTCCTTTAACGAGTTGGGTCCGAAAGTGTTGAAGCATCGATAAAAACCTTGGCAACTTGTAAATCAAAATTGGCAAACCAACAAACAAGATTTATAAGAGACTCTTATCTGAATTTTACCTATGATGATCATTTTTATAGAGGTGAGCACGAATGGCTCATGAAATATAGGATCACATTCTTGAAGACAATTTCTTTCCAGGCCCCTGATCCAAGCAGAGAAAGTTACCTCAGAGGAACCCTGTGTCTTCCAGAAATCTGCCTGTTGAACTGATCATTAAGGAACAACTTGAATGTTTTTGTGGTAGAACTGACCGATTGAAACAAAAGATTCTCAACAATGAAATATCTGGTGATGAATACTTTTCGCTCAAAGTGCTTCTGCCGATTAAATCAAAGTTCTACAAGAAGATGCATGTGATATTATGTTGCATGTTATTTGCATAACTAATGAACTTTCAACCTTTTTATCAACCCAACTTGTTTATTTATCAAATACCCCCTCAGATCTACTGCTCAAAAAGTTGAAAAACCGATAGTATTGTAAAACATACTTTTTGGAATAACAGACAAATACTCTAACTTCAACTATTTATATAAGGAAGTATTGAATTCATACAATATATTGTGAATAAAATGAATACATTCACATAAAACTAATGCTACTTGTACCGTAAGCTTTATTTATTATCGATTGACAAATAAATTCTTCCAGCAATCATATGATTGGTCTTGAAAAAGCTGTAATCAATAAGCCTTGTACAGCTTTGAGTTCATCGACAGAAGCACTTTGAGCGAAGTATTCACCACCAGATATTTCCTTGTTCAGACTCTTTTGTTTCAATCGGTCAGTACTATCACTAAAACATTAAGTTATTTCTTAATGATCAGTTCAACAGGCAGATTTCTGGAAGGCACAGCATTTCTCTTAGGTAACTTTCTCTGCTCGGATTAGGGGCCTGGAAAGAAATTGTCTTCAAGAATGTGATCTTATATATTTCATGAGAAATTCGTGATTACATCTATAAAAATGATCATCATTGGTAAAATGCAGGTAACAGACTCTCATAAATCTTGTTTGTTGGTTTGCCAATTTTGAGTTACAAGTGGCTAAGGTTTTTATCGATTCTTCAACACTTCCAGGCCCGACTTTTTGAATGAAGTTTCTTTCATCCAAACTTGAAATATTTCACTGAGTTGTGGAAATCTATGGGAAGGTACATCTGAGTTTGCTTTTTCTCGGTAGAAACACTTGTAAAATTACACAAACGCCAAGAAAAATGCATAAACTTTCTCATTTTCCCGACATTTCTTTTAATTTGCCAATGATAATGTCTATACCTCAGGTTACTCTGATAGCCACCAGAGGGAGTAGCGCCTGTCTTCACTCGCCTATACTGTTGGTAAATAGCAGGAAAAAGATATTGAGACACCAGCAATCTGTTTGAGTTGTCAACAGAAGTTCATGAAATTATTCCGCCTGTATAAAATTTCTAAGAAAAAGGAATAACGGTTAACTCTACCTGAGGGATATGTCCATTAAATTTTTCAACTTCAATAAAAGTTCTGCAATTGATTTGAGTTTTATTGAATTTTCTTTTTTGTATCATTTTGAAATTTGTTATGAGGATTATTAATTGTTCGAATGTATAACTCCAGTTTAGGCGTGCCTTTCATGTGCAGCAGTGTATATCTTTTTTTCTTATATTTATCCTCATAAACATAATTGGGTCGTGAAAGACTAAAGGGATCGCCATCATCTTCTTATCCACTAGATTTCTATATGAATTTCTCGATATTCGCAATTGTGATAGTAAGTGAGTAGATTCTCATCAGTTAAATTGTCATCTGCCAGTGCATTGGAGGGACTGTATTGAAACGGCGACGTTTTGAATCAGGTTGGAGTCTTCTTCAGGGCTCTGAAAAACGATATCTGAAGTTGAACTGCACAATCAGGATAAAAAAAATCTAGAAAAGTACTGACGTGAGGTCAGGAGCTTTTACGCGCTTTTTTAGATACGTTGCCAAATGGTCTTTTTACGTATTAACCCCTCCAAACGCATGTCTTCTTCCTGATGGAAAGATTAGGCGAACTTCTTATAAGGTCTTCACGAAATTCGGCATAAACCTCAAGCTATCCTTACTGGAAAAATAACATTCACGAATTCGACCTTCGAATTTAAATTGAAACTTTACAAATATCTCAGAGTAACAAACAACATAGAGGAAGCACACGTCATATTTAGAAGGCGATTGCTGTCCGCAACATGTGATACAAAATTTGACATTTTGACCGCAATCGAAACAAACTCATTAACAAAGCAGTTACCAACCTGTGATACGATATTTCACTCTATTCACGGGATTCTCCACAAACAACACATTTCTTACGTCCCACAGTGAATTAAGGTATTGTAATAATTCAAAAAATATTTAAGTAAATAACTGGAAATATCTAAAAACTCGTTAGAAACTCACCAAAACAGCGGATGACAGATTGACCGGCGGTTTACTGTTAATGCGGCATCGTTGCCAAAGCTTGGCTTTCAGCAGATATATACTGAAAAGTATTCTTCTTACCACAATTTCGAAACTGAAATAAAATATCGACCATGAAATGTTTAAATTTCCATATTTAACCGAGAATTATTAAAATTAATATTTTTATTTCATTTAATATACAATTACAATAAGATAATATCATTGCGCATTTCCAAATATATCACAATCTGGCTACGTCGACAAAAGGATTTTGCGGACACCTAAAAACTGCGTACAGTCCCTCTATGTTGTTTGTTACTCGGATACAAATATTGAGTGTCTAAGTCGCTTCTTTCGAAAGTTATTGTGTTTTGGACTGGCCTCGCTGATGGTGAACAAAATATCTTCCGGAAATAGTGACTTCATATTTGTAGAGTAGGTTTGGAGGTTAATAACGAAGGCAGATTCGCGAATGGGTAGAATCGACCCAGTGACTCCGCAGATATACATAATCATATCAAAAAGAAACTCTGACGAGTCACGCTTTATCAGAAAGACCTTGGCAAGATAAATTCTCTGATTTTTTTTATATGGTGGTAATTAGTTGCTGCTTGTAAACTCAAACTGGGTAGAAGTTAATCAGACAAAATCAAAAACTGCAGATGAGGTAAACATTTGTAAACTGAAGTTTTCACAGTTTGGTGTGCCAGATAAAACTGTTTGCCAATAATGTTCTATATATCTCTTAATATTTCCACACAATTGACCAGGAGTTTTGAAGTAGTAAGTAGTAGTCCTCACACCACCAATCTAATGCTCTTGCTGAACGATACAATAATAATAATAATAATTTTTATTTCCAATAATGTCAGTAACAGCAACAACGATACAGTTATAAAATGAAATAACGTCAACAATGTATACACAATCCACATCTAAAAAAGTCATCAAGATTATATGGTTCCATTTTCAACAACTG
This sequence comes from Myrrha octodecimguttata, assembly GCA_958510865.1. NCBI lineage: Eukaryota > Metazoa > Arthropoda > Insecta > Coleoptera > Coccinellidae > Myrrha > Myrrha octodecimguttata. The sequence goes on from OY294064.1 coordinate 19,277,633, forward strand.
TTTCACCTTAGCCTTAAATTGTCTGAAATCAACTATAATCTTAATATAACTAGATAAATGATTAAAAACTAATACAATTGTTAGCTGGGTGTTTCTCAAAACCAATTTGTGAATGGAATAATTTACATTCAAAGTTCTTGTGTTGTGCTGAAAATTAGTATTATATTTCATCAACTCCTCTTTGATTTTATGTAGGAAAATTGAACACTCAATTAGATTAAGACCATATACTGTAAACACATTGTTTTGACTGAATATACTTCTCATGATTCCCTATATTTCATGTTAAAAATTACCCTGCATATTCTATTCTGAATTAGAAATATTTCATCCAAATTTTGTGGGGTGCCCCAGAAAATTATTCTAGTTCTTAGTGATGCTTCGAAATTCGCATGGTATAATGTCTTGACTGATATCATTTTTGTGACTCTGATAGCAAAGCTTGCTTTATTCAATTTCCGACTAAGATACTCAATGTGCTTTGTGAAATTTAAAAAATTTAGGAAAGCACTGACGTGAAGTCAGCAGCTTCTACGCGCTTGTTCACATTGCGAAATGGTGACTTGGAAATTTTAGTGAAATTTCAATGAAATATAAAAATTTAAAAAAAAAAATTATTTTTTTCTCGAATTTTTCCATGAATAATTCTTCTTATTGACACTGTTCATCTCCCAACCAAGTTTCATTTCGATCAGATAAATATTTTTCGAGTTATTGAAAAATCAAAATTTCAAATGGTTGTAGCACAAAAACCATTCCGCAGATTTGGCCCATTAACGAACTCAACCGAGATATTCAGGATCTTAACCTAACCTGAAAATTTGAAGACTCCAGGTTCTTTCTTTCGAAAGTTATAGCGCACACGGCCGGTCGGATGGACATAATCAATTTTGACCTCGGATTCTTCATCAGTGAGTCCAACCTAGTGATTTGAGACCAATTTCGGCTCGAAATTCGAAACTTACAGATACGTGTAGACGATTTTTGATTACTTAGCCCAAGAAAAAACATGTTTCGACCAAGTATTGATTTGTATTTCTCAAAAGTTAGTAGGAAATTTTGAAAAAATTCATTATTTTTTATATATAACTTTTTAGATGAACCCTTTTATTTTAGTTTCGAATATAAGTTGGTAACGAGCAAAAACTTCCAGACTAATCAAAAAATTAACTTCCAATTTGTGGTTAATAATAAACATTTCCAATGTGAATGAAAACTAACGAACAGTTACGGTACTTTGAGTATTATTCAATCATGAAACAAAAAGTTCTATTGACATCACCATGCAACTTCAATTCGACTAAGTATTGGTTGTTTATATTTCTCAAAATTCTTCCCCATCACACCAATTCCTATCTTTGTTAGACCTTTGACGTCTTCGTCTTGTGGGAATCCACATCAACCGAGTGTTTCAAATGTCGTGACGGTATTTGTAAATCTGCAATATCGCAGATACAGCGACCTGATACGACAAAAGGACCAACGTCATGCACATCGATCAAAGTATTCTGCACTCGAAGGTGGGATTCGATAGGTGCTCCTGGAAGATGGCGCGCTGTACGTTGTTATACTGCAGCGATCAGTAATAACTGTGAAACAGCTGTAGTCATCCTCCTGGGATCCGCTTCTTCGGTGTAGATGTTTTGGTTGATGGGATGATTAGCTCTGATCAGGAGGAAATGTTCGTTGATTTATCGTCAGATATTCCTCCTTGTGATTATGTTATTTTGTTAATAGGATATTTTGAAAACAATTCATCATTTTCATTCGAAATTTTATTCTCCAAATATTTTCGAAAATACAGATGGGATCTCATTGAAATTTAGTTGTTGGTTGAAGAATGATGGCGTGAAGGTTTATTAAAAACAGATCAGCAGATTTCGAATTTATTTTGTATAGACCTTGAACACCATATTTCACAACAGTGTACCAAATTCCAATCTGGTCCGATTTCAATTATCGGAGATATTCGTAAAAATATTGTTACCCATAAGTGTAACAATGATTGATTGTAGACCAGTTTTCATCGAAAATGGCCTTCACCAAACTATCAAGCTTTCATGGCTACAGAACAAGAAATGAGGGTTTGTTGTGTATACCAAAACATAATTCTTCTAGATTCGAATTTTCACCAATGTATCACTGTATGAACCTTTTTAATCACTTACCTAAATCATTGCGAAGTCTTAAGTTGAATGAATTTGAAGAAGCAATTAAAGTTTTTAGTTAGTAGATGTTATTATTCTGTTGCTGAATATTTTTCTGATTCTTTTGAGTAATTTTCTATTTCGATTTTGTTTTTGCTCTGACGTGTCCTATACATGTGTTTGTCTGACAGGATGAATAAAGTATCATTATTCTTATTATGAAAACATGAACTGAATTGTATCAAATACTGTTACGTCGGTAATAACTGTAGTTCTTCGAAAATGAATATTATATATGAATGTTGGATTTACTTCATGAAAAATCATGTGTATACATTTAGTTTCTGTTCTTATTATAAGATTCACAGATTAAATGAATGAGATTTAATGTTATCATCTAGAACAAACCTTCTACTTCCATCAAATTGAGAATCATTTGATTATATTATTGAAAGAAATATCATAAAAGTTGTGACGCCTTTGTTGGAAAATGACAAAAAAAAATTAAACAACGTATACTTTTATTGAAGTCAAAATCATATATTGATTATATTCAAACAATAAAACGGTTTTTATAAAATATATACACATTTAAGATAATACACAACAATTTCAGCATCCCCGCAAACATCTGAAACAAGAATAAATCATTAACAAAAAAAATACTGTTAGTAGTTTTGTAGAATTTTGGATGTAAAATATTCTAACGAACTGATAACATGATGAAAAAATAGTACATTTTGAAGTTGACGCATTTCTGAAGGGAACTTTTTAATTGAGTGAATAAAATATACCTATTGGGTTATGAAAGTTTTGCAAAAACGTGTGAACGTTATATGATTACTAAGCTCTCAAAAATTAACCGAACATATTTCGACCAAGTATTAATTGTTTGTATTTCTCAAAATTTAATAGGATACTTTGAAAACAATTCATCTTTTTTTTATTTAGAAATTTTTAGAGGGCTCCTTTTATTTTAGTTTCGAATATAAGTTGTTTACGAGCACAAACTTCCAAAGTAATCAAAAAATTTATTGCCAATTTGTGGTTAATAATGAACATTTCGAATGTGAATGAAAACTAACCAAAAGTTCCGCTACTTTGAATTTTATTCAAATATAAAAACAAAAGTTTTTTTGATATCACTATGAAACTTCAATTCAGAAATTTGTCAACATGCTCAAAAACTATACCCAGTTAGGAATGGAAAATGAATAAGTTTAGTATTTTTGCCATGAATAATCTGGGGATCGTTTGGTGAGTAAGCCAATCAAAATTAAAATATTCGTATGAGAATTACGCCCCACCTCCGATTCATTTGAAAAAGTTTCATGCAATGGTGTAGACATTTTGTGAATTCAATTATTTGAATTCTTAAATATATCGCAATATAATTAAGTCTAAAATGATCTATCTACTTCGAGCTGAATATAAATACTCACCAACTTTATCTATGGCTAAATCAGAGGACTCAGGCTACCATCTTTTGCTCTTCTTGCGACTTTTCTTCGTTTCGATTCGGATTGTCGCGATGTCGGCAAGGGAGTAATTCCGATTGATAGAATTTCCAACATTCGTGTGTCCTGGGGTTTGGCATCGTTCGCAATTTCAGGAGAATACCCGTCAAAATGTCCTCTAGCAAGATCGCTAGAGAACCTCAATCTTCCGACTGGTTTGTCTCCTGAACCTGCTTTCACATAAAGCACGCCGTGACGATATACTTCGAATACGAAAGGATAAACCTCGGCCGCTGCCATCAGCTCACATAAGCCCCCATAAGTTTTAGGCTTGATCATGTCAGCTTCATATGACTCCACAGATGCGTAATTATTACCTTGCGGATCGTGGCTCAAAAAATGGTAGTCAACCCAATTATCCGTCACAAATTTAACTATTTTTCTTCTCACGTCAATAGCATTTTCTTGAGTGTTGAAAATCAAGAATGAGAGGGATCGAAACAAACACGCACCATCGCCGATTATGGGTATCACTTCGTGAGGAACGAATGTTCCCGCATCAATTTTTAAAATTTCCACTACAGCACTGGGAGCCATCTTACAGACGATATCTTGAATTTGGCAGAAAGAAAATACGACAGAAAAAATTCACTTCGATTACTGGCGACTCAGGTATAAAACTGAGACAAACTAGAACTCGAAAATATACATAAGGCCCATCTCCCCACCACTGGTTTCTTTCAATATGCTAATGACCTAACGTCCAATTGAAGATGAGAGTTTTAAATGATCTGCCAAGAGCATTTCGAGATTAATTATTAAAGATTTTGAATAAATGCCGAATTTGGTACAAAATATAAAATGAAATATAATTGCCTTTATATGTGAATGCAGAATATTTTTTCGATTTTTATAATCATTAAAAAATTATCTCTGTTTTTCTTCGACCCAAATCTAGCTCTTGTATAAATGAAGAATGTTGTCGCGATTTCATTGTTTCTAGATGTAAAAATTATAAAATTTAAATATATATATATATATATATATTCTTTTGAGATGAGCATTACATTTTTTTTCATATCAAACAATTTGTGTCATAACAGTATTAGCAGAGGAAATGTCAACGGGGTACCATACATTTTTACGTATGATACAAGAGCATAGATAAAAACCTCAGGAAAAACTCTGTCTCCCCGTATAAGTGTAATGAAATTGTTGTTTTTTATTGAAGGGCTTCTTTTTCATCGACAACATTTCCTCCTTCCTATGCGATGCAGGTTGAAATCTTGGAAACATACCTGAAAACAAAAAAGGAGACGAAAAAACTAATATGAACTAGTAAATGATTTAGTACTCATTAAATTAATTTGAAGTTCGCAATCCATCTCAAAAAAGAATCAGACACCGAATGAATTGCCTCGAAACCATCGTCAAATTTATATATTGGACAAGTATTTACTAAATGTTCTATTGTTTCCTCTTCTTCTCCGCACTCGCACCTTGGACTTTCGACCGAATTCCATTTGAAGAGGAAACTATTACAGCGACCATGACCGGTTCTAAGTCGATTCAAAATGCACCAAATTTTCCTATTAAGATTGAAACCATGAACTTTTTCTGAAGGATCGCTGATCAAACCTTTGTTAAAAACATTACACGAATTCCATTCCGAACGCCAAATTTCTTTGTCACTTTTATTGGTGTAGAGAAAATCGTTGATCCATGAAGGTTTACGAGATTTCAATCTAGCAATTTTAGAATCCGGAATATAAGACATGATTGGGAATAAATTCGGAAAGGAACGATATTTATCCCAAGACTTTATCACTGCAACCTGTCTACGAATATGGGGCGGTACAATATTTGAGAGAACTGGTAACCACTGTAAAGGTGTAGATCTTATGGTCCCACTAATGATTCTCATAGCAACATTAAGCTGTACATCTATTTCACTAACATGAGCGCTAACCGAACAACAATATTCAGCAGCAGAAAAAACCAAAGCCAAAGCTGCGGTACGAAGAGTTGTAGGGTCAGCCCCCCATGAAGAACCAGCTAGTTTTTGAAGAATATTATTCCTAGATTTCAACTTCATGCGTAATTTTTCCAAATGGGCCTTGAAATTTAAAGAGGTATCTAATTTCACTCCAAGATATTTAGGAGTGAAATTATGTTTCAGAACGGCATTATTGAAAGTAACATTCAAAGTTTTAAACTTCTGTTGATTATTCAAATGAAAACAAGAAACTTCTGTTTTATTAGAATTTGGACATAAACGCCACTCAACAAAATAATTCTTCAAAATTTCTAAATCAGTATTTAAAGTGTTTTCAATGACTTTGAAATCAGAGTGTGGAAAAGCCAGAGCAATATCATCTGCATAGATGAATTTCTCTGAAGAAGTTGCTGGAATATCACATAAATATAAATTAAATAGAAGGGGAGCTAAAACTGATCCTTGTGGGAGTCCATTATTCAAAGTTTTGAACCTACTACTAACATCATCAACAAAAACACGGAGTCTTCTGTCAGATAACATATTTTCGATCAATTGAATTACTTTTCCACATTTCAGAAATTTATGGAGTTTGAATATTAAACCATCTTTCCACACCGTATCGTAAGCTGCTGAAAGATCCACAAATACAGCCCCCGTTTTCAACTTTTTATTGAATCCTGATTCAATGAAAGTAGTGAGACTAACAATTTGATCAGAACAATTTCTATTTTTCCTAAAACCACCTTGACAATTTTGCAGAATATCTTCAACAGATGATTCTATCCTGAATAAAATTAATCTCTCTAAAATTTTGAAAGGTACACTCAATAAACTTATAGGTCTATAACTACTTGGGTCTGATGAATTTTTCCCAGATTTCAGAATTGCTATTACTTTTACCTTACGAAATTCCGTTGGAATATTTCCAGAATTCAAAATATCATTATAGAAAGATAATAACCAAGATAATGCCTTTTTGCCCAAATGTTTTATGAACTCAGGATAAATCCCATCGAAACCAGCAGCCTTCCGAGATTTTGTACACTTTATCGCAGATTTCAATTCATCCATGGTGAATGGACTAGATATAACATCCAAAGTTGATGGCTATGATCTCAACCTATGTAGATTTTTCTTCATTTCTTTAATCTTTGAACTAGAAATTTTAACCGAGTTGGAAACATTTACAAGCCGACGAGCAATCAGTTCCGGATTAATTTTCGAGGATGACTTAGCAAGAGGGGCTGCTTCACCTAATTTCCGCAGAACATCCCAAGAACTTCTACTCGAATGGGTAAAATTCATATTCGAAACCACATCATTCCATTTATTTTTACGAGCAATGTTTATGGAATCCAATAGTTTGTTCGATTTATCAAGAGTTGGCGAACTTTGATACTCCTTGTACAGGGTTTCTGTTTCAACCGACCATCCAGGAACATAATTTTGACGAAAACCTCTGGGAATGAATTTTTTTGCTGCTGCCTTCACTACCCCAATGAATCTGGAATAATTTTTATGAGAAGGGCGAAACCATCTAATATCACTTTCAATTTTTTCCCTAAATTGAACCCAACTAGCTTTTTTGAAATTCCATCTGAGCTTTGGTAAAGATGCATTTAAATGAAGAACATTTCCTACACGAATGAAGATTGGACGATGCTGACTACGTGGAAAATCATTGAGAACCTTACGATTAACAGAAAGAGGTTTTGAATCGTTATCACGAGAAACTATGCTCAAATCTGGATTGTATCCCCTATTCCATCTTGATGAATGAAATGAAGACCTATCTTTTGCGTCAAAAACGAGATGGAAATCGTTATCTTCAATCCACTCAGTCAATGCTAAACCATTTCTATCATTTATCGCATAGCCCCACATACTATGATGGCAATTGAAATAACCACAATAAATTGAAGGATGTGAAAAAATTATGTTGAAGTTTCTAGGCCAAAGGGTATTAGGAGGTTTGTAAATGTTGATGATAAAAATATTACAAAATTTGAATGCTATAAAAAACACTCCATCATCTTCACCTTTATGAATTAATTCAACATTGTTGACTACCGATTTCTCTACATAACAAGCTAGGCCATAAATAGGACTCAAAAGGAAATCAATTAATACATAACCTGCTATGGAACCTCTTTCACGAAGTTTTTCTTCGGTTGCAAAAAAAATTTTTAAATATTATCAGCTTTTTAATTTTCTTAAATTACAAATTTCCAGATGGAATAGTTAAATTGATTGCGAGATACTGAAAATTTTTGAGTTTATTTCAGTGAATTATCAGCTTTCGTTTTTCAACGAAATATTTTTATTAATCACAAAAATTTCCAAAAATTAAATTATCTTGGATAATTTGAGAGTTTTTTTTTCATGATTATCACACGTACTTAGTATTCAATATATATTATTAGTTCGCACAGACGCACGAAAGGTATTGAACTGGATTTATTTACTCGTCTGATACAATTTCAAACAGGGTTCTTGAAAGATTCAGATATTTCTAAGAAATAGACTTAAGGCTCCATAATGATGAAGGAATCATTGTTTAAAATATGAACTGATTTTGTGATGAAATTTTTCGATTCTCAAATCAGCGAAAACGTCCATCAATTTTTATCTTAGTGAATTGGGATAAAATAATAATTCTATTCTATACTTATTGAATGAGGTGTGAATCTTGGAAGCTTGAACTCAAAATGAGAAATTCCAGACCACCTTTTGACTTCTTCGAGAGAAAAATGCGAGAAAGATCACACAAGTAAACTGAAAAACGTAATCTTTCAACGATTCCCAATATTTTGAGAAATTCTCGAAATTGCCACAGTAAGAAATCCTGCACCATTTTTAACCCTAGAAAAACTCTCTGGTGTCGATGTCTCTCACTAGGTTTGCACCAACATCTCAATGAATCGTTCCAGAAAGAGTTATTCATAACCAAGATTGATTGATAGCCCTAACTAGTAAAAGCCTAAGCAAAGAATGCAAAGAAGAGAAAGAGTTTTCAGACCGAATATTTCTAAAATATATCAAGTCTATATGAAATATTGATAGTTGTTAATTAATCTGAATGATAAAGCAAAAAATATCCCTAAACGAAATTTTATTTACCTTTCACTGGAAATCTGCATGAGGAGTTGAGCATTAAGTCGCGTACAGACACGAGAGCTGAGCGGCTTGCGAGGCAAGTTAATTGGGCTGCCTCGCAAGTGTGTACGGTGTCGCGAGCCATTTCAACAACGCGAGGGTGCCTCGCAACTGCCTCGAAAGCCGCTCAGCTCACGTGTCTGTACGCGGCTTTATAATGAATCCACCACAAATTACCGGAATATTCCATGAATGACTAAAACATACAAGAATTTTAATATCTGGAATTATATTTTTGGGTAGCTCCGTAGTAGTCAACAAGTCAATGAAGAATGTGAACAACTTCTTTATTATAACTTGAGTTTTAAGGACACATGTCTTCATTTGGATTTCGAAGAAAAATATAAGAATAATCATTTGTATAATGAACTTTCAGGAACGAGACTGCATACTTGCTTCAAGTTGATTGATCCTGCTGATTATACAGGGTGTTTGTATCCGAAATTAACAACAATGAATAATTAAACAAATTAAGAAATAAAAATCTCATTAATGCATTACAGAAGGAATTTCAAAGTAAACACTTTTTTGGTGTCTATTTCATAAAAATCAAGTGCTTGGGCCACATGTCCTATCAGAACAGCTTACGGATGATATGTCTTGGATTACATCCAAAATCATATTTCTGTATTAATCCTAGAACCTGACATTAAAGAAATGTGTTTTCAGCATGGTAGGGTTCCACCTCATATAAGAGTTATAGTCTGGAAAGTTGTCTATTACGTAACTTTTCAAATATGTGAATAATCAGAAGTGGATCGCATACCTGGACTGCTCGATCACCAGATTTAAATCCTGTCGATTATTTTGGAATGTTTTAAATGCTTAGTTCATTCGTCCAAGTAGGGAAGTGAGGAGAAAGAAAGGAAAGATATCGAAGTCGCCTTCGATGAAACACATATTAATCCAGACATGATTAAAAAACTGTCAGCAGCATTCGGAGACAGGCAAGAATTAAAATCCAACAAAACTTCGATACTTCGAAACTTATTCAGTGATTTATTTTTGAGATTTTTATTTCTTAATCTATTTAATTATTAATTGTTGTTGTAGTAGGACAAAAAATTATTTTAATTCCCACACGAAGTTCAAATTTTCTGGGAATTTAGTGGAATTTCAGTATTGAATCAAATCTTTCCGTGGACTTTTCGTTAAGCAATTTGACGTGCGGGATAAAAATCAACTGATTCCAATTGAAAATTCTCTGGTTTTTCCGAATATTCCAATCCCATTGTGAAATTACAATATACAGGATGTTGAATCTCAGCTTGACAGGAGTCCCATATTTCTCTAATACGGACCTGAAATATTTAACTATTTTAATACGAATCGATTGACTTGTATGAGTCAATCTTACGTTCTGTATATCAACGGATTGAATTTGGTGTTTCCGAAGTTATGAGCAATTGAAAATATTGGTGAATACAAAAAACACCCTATATCTTGGTTTTGGTATTGATTAGATCTACCTTATATATGTGGTTTGGACTCGCCTATGGTAGCTCTACCTCAAGTTGCCGTATGTTCATTCACCAATACAACCTGTATAATATTCAAAGAATAACATTTTCACATCGATTAAAGTTTATTTGGAACGATTTTCCATTATTCTGTTTCAGGTATTGGGAGTGAATCCCTATAAAAACCTAGAAAACATATTTTATGGCTGAAATATTTATATTATGTCAAATCTAGTTGATTGCTTGAATTTTAAATGGCTCAAAAACTGAAATCAGAGATTGTCTCTGTTGAAATTCGAATGATTAGAAAGTAAAATAACTTGTTTCCGCTTAATATATTTATTTTCACAACAATTGTTTCGTCATGATAACATGACCTCATTAGGTGAGCATGGTAACTGACTACATATTTGTGATAAAGTTCTTTGAATAGTTGAAAAATATGGTCCAAACTACAACAAAATTATGGGAATTCCTGGGTTTCAAAAATAGTTGAGTAAGGTAAATTTATTCAGGTCCGTTTGGTCGTTGAGGAGAATCTGCTTCTTATTGTACCTATTTATCTCCAATGCTTTCAGGAAGTTCAATTTTAGTGTCTTATTTTCTAAGTGCAAAATTTCGAAATTGCTGTCGAAATCATGACCAGTCTCCAACAACAGTTTTGCATATGTTGTGTCGTATTTCGCACCATATTTTTCAACTATTTGAAGAACTGTATCCCAAATATGTAGTCAGTTACCACGCTCACTCGATGAAGTAATGTTATCATGACGGAACAATTGTTGTGAAAATAAATATAAAAAGCGGAAATGAGTTATTTCACTTTTTATCAAGAGAATTTCCGACAAGTAGAGACTGAGATAATCAAACAGATAGGGATATGGTTTCATCTCACAAAACTCCAAGAAAAAAAAATATTTTATTTCCTAAGAGAAGAATCGTAAGATGGACAATTTTGGTACATTTCTAGCTTCATCAGGCTAGAAATTTTTTCAAGGAATTTTACTCGGAAGACAGGAATGAACCGGTTTGTAGGACACCTGCATTAATTGAAAATCAACTTGTGAAGTCAGCAGCTGTTTCACGCATTTTCAAATTAGTTGCCAATGCGTTGAGTAATTATAACCCAATGTTTTCAACAATTCAGAAACGATCAGGTCGAAAATCAGCACGTGGATATAAGATACTGATGAGATGTCATTCAATTATCAAATCCATGGCTCAAATCGAATCACTAAGTATTTCCGATTTGGCAAAATCACGAGAGTTTTCTGATGACACGATCATTGCAAAATTCTGCATGAAATTATGCATCACTATTTGCCACCTAGTAAACCGCTCTCATCATGATCAAATCAGGAATTTTTGAGTCATTTCAGAAATATCCAACGATACCGAGGAAAAAACCATGAAATTTGACAAAAATCCCTAATATCTTCAATAACTAGAATCGGATCAAACTGAAATTCGGTATACTGTTGTAAAATATTCACTAAAAGGTATTTGCAAATTTCTCATCGAATCCGATGAATATTTCCCGAAAAAAAATTTTTCAACAAAAATTCGGAAAACTTTGGAAATTTTTTCACGATACAATCCCAAAAAAATGTTTCGACCAGTTGGACGCTACTATTGTACTACCAATTATCAAGTTTTAATCCGACCGCATGTATAGTTACTGGGGTATTGAGAATCCTCGGAAATTCAAATGAGTTCAACTCCGAAACCTTTTGGCTGATTTGGGACATTAATGAACTAAGCTGTCACATCCTAATACGAAACCTTCCCTAAAAAAATTAAATAATAATAATAATAAACCAAAACTTCACCAGCTCTTTTAATTTCAAATTTATTGTGGCACCGTACGGCCGCGCATAAATGTCCTTCACAGATTTCTGATTGATAAGCAAGGATATCTTCTTCTGGGAGGACTTGAATTTCTAGTTAAACCGTTGGATAGTTTTTCGAGTATTCGAAATCTTATAGGATTATAATGTCTGACAGTTTTTACATCGTTAAGGTATCATTAAGATGCTTACTGACTTGGGACATTTCGGTCAGCATCAGGTAAGCTGAGCTGAGCAGTAAATTTCTTTCAAGAAAACAAATACTTTTGTGAGAAATTCTTTCACAATTTGATTTACTATCAGATCATTACCATAGACGCTTTCCATAACGTTCCATTACACCCTCATATAGTTTCTGTTGGCGTTAATTTACGACAGAAGATGTTGTTGGAATGAGTTCTGAAAAGTTATCAGCTTTTTTTAGAAAGGGTTGGAATTAGGGAAACATGTGTTAAGCGAATACTTCGACCTTCAAATGTTGCTCTTTGTCCAAGGTTCATATAATTATTTTTTGCTCTCGAAAAACCACTTTTGAAAAAATACTATGAGAAGTTTATTCAGAAAATGTTACATACGTTTTACACAAGTGATATCTATCGACTTCGATGGATTTGATAAGAATATTGTCTTATATAATAATGCTGATTCAAGTAGTACGATAGCGGTCGATGCTATCATGCAATATTAGGTATTTCTATATTTCAAAGGAAGTGTGGGATCGGCTTAAATATCGCCTCCCCCCAACGGGGGTTTTCCTGAATTTGGGTTGTTACTGCAAATGTAAATTTTAACATAATTATTATGGGTCTGAGTCATCATTTTCCCAAATTACCTTCAGAAAGTATTCAAAATCAAATTTCAAAATTGGTGTTTGGGATTTGCCAGGCATGCACGAAGTGACAACGGTGTTTATTGGAATAGCTTGTTCTGCTATAGAATAATTAAATATTTATTCCTATTCTGTGGTACACACGTGTTCTTTGTCAATATAACCAAACAATTTCCGTTAGCGATTTGTCAGTAATATGACAGTATGACCAGACCGAAGTATTGCTATCTCTGTTTTCCTAAGCAAAGTAACATATTTGACGTCCTTTTCTTTCCGAGAAAGCTGAATTCGACGTTGCCATATCGTGCACTCATGACAAATTCCTTTAAAAGCAAATCCTCATTTTTTTTTCAGTTTTAGGTGATCAAACATTTCTTTTAATATAATATTGAAATTATATGTTTGTAATGTGATGTTCTGGAGGTTTTTCATGAAAATTATTGCATTTGCATTTTCGTTTAAAGAAAAAACCCCCATTAAAAAACTGAGTTCAATTCCAGTGGTTGAACTCTGTTGATCAATTAAATTTTTAAAGTTATTATAGAATTTTATATAATGCAATAGTTATTATTACTATCGAAATTATTATTACTATAAAATAAATTGTGGAAATAAAGTTTGGATGTAAATTTCAGTTGTATGAATTTGAAACAATTAAATTTGTGATATTAATAGGTTTTACGGTTAATTCTTTAATTTTTGACACTGTTAAATCAGTCAATTGAAATTTGTGATGAATAATCTTTGTTGTTGATGGTCGAAATTTTTTTTCTCCATTTGGAATTTCACATTTTGTTTCTATTAATAGTATTTTTCCTGGAGAATGTTCATAAGGTAATTGTCCTGAACAATTTTTTCTTACTATATCATTAAAAATAGATAAATAATTTCCATTAGGCAGTAAAATTAAGTCTGTAATATTACGATTACTTTTTCTATCACAATTATCTCATTTAACTCAGCCGCCTTGAAGAATCTTCAAGATTGTACACTTCTTCTGGATACCATCACACATTGAAATTCATGGAAATGAAGAGGCCGACATTAATGCTAAGAGTTCGGTGACTAGTGCACATACTTGTGCATTTTCAGAATGTGCAGCATCAGATCTTAAAACTTGGTTCAAGAATGAGATTTTATCAAGATGGCATGCTGAGTGGCGAAACTAAAGATACAAATTGCGTGAAGTGAAACATACGTCCTTGGAGCTCTTTACCGAGTGACCGTCATTTTCAGGTTTTCCTCACAAGACTCCAACATGGCCACACGAAATTGACTCACGAATATCTCTTGAAGAAAACAGAGCCTCTTAAATGTGATTTTTGCGACGAGTATCAAACAGTGAAACATTTTCTTATGACAGTCCAAAATATACAACACTACGAAGTAAACATAAATTACCACAATACCTCTAGTCATTGTTGGGAACATCATGTGATTTCTGAATCTGTTAAACTAAATTTTTATTTCTTCTTTTACGAATTTATTTGAGCTTTGACGAGTTACAGAGGTTATGTCACCTATCAGTCCAGTGCTTTGTTGATTGATGTCGTTCTAATTCAATAATGATCAATATTGCTAAAACTGAATGTGTTCATTTTTCTCTAAGATCTAGCAAACACAAATTGGTTGTACGCTATTTGGACGAGGTCATTTCATCTGCGGACCATACTAAGTTCCTGGGCATCCACATCGATTCTAATTTGAAGTGGAGCACTCATATTGATGCTATCTGTAAAAAAACTCAATGGCTCTTACTTTGCTGTAAGTAGAGTTCGGAATTCAATTCCTTTGCGATCCGTGCTAAACATATACTACAGCTTGGTGTACAGTCACCTATTATATAACATCCTACTCTGGGGTAATTCGTCGGACTTTGGCAGAGTTTTTGTTATACAGAAGAGGATCTTGCGTATGATATTTAATGTTGATTTTAGGTCTCCTGTAGATCAGTTTCCATCGAAAATGGCCTTCTCACCCTGGCCTCAATTTTCATTCTCAAATGTTTGATTCATAGCAAAGAACACGAAAATAAGTTCACCAAACTATCAAGCTTTCATGGCTACAAAACAAGAAATGAGGGTTTGTTGTGTATACCAAAACATAATTCTTCTAGGTTCGAATTTTCACCAATGTATCACTGTATCAAACTTACCTACATCATTGCGAAGTCTTAAGTTGAATGAATTTGAAGAAGCAATTAAAGTTTTTAGTTAGTAGATGTTATTATTCTGTTGCTGAATATTTTTCTGATTCTTGTGAGTAATTTTCGTTTTCGATTTTGTTTTTGCTCTGACGTGTCCTATACATGTTATTGTCTAACAGGATGAATAAAGTATTAATAGTAGGATTGTTCATGTCCATTTCATGATTAAGGACAACCCCGTTGTTTTGTATGTGAATATTGAACAATAAATGTCCGAAACGTCGACGAAATTCAATTGGGTTTGATTCATCTTCCCCAAAAACAAGTCCAATATTGCCAAGATTCTACTACTTATAAAGTATTATTATTATGAAAACTTGAACTGAATTGTATCAAATACTGTTACGTCGCTAATAACTTTAGTTCTTCGAAAAGGAATATTATATATAAATGTAGGATTTACTTCGTGAAAAATCATGTGTATAAATTTAGTTTCTGTTCTTATTATTAGATTCACAGATTAAATGAATGAGATTTAATGTTATCATCTAGAACAAACCTTCTTCTTCCATCAAATTGTAAATCATTTGAGTATACTATTGAAAGAAATATCATAAAAGGTGTGACGCATTTGTTGGAAAGTGAAAAAAAAAATTGATGTCAACGTATACTTTTATTGAAGTCAAAATCATATATTGATTATATTCAAACAATAAAACGGTGTTTATAAAATATATATACATTTAAGATAATACACAACAATTTCAGCATCCCCGCAAACATCTGAAACAAGAATAAATCATTAACAAAAAAAATACTGTTAGAAGTTTTGTAGAATTTTGGATGTAAAATATTCTAACGAACTGATAACATGATGAAAAAATATTACATTTTGAAGTTGATGCATTTCTGAAGGGAACTATTCAATTGAGTGAATAAAATATACCTATTGGATTATAAAAGTGATTACTAAGCTCTAAAAAATTAACTGAACATATTTCGACCAAGTATTGATTGTTTGTATTTCTCAAAAATTAATAGGATACTTTGAAAACCATTCATCATTTTTTTTATACAGAAATTTTTAGATTGCCCCTTTTATTTTAGTTTCGAATATAAGTTGTTTACGGGCACAAACTTCCAAAGTAATCAAAAAATTTAATTCCAATTTGTGGTTAATAATGAAGATTTCGAATGTGAATGAAAACTAACCAAAAGTTCCGCTACTTTGAATTTTATTCAAATATAAAAACAAAATTTTTTTTGATATTACTATGAAACTTCAATTCAGAAATTTGTCAACATGCTCAAAATCTATACCCAGTTAGGAATGGAAAATGAATAAGTTTAGTATTTTTGCCATGAATAATCTGGGGATCGTTTGGTGAGTAAGCCAATCATAATTAAAATATTCGTATGAGAATTACGCCTCACCTCCGATTCGTTTGAAAAAGTTTCATGTGAATTCAATTATTTGAATTCTTAAATATATCGCAATATAATTAAGTCTAAAATGATCTATCTACTTCGAGCTGAATATAAATACTCACCACTTTTATCGATGGCTAAATCAGAGGACTCAGGCTACCATCTTTTGCTCTTCTTTTTCTCTGGGGATTTGGCATCGTTCGCAATTTCAGGAGAATACACGTCAAAATGTCCTCTAGCAAGATCGCTAGAGAACCTCAATCTTCCGACTGGTTTGTCTCCTGAACCTGCTTTCACATAAAGCACGCCGTGACGATATACTTCGAATACGAAAGGATAAACCTCGGCCGCCGCCATCAGCTCACATAAGCCCCCATAAGTTTTAGGCTTGATCATGTCAGCTTCATATGACTCCACAGATGCGTAATTATTACCTTGCGGATCGTGGCTCAAAAAATGGTAGTCAACCCAATTATCCGTCACAAATTTAACTATTTTTCTTCTCACGTCAATAGCATTTTCTTGAGTGTTGAAAATCAAGAATGAGAGGGATCGAAACAAACACGCACCATCGCCGATTATGGGTATCACTTCGTGAAGAACGAATTGTCCCGCATCAATTTTTAAAATTTCCACTACAGCACTGGGAGCCATCTTACAGACGATATCTTGAATTTGGAAGAAAGAAAATACGACAGAAAAAATTCACTTCGATTACTGGCGACTCAGGTATAAAACTGAGACAAACTAGAACTCGAAAATATACATAAGGCCCATCTCCCCACCACTGGTTTCTTTCAATATGCTAATGACCTAACGTCCAATTGAAGATTAGATTTTCAAATGATCTGCCTAGAACATTTCGAGAATAATTATTGAAGGTTTTGAATAAATGCCGAATTTGGTACGAAATATAAAATGAAATATAATTGCCTTTATATGTGAATTCAGAATATTTTTTCGATCTTTATAATCATTAAAGAATTATCTCTGATTTTCTTCGACCCAAATCTAGCTCTTGTATAAATGAAGAATGTTGTCGCGATTTCATTGATTCTAGAAGTAAAAAATTTAAAACTCAAATATTATCAGCTTATTAATTTTCTTAAATTACAAATTTACAGATGAAATAGTCAAATTGATAGCGAGATACTGAAAATTTTTGAGTTTATTTCAGTGAATTATCAGCTTTCGTTTTTCAACGAAATATTTTTATTAATCTCTGATATAATTCCAAACAGGGTTCTTGACAGATTGAGATATGTCTAAGAAATAGACTTAAGGCTCCATAATGATGAAGGAATCATTGTTTAAAATATGAACTGATTTTGTGATGAAATTTTTCGATTCTCAAATCAGCGAAAACGTCCATCAATTTTTATCTTAGTGAATTGGGATAAAATAATAATTCTATTCTATACTTATTGAATGAGGTGTGAATCTTGGAAGCTTGAACTCAAAATGAGAAATTTCAGACCACCTTTCGACTTCTTCGAGAGAAAAATGCGAGAAAGATCTAACAAGTAAACTGAAAAACATAATGTTTCAACGATTCCCAGTATTTTGAGAAATTCTCGAAATTGCCACAGTAAGAAATCCAGCACCATTAACCCTAGAAAAACTCTCTGGTGTCGATGTCTGTCACTAGGTTTTGCACCAACATTTCAATGGATCGTTCCAGAAAGAGTTATTCATAACCAAGATTGATTGATGGTCCCAACTAGTAAAAGCCTAAGCAAAGAATGCAGAGAAGAAAAAGAGTTTTCAGACCGAATATTTCTAAAATATATCAAGCCTATATGGAATATTTGTAGTTGTTAATTAATTTGAATGACAAAGCAAAAAATATCCCTACACGAAATTTTATTTACCTTTCACTGGAAATCTGTATGAGAAGTTGAGCATTAAGTCGCGTACTGACACAAGAGCTGAGCGGCTTGCGAGGCAAGTTAATTGGGCTGCCTCGCAAGTGTGTACGGTGTCGCGAGCCATTTCAACAACGCGAGGGTGCCTCGCAACTGCCTCGAAAGCCGCTCAGCTCACGTGTCTGTACGCGGCTTTATAATGAATCCACCACAAATTACCGGAATATTCCATGAATGACTAAAACATACAAGAATTTTAATATCTGGAATTATATTTTTGGGTAGCTCCGTAGTAGTCAACAAGCCAATGAAGAATGTGAACAACTTCTTTATTATAACTTGAGTTTTAAGGACACATGTCTTCATTTGGATTTCGAAGAAAAATATAAGAATAATCATTTGTATAATGAACTTTCAGGAACGAAACTGCATACTTGCTTCAAGTTGATTGACCCTGCTGATTATACAGGGTGTTCGTATCCGAAATTAACAACAATGAATAATTAAACAAATTAAGAAATAAAAATCTCATTAATGCATTACAGAAGGAATTTCAAAGTAAACACTTTTTTGGTGTCTATTTCATAAAAATCAAGTGCTTGGGCCACATGTCCTATCAGAACAGCTTACGAATGATATGTCTTGGATTACATCCAAAATCATATTTCTGTATTAATCCTAGGACCTGACATTAAAGAAATGTGTTTTCAGCATGGTAGGGTTCTACCTCATATAAGAGTTATAGTCTGGAAAGTTGTCTATTACGTAACTTTTTAAATATGTGAATAATCAGAAGTGGATCGCATACCTGGACTGCTCGATCACCAGATTTAAATCCTGTCGATTATTTTGGAATGTTTTAAATGCTTAGTTCATTCGTCCAAGTAGGGAAGTGAGGAGAAAGAAAGGAAAGATATCGAAGTCGCCTTCGATGAAACACATATTAATCCAGACATGATTAAAAAACTGTCAGCAGCATTCGGAGACAGGCAAGAATTAAAATCCAACAAAACTTCGATTCTTCGAAACTTCTTCTGTGATTTATTTTTGAGATTTTTATTTCTTAATCTATTTAATTATTAATTGTTTTTTGTTTCGGATACACTTTTCTAACTTGCTGTTTTTCTGAAAATTTCCGAAATAATCTTTGGAATAATAGGAAAAACTTATTTCCAGTTAGTAGGACAAAAAATTATTTTAATTCTCACACGAAGTTCAAATTTTCTGGGAATTTAGTGGAATTTCAGTATTGAATCAAATCTTTCCGTGGACTTTTCGTTAAGCAATTTGACGTGCGGGATAAAAATCAACTGATTCCAATTGAAAATTCTCTGGTTTTTCCGAATATTCCAATCCCATTGTGAAATTACAATATACAGGATGTTGAATCTCAACTTGACAGGAGTCCCATATTTCTCTAATACGGACCTGAAATATTTAATTATTTTAATACGAATCGATTGACTTGTATGAGTCAATCATACGTTCTGTATATCAACGGATTGAATTTGGTGTTTCCGAAGTTATGAGCAATTGAAAATATTGGTGAATACAAAAAACACCCTGTATCTTGGTTATGGTATTGATTAGATCTAACTTATATATGTTGTTTGGACTCGCCTATGGTAGCTCTACCTCAAGTTGCCGTATGCTGATTCACCAATACAACCTGTATAATATTCAAAGAATAACATTTTCACATCGATTAAAGTTTATTTGGAACGATTTTCCATTATTCTGTTTCAGGTATTGGGAGTGAATCCCTATAAAAACCTAGAAAACATATTTTATGACTGAAATATTTATATTATGTCAAATCTAGTTGATTGCTTGAATTTTAAATGGCTCAAAAACTGAAATCAGAGATTGTCTCTGTTGAAGTTCGAATGATTAGAAAGTAAAATAACTTTTTTCCGCTTAATATATTTATTTTCACAACAATTGTTTCGTCATGATAACATGACCTCATTAGGTGAGCATGGTAACTGACTACATATTTGTGATAAAGTTCTTTGAATAGTTGAAAAATATGGTCCAAACTACAACAAAATTATGGGAATTCCTGGGTTTCAAAAATAGTTGAGTAAGGTAAATTTATTCAGGTCCGTTTGGTCGTTGAGGAGAATCTGCTTCTTATTGTACCTATTTATCTCCAATGCTTTCAGGAAGTTCAATTTTAGTGTCTTATTTTCTAAGTGCAAAATTTCGAAATTGCTGTCGAAATCATGACCAGTCTCCAACAACAGTTTTGCATATGTTGTGTCGTATTTCGCACCATATTTTTCAACTATTTGAAGAACTGTATCCCAAATATGTAGTCAGTTACCACGCTCACTCGATGAAGTAATGTTATCATGACGGAACAATTGTTGTGAAAATAAATATAAAAAGCGGAAATGAGTTATTTCACTTTTTATCAAGAGAATTTCCGACAAGTAGAGACTGAGATAATCAAACAGATAGGGATATGGTTTCATCTCACAAAACTCCAAGAAAAAAAAATATTTTATTTCCTAAGAGAAGAATCGTAAGATGGACAATTTTGGTACATTTCTAGCTTCATCAGGCTAGAAATTTTTTCAAGGAATTTTACTCGGAAGACAGGAATGAACCGGTTTGTAGGACACCTGCATTAATTGAAAATCAACTTGTGAAGTCAGCAGCTGTTTCACGCATTTTCAAATTAGTTGCCAATGCGTTGAGTAATTATAACCCAATGTTTTCAACAATTCAGAAACGATCAGGTCGAAAATCAGCACGTGGATATAAGATACTGATGAGATGTCATTCAATTATCAAATCCATGGCTCAAATCGAATCACTAAGTATTTCCGATTTGGCAAAATCACGAGAGTTTTCTGATGACACGATCATTGCAAAATTCTGCATGAAATTATGCATCACTATTTGCCACCTAGTAAACCGCTCTCATCATGATCAAATCAGGAATTTTTGAGTCATTTCAGAAATATCCAACGATACCGAGGAAAAAACCATGAAATTTGACAAAAATCCCTAATATCTTCAATAACTAGAATCGGATCAAACTGAAATTCGGTATACTGTTGTAAAATATTCACTAAAAGGTATTTGCAAATTTCTCATCGAATCCGATGAATATTTCCCGAAAAAAAATTTTTCAACAAAAATTCGGAAAACTTTGGAAATTTTTTCACGATACAATCCCAAAAAAATGTTTCGACCAGTTGGACGCTACTATTGTACTACCAATTATCAAGTTTTAATCCGACCGCATTTATAGTTACTGGGGTATTGAGAATCCTCGGAAATTCAAATGAGTTCAACTCCGAAACCTTTTGGCTGATTTGGGACATTAATGAACTAAGCTGTCACATCCTAATACGAAACCTTCCCTAAAAAAATTAAATAATAATAATAATAAACCAAAACTTCACCAGCTCTTTTAATTTCAAATTTATTGTGGCACCGTACGGCCGCGCATAAATGTCCTTCACAGATTTCTGATTGATAAGCAAGGATATCTTCTTCTGGGAGGACTTGAATTTCTAGTTAAACCGTTGGATAGTTTTTCGAGTATTCGAAATCTTATAGGATTATAATGTCTGACAGTTTTTACATCGTTAAGGTATCATTAAGATGCTTACTGACTTGGGACATTTCGGTCAGCATCAGGTAAGCTGAGCTGAGCAGTAAATTTCTTTCAAGAAAACAAATACTTTTGTGAGAAATTCTTTCACAATTTGATTTACTATCAGATCATTACCATAGACGCTTTCCATAACGTTCCATTACACCCTCATATAGTTTCTGTTGGCGTTAATTTACGACAGAAGATGTTGTTGGAATGAGTTCTGAAAAGTTATCAGCTTTTTTTAGAAAGGGTTGGAATTAGGGAAACATGTGTTAAGCGAATACTTCGACCTTCAAATGTTGCTCTTTGTTCAAGGTTCATATAATTATTTTTTGCTCTCGAAAAACCACTTTTGAAAAAATACTATGAGAAGTTTATTCAGAAAATGTTACATACGTTTTACACAAGTGATATCTATCGACTTCGATGGATTTGATAAGAATATTGTCTTATATAATAATGCTGATTCAAGTAGTACGATAGCGGTCGATGCTATCATGCAATATTAGGTATTTCTATATTTCAAAGGAAGTGTGGGATCGGCTTAAATATCGCCTCCCCCAACGGGGGTTTTTCCTGAATTTGGGTTGTTACTGCAAATGTAAATTTTAACATAATTATTATGGGTCTGAGTCATCATTTTCCCAAATTACCTTCAGAAAGTATTCAAAATCAAATTTCAAAATTGGTGTTTGGGATTTGCCAGGCATGCACGAAGTTACAACGGTGTTTAGTAGAAAAGCTTGTTCTGCTATAGAATAATGAAATATTTATTCCTATTCTGTGGTACACACGTGTTCTTTGTTAATATAACCAAACAATTTCCGTTAGCGATTTGTCAGTAATATGACAGTATGACCAGACCGAAGTATAGCTATCTCTGTTTTCCTAAGCAAAGTAACACATTTGACGTCCTTTTCTTGCCGAGAAAGCTGAATTCGACGTTGCCATATCGTGCACTCATGACAAATTCCTTTAGAAGCAAATCCCCATTTTTTTTCAGTTTTAGGTGATCAAACATTTTTTTTTAATATAATATTGAAATTATATGTTTGTAATGTGATGTGCTGAAGGTTTTTCATGAAAATTATTGCATTTGCATTTTCGTTTAAAGGAAAAACCCCCATTAAAAAACTGAGTTCAATTCCAGTAGTTGAACTCTGTTGATCAATTAAATTTTTAAAGTTATTATAGAATTTTATATAATGCAATAGTTATTATTACTATCGAAATTATTATTACTATAAAATAAATTGTGGAAATAAAGTTTGGATGTAAATTTCAGTTGTATGAATTTGAATCAATTAAATTTGTGATATTAATAGGTTTTACGGTTAATTCTTTAATTTTTGACGCTGTTAAGTCAGTCAATTGAAATTTGTGATGAATATTCTTTGTTGTTGATGGTCGAAATTTTTTTTCTCCATTTGGAATTTCACATTTTGTTTCTATTAATAGTATTTTTCCTGGAGAATGTTCATAAGGTAATTGTCCTGAACAATTTTTTCTTACTATATCATCAAAAATAGATAAATAATTTTCATTAGGCAGTAAAATTAAGTCTGTAATATTACGATTACTTTTTCTATCACAATTATCACATTTAAATCAGCCGCCTTGAAGAATCTTCACGATTGTACACTTCTTCTGGATACCATCACACATTGGAATTCATGGAAATGTAGAGGCCGACATTAATGCTAAGAGTTCGGTGACTAGTGCACATACTTGTGCTTTTTCAGAATGTGCAGCATCAGATCTTAAAACTTGGTTCAAGAATGAGATTTTATCAAGATGGCATGCTGAGTGGCGAAACTAAAGATACAAATTGCGTGAAGTGAAACATACGTCCTTGGAGCTCTTTACCGAGTGACCGTCATTTTCAGGTTTTCCTCACAAGACTCCAACATGGCCACACGAAATTGACTCACGAATATCTCTTGAAGAAAACAGAGCCTCTTAAATGTGATTTTTGCGACGAGTATCAAACAGTGAAACATTTTCTTATGACAGTCCAAAATATACAACACTACGAAGTAAACATAAATTACCACAATACCTCTAGTCATTGTTGGGAACATCATGTGATTTCTGAATCTGTTAAACTAAATTTTCATTTCTTCTTTTACGAATTTATTTGAGCTTTGACGAGTTACAGAGGTTATGTCACCTATCAGTCCAGTGCTTTGTTGATTGATGTCGTTCTAATTCAATAATGATCAATATTGCTAAAACTGAATGTGTTCATTTTGCTCTAAGATCTAGCAAACACAAATAGGTTGTACGCTATTTGGACGAGGTCATTTCATCTGCGGACCATACTAAGTTCCTGGGCATCCACATCGATTCCAATTTGAAGTGGAGCACTCATATTGATGCTATCTGTAAAAAAACTCAATGGCTCTTATTTTGCTGTAAGTAGAGTTTGGAATCCAATTCCTTTGCGATCCGTGCTAAACATATACTACAGCTTGGTGTACAGACACCTATTATATAACATCCTACTCTGGGGTAATTCGTCGGACTTTGGCAGAGTTTTTGTTATACAGAAGAGGATCTTGCGTATGATATTTAATGTTGATTTTAGGTCTCCTGTAGATCAGTTTTCATCGAAAATGGCCTTCTCACCCTGGCCACAATTTTCATTCTCAAATGTTTGATTCATAGCAAAGAACACGAAAATAAGTTCACCAAACTATCAAGCCTTCATGGCTACAGAACAAGAAATGAGGGTTTGTTGTGTATACCAAAACATAATTCTTCTAGGTTCGAATTTTCACCAATGTATCACTGTATCAAACTTACCTACATCATTGCGAAGTCTTAAGTTGAATGAATTTGAAGAAGCAATTAAAGTATTTAGTTAGTAGATGTTATTATTCTGTTGCTGAATATTTTTCTGATTCTTGTGAGTAATTTTCGTTTTCGATTTTGTTTTTGCTCTGACGTGTCCTATACATGTTATTGTCTAACAGGATGAATAAAGTATTAATAGTAGGATTGTTCATGTCCATTTCATGATTAAGGACAACCCCGTTGTTTTGTATGTGAATATTGAACAATAAATGTCCGAAACGTCGACGAAATTCAATTGGGTTTGATTCATCTTCCCCAAAAACAAGTCCAATATTGCCAAGATTCTACTACTTATAAAGTATTATTATTATGAAAACTTGAACTGAATTGTATCAAATACTGTTACGTCGCTAATAACTTTAGTTCTTCGAAAAGGAATATTATATATAAATGTAGGATTTACTTCGTGAAAAATCATGTGTATAATTTTAGTTTCTGTTCTTATTATGAGATTCATAGATTAAATGAATGAGATTTAATGTTATCATCTAGAACAAACCTTCTACTTCCATCAAATTATAAATCATTTGAGTATACTATTGAAAGAAATATCATAAAAGGTGTGACGCATTTGTTGGAAAGTGAAAAAAAAAATTGATGTCAACGTATACTTTTATTGAAGTCAAAATCATATATTGATTATATTCAAACAATAAAACGGTTTTTATAAGATATATATACATTTAAGATAATACACAAAAATTTCAGCATCCCCGCAAACATCTGAAACAAGAATAAATCGTTAACAAAAAAAATACTGTTAGAAGTTTTGTAGAATTTTGGATGTAAAATATTCTAACGAACTGATAACATGATGAAAAAATAGTACATTTTGAAGTTGATGCATTTCTGAAGGGAACTATTCAATTGAGTGAATAAAATATACCTATTGGATTATAAAAGTGATTACTAAGCTCTCAAAAATTAACTGAACATAATTCGACCAAGTAATGATTGTTTGTATTTCTCAAAAATTAATAGGATACTTTGAAAACCATTCATCATTTTTTTTATACAGAAATTTTTAGAGGGCACCTTTTATTTTAGTTTCGAATATAATATAAGTTGTTTACGAGCACAAACTTCCAAAGTAATCAAAAAATTTAATTCCAATTTGTGGCTAATAATGAAGATTTCGAATGTGAATGAAATCTAACCAAAAGTTCCGCTACTTTGAATTTTATTCAAATATAAAAACAAAAGTTTTTTTGATATCACTATGAAACTTCAATTCAGAAATTTGTCAACATGCTCAAAAACTATACCCAGTTAGGAATGGAAAATGAATAAGTTTAGTATTTTTGCCATGAATAATCTGGGGATCGTTTGGTGAGTAGGCCAATCATAATTAAAATATTCGTATGAGAATTACGCCTCACCTCCGATTCATTTGAAAAAGTTTCATGCAATGGTGTAGACATTTTGTGAATTCAATTATTTGAATTCTTAAATATATCGCAATATAATTAAGTCTAAAATGATCTATCTACTTCGAGCTGAATATAAATACTCACCACTTTTATCGATGGCTAAATCAGAGGACTCAGGCTACCATCTTTTGCTCTTCTTGCGACTTTTCTTCGTTTCGATTCGGATTGTCGCGATGTCGGCAAGGGAGTAATTCCGATTGATAGAATTTCCAACATTCGTGTGTCCTGGGGATTTGGCATCGTTCGCAATTTCAGGAGAATACACGTCAAAATGTCCTCTAGCAAGATCGCTAGAGAACCTCAATCTTCCGACTGGTTTGTCTCCTGAACCTGCTTTCACATAAAGCACGCCGTGACGATATACTTCGAATACGAAAGGATAAACCTCGGCCGCCGCCATCAGCTCACATAAGCCCCCATAAGTTTTAGGCTTGATCATGTCAGCTTCATATGACTCCACAGATGCGTAATTATTACCTTGCGGATCGTGGCTCAAAAAATGGTAGTCAACCCAATTATCCGTCACAAATTTAACTATTTTTTATTCTCACGTCAATAGCATTTTCTTGAGTGTTGAAAATCAAGAATGAGAGGGATCGAAACAAACACGCACCATCGCCGATTATGGGTATCACTTCGTGAGGAACGAATTGTCCCGCATCAATTTTCAAAATTTCCACTACAGCACTGGGAGCCATCTTACAGACGATATCTTGAATTTGGAAGAAAGAAAATACGCCAGAAAAAATTCACTTCGATTACTGGCGACTCAGGTAAAAAACTGAGACAAACTAGAACTCGAAAATATACATAAGGCCCATCTCCCCACCACTGGTTTCTTTCAATATGCTAGTGACCTAACGTCCAATTGAAGATTAGATTTTCAAATGATCTGCCTAGAACATTTCGAGAATAATTATTGAAGATTTTGAATAAATGCCGAATTTGGTACGAAATATAAAATGAAATATAATTGCCTTTATATGTGAATTCAGAATATTTTTTCGATCTTTATAATCATTAAAGAATTATCTCTGGTTTTTTTCGACCCAAATCTAGCTCTTGTATAAATGAAGAATGTTGTCGCGATTTCATTGTTTCTAGATGTAAAAAATTTAAAACTCAAATATTATCAGCTTATTAATTTTCTTAAATTACAAATTTACAGATGAAATAGTCAAATTGATAGCGAGATACTGAAAATTTTTGAGTTTATTTCAGTGAATTATCAGCTTTCGTTTTTCAACGAAATATTTTTATTAATCTCTGATATAATTCCAAACAGGGTTCTTGACAGATTGAGATATGTCTAAGAAATCGACTCAAGGTTCCATAATAATGAAGGAATCATTGTTTAAAATATGAACTGATTTTGTGATGAAATTTTTCGATTCTCAAATCAGCGAAAACGTCCATCAATTTTTATCTTAGTGAATTGGGATAAAATAATAATTCTATTCTATACTTATTGAATGAGGTGTGAATCTTGGAAGCTTGAAGTCAAAATGAGAAATTTCAGACCACCTTTCGACTTCTTCGAGAGAAAAATGCGAGAAAGATCTAACAAGTAAACTGAAAAACATAATGTTTCAACGATTCCCAGTATTTTGAGAAATTCCCACACGAAGTTCAAATTTTCTGGGAATTTAGTGGAATTTCAGTATTGAATCAAATCTTTCCGTGGACTTTTCGTTAAGCAATTCGACGTGCGGGATAAAAATCAACTGATTCCAATTGAAAATTCTCTGGTTTTTCCGAATATTCCAATCCCATTGTGAAATTACAATATACAGGATGTTGAATCTCAGCTTGACAGGAGTCCCATATTTCTCTAATACAGACCTGAAATATTTAATTATTTTAATACGAATCGATTGACTTGTATGAGTCAATCATACGTTCTGTATATCAACGGATTGAATTTGGTGTTTCCGAAGTTATGAGCAATTGAAAATATTGGTGAATACAAAAAACACCCTGTATCTTGGTTATGGTATTGATTAGATCTACCTTATATATGTGGTTTGGACTCGCCTATGGTAGCTCTACCTCAAGTTGCCGTATGTTCATTCACCAATACAACCTGTATAATATTCAAAGAATAACATTTTCACATCGATTAAAGTTTATTTGGAACGATTTTCCATTATTCTGTTTCAGGTATTGGGAGTGAATCCCTATAAAAACCTAGAAAACATATTTTATGGCTGAAATATTTATATTATGTCAAATCTAGTTGATTGCTTGAATTTTAAATGGTTCAAAAACTGAAATCAGAGATTGTCTCTGTTGAAATTCGAATGATTAGAAAGTAAAATAACTTGTTTCCGCTTAATATATTCATTTTCACAACAATTGTTTCGTCATGATAACATGACCTCATCAGGTGAGCATGGTAACTGACTACATATTTGTGATAAAGTTCTTTGAATAGTTGAAAAATATGGTCCAAACTACAACAAAATTATGGGAATTCCTGGGTTTCAAAAATAGTTGAGTAAGGTAAATTTATTCAGGTCCGTTTGGTCGTTGAGGAGAATCTGCTTCTTATTGTACCTATTTATCTCCAATGCTTTCAGGAAGTTCAATTTTAGTGTCTTATTTTCTAAGTGCAAAATTTCGAAATTGCTGTCGAAATCATGACCAGTCTCCAACAACAGTTTTGCATATGTTGTGTCGTATTTCGCACCATATTTTTCAACTATTTGAAGAACTGTATCCCAAATATGTAGTCAGTTACCACGCTCACTCGATGAAGTAATGTTATCATGACGGAACAATTGTTGTGAAAATAAATGTAAAAAGCGGAAATGAGTTATTTCACTTTTTATCAAGAGAATTTCCGACAAGTAGAGACTGAGACAAAGATTTTTCAATAACTCGAAAAATATTTATCTGATCGAAATGAAATTTTGTTGGAAGATAGACAGTGTAGAACACAAGGATTGATTATTCATGGCAAAATTTGAAAAAAAAAATATTTTTTTTCGGAAATTTTCATATTTCATTTAAATTCCACTGAAATTTCTAAGACGCCATTTCGCAATGTGAAACAGCGCGTGAAAGTTGCTGACTTCACGTGCTTTTCTAGGTTTTTTTTTCTTTTCGGATATAAACTCTAGGCCATCATGCCGTAAACACACATACATTTCGAAAGAACCGACTAAGAGACTTGATATTCGTAAAGCAGGATTGGGGCTTGACTACGAACGCAGAATTCGTGAACGGGTGGAATCCGCTCAATGATTCTATCTATTTGAAATTTCATTCCCCCTAAGTTGCGTAAAGGTTAACTCAGAAATCTCGATACATCACATACCCTAGCTTCAAATTTGAACACGTATGTTAATCCTCATAACTTGACGTCAGTCAATTTCTAAAATTTTATCGTTCAAATCTGGAGTATTCTTTTTGTCCAGTGGCTAGTGGTACAGGGAGCGTAATGAGGCACTGAACTGTCTGATATTTTTTTTTTGCTGATGAAAACACTGATTTAATAATAATAATAATAGTTTATTGATCCCAAGAGACACAGTTGTGTATAGGACAGGTCAAAGATACATTAAATTTTCATGAGATATGAGCGAAGTCATCATTGAAGAATTACTTAGTACTCTAATATGCCTTCTTCGAGAGAAGAGATCTCACACACTTTTTGAAATCACGTATAAATTTCATTTTTATATTAGATGGTGGATGGTTGAATAATTTCAAACTTTGATATGGGGGTGAATTTTCATATTTTGATGTTCCATGTTTGGGCAATGACCACATCGAGTTGTTCCTTGTTTTATGGTCATGATAACTTGGCATAATCAGCCTCATTGTCCTTTATGAAAAACAGGGTTTTATAAATATGAGTTCACGGAGTCGTTGAAATGGCGTGCTTGGCCAATATGGGTTTGCAGGAACTTCGTGGATCTGCATTGAAAATCATCCTCAAAATACGTTTCTGTAGAATCAAAACTCTGCCAGAATTAACAGAATTTCACTACAAAACAATGTCGTAGCTTAAATGACACAAGACTATAAGATACAGTAATGAGCGAATCAAGTGGTAAAGAATCTTTAATTCTACATAGTGCATAGAAAGTTTCATTCGACTTATTACAGACAAAGTCAATATCTTCAGCCCAAGTCAGGGCACAATCGACATGGACTCCAAGAAATTTAGTATGTGTGTCAGAATCCTCTGACCAGCATTTCTCAAGCCGAAATAAATACACCCTGTCTTGGTATCATCGACGAAAATAATAATGAATAAAATGTTAATCATGGAAATCATATGATACGGCAGGTCATTTATAAATAACAGAAATATCAATGACCCCTATACGGATCCCTGGGGAAAGCCCAGAGTTACATTATATTCATCAGACCAGCACTCCTGCACTCTCAACCTGAAGGATCTACTTGAGAGGTTACTGCTGATCCTTTACAGAAATATATCTCTGAAACCTAGATTGTAAAGGTTACTTAAAATAAAATTGTAATTCAGACAGTCAAATGCCCTGGACAAATCGAAAAACAGGCCTGCCACGAAGAGAACTCCATCAAGGCAACTGTTCACAGAGTCTATAACGAAAATAGCAGCTGATTGCGTAGATCTACCTTGACTTAAACCATGCTGACGATTTCTCTTTTCCATTTGGTAGTTCCATACCGTCGAATATTTCCGAATATAATCGAAGATTTTGTTTATTCTTTTTCACAAGTCCTGGTCTTGTTCACGCCAATGCGAATTTCAGATTTAGACGATGAATAACATCATACCGAGTCATAATTTTGAGAAGGAACAGGATAATTTGGTGATTCAGTGGTACACAAGTGCCGATACTGCCGATGAATTCGAAAACTTTGTAGTTTTTTTGGTTCCGACTTCAGAACCAATTCAGGACTGTTCGGGACGGTTCGAGTGTGCGCGATTGCGCATACTCGAACCGTCCCAAACAGTTCTGAATTCGGAACCACAACAAACCCACTAGTTTTGTAGGAAATAGAGGTTATAGGTATGGCGTATCCATCAGACCTTATGCCTCTCCAATCAAACAAGTCAAGAGCCGCCACTGTTTGAGTCTATAAATTCAACTTACTCTTCTTGAAAAAGCAATTATGAAAAATTTAACTTGAGTTTTGATGTTACAGGGATCTAGAGAGTTACGGAACCAGTGATGTGAAAGTCGAAGAAATTGACATTATCGAACATTTCATTGATGCTTATTAACGCTGTCGTCAATCTACACCATATTTCTACTTGAAACACATAAGAAGTATTCACCATTAAAATGTACCAAATCATGTGATGTTTTCTTACATCATAAACCTTCCCCTTCAAACACAGGAATAGCTTAGAGGAGATGAAAGAACTCCAGTTCAATAACAATAACCTAATATAAACAAGGACGAACATTTGTCAATTAATCAACAAATACTCCACAGCTGTGCTAATCAACCAAAGCCTCTTCAGTGAATAATCATTATCCAAGGAATTCGTATAGTGCTATTTCGCCGTTATTACCGATAATCGGTACCACTCACCTTGTCCAAATACCTAAAGGGATCTAAATTCTTAAGTCCTGTTGGATGTGAGGAGCACCTTGTAATATTCAGAAAGTATAACAACAAATAAATTAATATTGCACTCCCATCTTATGATCTATTTGCAGACTAGTAAGTTAACAATTTACTGATTATACCATCGGTTGTTGAAGTTTATAATCTTACCGGAATAATATGTCTTCGTTCATAGAAATCTGTTAAATACAATTAATTGCCGGTGTTGATGTTATATGGAACTGGATGGCCCGCGAACTCAATGTGTTGGAAATAAAAAATTGTTATCGTGAAAGAGATCATTCCGAACGTGAAATCCATTGGAAACAGAAACAAGGTGATTTGCTCTCGATTCAGAGGATTTGATATTTTCATAAAACTGAAATGATTAGCAAGTGTCGAGAATCCCTTTCTGGAAAGAGAGTTCAAGCGAATCACTCGAATTTTTACTTATATTTATTGTGAATACTTACAGGGATTTATTGAGACCACCGAATATCTATTTCGGGATTTTTTTATTCATCCCAAGGGTTGTCAGTACAATAATAATAATAACTTTATTCATCCTGTAAGGCATTTAACATGTATAGCACAAGTCATATAAATTATTCAACATTTACAATTTGTCAGAAAAGTATTCGCTAACTGTATAATAACAACCCAGACAAAGTATATTCTTAACTGCTTTCCTATATTCCTTAAGACTAAGAGACTGTATAACTCCTGGGAGATGATTAAAAAGCTTCATATTTATATACAAGGGAGACGTCTCAAACTTAGTAGTCCTGTGCTCCGGGATAGACATAACCGCATAATTTCTGGTGTTATAACTATGAAATGTTGAGAGTTTCGTGCTATGCTTTTCATTTTCTTTCGCATACATAAGACACCTAAAGATGAATATTGATGCAACAGTCCGAATATTGTTATTTTTAAAATATGGTCTGCATGAAGTTCGAGGTGAAATATTGAACATCATGCGCAGAATCCGTTTTTGGGCTATGAACACTCTACAAACATCAGATGAGTTACCCCATAACATTATATTATAAGCAATGTGACTGCACACAAGGCTGTAGCATACACTCATCTTTGACTGTCCCATAGACCTTCGAGCAAAATATACTTTCTGGATATCGCCCGTAAAGTTTGCCGACTCCATCTCATCGAAGACCATCAGTTGTGACCATCACCACCGGAAATTACTCATAGTGACTAGCTCCTTTTGAAAAGTGAGTACCTAAACTTAAAATGTCTGGACTGAATAAAAAGATCTTTTGTATTATGGTGAAATTACTAAGTGTCTCAATTTGAATACCTCCATTTTGTGTTCACATTTGTGTATTTATTGGTTTTTACACGAAAAGTACTCTATAAGAACCAGTAATTTTTTTGAAGATACAAGAACCCACTCCCATCATTGCTCTCCGGCCAACAGGTGCCGCCTGCTGTGTGTACTTTTCAAAACTAAAGAAAAATATTTCGACGAGTGAAACTTACGTTACAACCCAATTGACTGAAGGGCACTAAGGCACCAACTCACTTCTGACTCACACGCCTAAAGCGAGGAGCCCCATCAGTAGGTGGTTTGAGATGAGCACTCTAAGTGAGCGCCCTTAGGAATCGTTATGATCTATAAAATGAGTGAAAAAAAAATATAAAGGTGGTCGCGGAACTCCACCCTTAGACCCCAAGTCAAGTGGAACACCTGACTCAATGGACTGAAGGGCACTAACACTCTAACTCACGTCTAACTCAAACGGAAATTGAAAAATATAACTGATCGCCACACAAGAGAGTTTAACAAACGGTAAATCAGACACAATTAAATAAACTTTTTACCATGGATTTCACTACTGTAAGCACAACGGTAAAACTCGAGTCTCTATCTCGGGACTGTTGCACGCACTATAATCGCAGGTTGAGTTGTAACTGAAGTTAAGTTAGAAAAGTATTCTAAAGGCAGACTTTAACGTAGACTGATTTTTGAAAAATAAGTGGAAACTAATTAACTCAGTATGGCTCGGAATAATGTTGAATCTAATACTGAATTAAGGTCTGAACGCTGCGGAAATTTATCTTCCAGTGGCAGACAGGGATTTTATAACCTTGGGAGGAGGAGGCAAATTTTTGGTCATTTTTCATGGGTAGGCCCTGAAGTTGCTACTTGATTGGTTGTTTTGAAATTCTCTGGTGTTCTGGAAAGATCTAGAACTTTCCAGAAACGGTAACCAAGGAGAATCATTCCACCCTTTTGTGCTGTTCAACATCTGAAAAACTGAAAAAAACTGCGGCTTGAGACAATCGCGACCTGCAATTGTTGTACGGAATCTTTTCCACATAGGATAGAATTAAACATTGATTCTTAATGAATATAATTAATTCAGTTGAAATGAAAACTAACCGAAATGAATTTCAATTTTTAACGAGAGAATGCTCTTTTAAATTTGGCTCCGCATATGTCGGTTGTTTAATCGGACGAAGCTTCGCGGTTTACGTGACGTATGGGGATATATCCACTCTCTCCCTCTACTCGTGTACTTTTCTCTCTAGCAAGCCAGTAGACAGCGTCGGGTGTGTCATAGCATACATTATGATTTTGTATCGATATAGAATGAGGAAAACATAAAAATATGATAATTCGTGTTACATGCAAGAGACTTATTGCCTGTGCATTCAAGCAATTTGTCAGGTCCTATTTTAGCAGATCATAGATTTCCGAGTGACTAGGATATTTGTAACTTGAAGGTTTGCCATAGCACTCTAAACTATCCCAAAACCGTTTACAATAAGCTCACTAGACAAACATTCTTATGATTAGTATCGATTAGAAGTGTTTATCAGATGTGTTCATTTAAAGACTGGTCTAGAACGATTTCTGCTAGTACTACAGCAAACCTAATACAGAAAACTAACCTAATACAGAAAACTAACTAAAAATAACTGTATCGAATTGAAATTTGGTCCACTGCTGTGAAATATAGAGCTCAAGATATGGGCAAAACATTATCTGGATATGATGTAGGATTCCTTGAGATAATTTTTTGGAAGAAAATTCAAAAAAAATTTTTTTCAATTATGTGACTAACGATGTCCACAAAATTCGCTGGGAGTTGGGCGTCATCATGTACCAAGTAACTGTCAAGTTTCAATTTAACTGTTTTAGTAGTTTCCGAAATATCATGGAAACAACCTCAAAATTTCTAATGGCTATAACTCCGAAACCATTTGGCCGATTTGGCTAAATTTTAACGAACTGTATCGCAGCATTCCCATGGGCGAACTGCTCTATAAGTTCCATGTCGCTACAAGGCTCCGTTCAACAGTTGTCGTGTCTACGGCCGGACTGGCAGAATCGATTTTTACACTGGATTCATCACCAGCGAGTCCAACCTAGTCGTTTGAGAACATTTCAGGGAAAAAAATCGAGAATTGCAGACATAATTTCGTGAGGATTATATGATCAGGAAATCACTAAATATTTCCATCAGGAAGTAAAGCTGCGTTTGGCGGGGTCAATACTTGATAAGATGACCGCTTCGGCACGAATTTGCTCACACACACAAGAGCTGCTGACTTCACGTCAGTGCTTTCCTAGATTTCCTTCAAAGATTAAGATTCTTTAGGTGTTGAGTTTTTTTTCTTAGTTGTTCTTTCGGAAGTTACCACGTTTTCGATCGGTCGTCAGCCTGTTGATTCTGTAGATATATCATGCCGTGAAGTCAGCAGCTTTTAAGCGCTTGTTCACATTGCGAAATGGCGACTTGAAAATTTCAGTGAAATTTAAATGAAATATGAAAATTTGAGAAAAAAAATTTCATAAAAAATTTTTCCATGGATAATTCTTCTTATTGACACTGTTCATCTTCCGACCAAGTTTCATTTCGATCGGATAGGTATTTTTCGAGTTTTTTGAAAAATCAAAATTTCAAGTGGCTGGAACTCAAAAACCATTCGGCAGATTTCGCCCATAAACGAATTATTTAGGATCCTAACCTAACCTAAAAATTTCAAGACTTTAGGTCTCTCCTTTCGAAGGTTAGAGCACACACAGCCGGTCGGACAGAATCAAATTTGACCACGGAGTTTTCATAAGTGAGTCCAACCTAGTCGTTTGAGACGCCGACTCCGGCTCAAAATTCGAAAATTACAGACATTGTGACGAAACAATAACGCGCTATTCCCCAGAACAAGCGCGTAAAAACTTCGTAAATATCTCAAGGTCAGGCACCTGCTCACGGTCGGAATTGTTTTTAATCACAAAATCATCACGAAATTTTGAATAACTTTACGCATAGGTAAATTCCAACTATAGATACAAAGTTTCATTTCGATCGTATCAGTATTTTTGAGTGCATGTTCTAGGGAACAGAATGCTATCGATTCGTCCAAATGCTTGTAACTCTCGATTTTTTTCCCGAGAATGGATTCAAACAACTAGGTTGTACTCACTGATAACGAATTCAGTGTCAAAATCGATTGATGAACAATTCAACGCTTTCCTTATTATTTTTCTACTGACATGATCACAAAAACTGCCTCAGTTTTGTCTAAATCGAAATGGTATTTGTCGAGTAATTACGCCAAGAAAATATCGAATCTTCATACCAATTTTAAGCATTTTTCAGATAATATCCTTCATTCGTCCTAACTTACTCTATTTTCACTTGACCAAAACTCGATAAGGCTTATTTTGAACCGCAGAGCAGAATGAAACCTTAATAGTTTCAGTCACCCAAAAAAACTCACAGACAAGAATTTAACCATTTTACAACTCGGACAAATGAGGTTGAACCATAGTGAAGAAGAACGCAGGAGCCTAGTTACGCTTTACTCGTAGATTCTTGGAATACGCGTAGAAGCTGAATTACACTTGCGAAAGCAATGGTTTTGCAGTTCGTGACGCCAAATATTCTTCATTCGTTTCGAAAATTTCCATACATAAAGGAACGATAAAAACGGTTGGATGAGATTTCTTATATTGTAAATGATTGATTTTACCTACATCGAAATTATTTCGAGGAATTTTCTCCATTCTGAAATCACTTCCACTTGAATCCATTTCTTATGATTCGTTTCTGCGAGTTTTTTTTGAATGGAAAAGCAAAAAAAAATTCAAGAAAAGCACTTAAGTGCGCACAGGTTCCTTTATACGCTCATACAAAGTCATTGCCAAAGCGATATTTTTTGAGGTAATAACAACGGAATTCGACATGTTGATTCCTAATATTTCTGAAAACAAATATCGGATAAAGCTGAATTTTCATACACTGTTGTTAAATATTGACGTCCAAGTCTGGTATTAATTTCATATATTATGGCAACTAATTCACTTCGCCGTTACATTTTCATAAGCCACCTATCCTATTAGTTTCTGAGATGTGAGTTCGCTCCGGTAGAAATTTGTCGTGGCAACAGTCGGTCAGAAAAAACATAATAATGATGATAACCCATCAAAAATTGAAACAACAATATTGGAGTTAATTTGCCGTAACTAATGAATTCGACATTCACATTAATTTGTTTTGATCGATTTAGCATGTATCGAGAAAACAACATTTCAGATGGCTTCAACTAAGAATTACTGATTAAGCCAATAAAAAAATGATCTGGCACATTGCGAACATAAACCTAAGCTGAAAATTCCAAGTCTTGGACCTAAATGAATTTGAACACGTATTATTCATCAGCCTTTTCAACCTTATTCTTCAATACCTTTTTGACATATAACTGAGTAATAATGGACATTTCGGTGAAATGATGGAGGTAATGTTATGAACACATGTGGAATTTCATTTTCTCAACATTTTCCAAAATATATAGTTGAAATCAATGGGGTTTCTGGACACAAATTTGGTGAATTATACGCATTGCGACGAAATCACAGTACAATATTCCTTAAAACTTTCCCCCGAAAAAAGAGATTCGTTCCTTATATTCAACTCTGTTGGTACTTCATTCTGAAACAATGATAAATCAAGTGTGAGAAGGTTCATTTTCTTTCATCTATTATAATATCGAACACTCTGAATACCGCTCATTAAAATCCACACACCCTGGGTATAGCATTTTCATTCTAATGTATATCTCTTGAATCCATATAACTCGAACGGCAGGAGAAAATGCTGAAGAATGAATATCGAAAGCTAAATTATCATCTGCGGTGATGCCAAATCGGCGGGCCTCCCATAAACTCCGCGGGACTAGCAAAATCAGGGGAATCTCGAGAAAGTATATAATTTTTACACAGATTGATCGGAGCGCTCTCTGCACAACCGTTCCGCGAACCCGATCGCGTATGTTTTGCTATGTGTTTAGTCAATTTGGTGCCCGGGCAAAAATTTGATATTATGATCCCTGAAGTGTGGGGAGTCTCCGAAAGGCGGACCGGGCTTCCGATAAGCAGTGAAGTATGCGTTTTTGGGCTTCCCAAAGGCGGTTAATGAGTGTATATATACACATATAAATATCTGCATGGCGATGCCTGCATTCAGGAATCGACATTTTCAGTCGACTGTCCGTTCATTGCTGGACATCGTATATATGTCTTGGCGTGAATTGCTGAACGAAATAAGTACATCGTCGCAAGATTATCAAATGTGATTTCAGAAAACATAATAATTGCAGAAATTGAACACAATTCACAAGACTTGAATTACGTAATTTGAGGCACATGATACAAAAATATATTACATGTATTTTTCATTTTTTAAGTAATTCGTCGATATATATATTCTTTTGGGAACGAGCATTACATTCTTTGGTTTATCATAATGTTAGCAAAGGAAATGTAAACGGAAAACCATACAATTTTTCGTATGATACAAGAGCACAGAACAAAAACTCTGTCTCCCCGTATAAGTGTAGTAATTTGTTTGAAGAACATGGATGGCATCGTTTTCATTGGAAAATAATTTTATCGTCATCATGATTTTATTTTGACAAAATATCTCGACATAATATCTGAAACGAAAAGAGGGACAGAAAACCAGCAAGAAGCAGTAAATTATATTACCCACATTTGCTCTATGACCGGGAGGATCTTTCGATCAGGTCCGGTACTCCAAGCTATGATATTTCAGATCTTCAGATGAACGAAGAACGCTACAGACCCCTTTTATTGGGGAATCATCTCCCATAGATCCATAATTTGTTAGTTTACACTAGAAATCTAATGAAGTATCGGGAACAAATTGAAAAACTTTTGACATATATTATGTCAGGATGGTTGTGTCGAACAACCGATACCGAAAATGTATTCCGACATGTATAACTTCTCTATGTCAATTGCATACTTTTTTCGGCTTTCATCGATATGAGTAGAAAAAACCCAGAAAAGCAGCTTTTACTCACTTGTTCACATTGCGAAGAAATTTTTTTTTTTAAATTTTTTCCATGAATAATTCTTTTAATTGGCACTGTTCATCTCCCAACCAAGTTCCATTTCAATCAGATGAATATTTTTCGGGTTATTGTGGAATCCAAAGTTCAAATGGCTGTAACTGACAACCATTCGGCAGATTTGGCCCTTTAATGAACATAACCGAGATATTCAGGATCAAAACCTAACCTAAAAATTTCAAGACCCTAGGTCCTTGCTTGCGAAAGTTCGGATTCTTCATCCTAGTCGTTTGAGACCGATTTCAAATCAAAATTCGAAAATTACAGACATTGTGACGAAACGATAATTCACGTTCCCCAGAACAAGCGCGTAAAAATGGGAAAGCACTGGCCTGAAGAAGTCAAGAGTTTTTACGCACTTATTCAATTTCGTATCCATACTTTCAAGATATTGTGCATATAACTTCCAGCAGTTATTGAATTTCTTAACCAAGTACTAGCCTATAACTTGATCGGATCAGTATTTTCGGAAATATTGTGGAAACTTTCAAAAGCGTGAAATCCATTCAATGAGTCATCAGTTATTATCCATAATAAATTTCATTTTCCCAATATTCCAGATCAGATTTAATTCAAATCTAGTACTAAGTCGAAAAATGACTGCTTTGAAAGTTCATGCTGACTTTCGTTAGTATCATACCTACTGGATCATAAAATGGATTCGACCAACTCACTGGTTGGACTCATTCACTTCTTATACATTTAAAAAACATCTGAAGCTTTCTTCATTGGATTTATGTCTCCCGAAATCTTTTCAGTCTGAAAACTTTTTTGCCGAAAAAAACTTCCCCAAACCATTTCACATGACCAAGTTCATATCCCCGTGATTTTTTTTATATTGCTTTTTTGGAACACCCCATAAATATTTACATATTACCATGAATCTCTTGCTATACGTAGAAGGAGGTTTTCTTTCAGATTATCCAATTTAAATATGATAGTGCCCAAATGAAATCATGGATTTCATTATATATTTTTTGGGAAACCAGTATATTTCATTCTTGAAAATCATTGATTTCGGTGAATAATCGTGTGAATTGTGCCTATTTTTTTCTTGAGAATCCTGTGTATTTCACTATAACCATATCGCTATACGTAGAGGAAAGTTTCCTTTCCAATTTCCGCATGAAAAATTGGTAGCTGCCTATGGAAAACATGGAACAGGCCCGTGAGCAACGAAGATATACCCGTGAAAACATAAAATTTATCGCGGTTCGCGATAAATTTGTCTGAAGACACAGACATTCTCTGATTTCAAATCGAGCTATTTGAGGTTGAAGCAGTGAAATATTTTTACAGTCGATTTGCAAACTATTGGGATATCTTTCCTATTTTATTCAATATCGAAAAGGAATGGTTCCATCACACGATGAAATTATTTGTTTTTTGAACTGTGGTCAAACTATGAATGACAAACGGAATCATCATAATATACATAAAATACACAGCATTATACGAAATATCGAAATAACCAAAAACCTCAAAGGGTTATCAGTCATTCAATAGTAAGTACAATAGTGGGAATTTAAATTTTGTTCAATCTATCATCCATCATATTCATTGGAGGTAAAGTAATGAAAATGATTAAATTCAAAAAAGTCTACTTGTTAAAGGCTATTGATATAACAATTAAATACAGATTTTTCTGTATTCACCTTTACATAATAATATCTTTCGATATTGATTTGATATCTTTCGATATACTTTTATGTCTTCGCCGTACTACGTCTTCAATGACAAAATTATTATATCAACTGGCATATAATGATCAAAGTAAAAAACTCTAGAAAAGGGTAAAAAAATGAAATACAACCTAAAAACAATACTAGACACAGTGTTTCATCTTCTATCTTTCGATTTAGAATCATCAGTAGCATTTATTCTATATTATATATCGAAAACTTACCACGTGTTTCCCACTCACAGTTCACACTCAACGGAAATAACCAGATTTAAGTCCATACGCATGCTTGTTAGAATTGTGCATAGAAACAATAATGCCACAGATTTTACTTAAACCTTCTTCTTTCCTTGACAAATGAAATGCGGTAAAAAAACATTTTCCAAAATCTTTATAACCTCAAAAATTAAATGACAGTTGATATTGACCTTTGAAAACTATAAGTTTTCATTCAAATATTAAATTCAAAAAAGTCTACTTGTTAAAGGCTATTGATATAACAATTAAATACAGATTTTTCTGTATTCACCTTTACATAATAATATCTTTCGATATTGATTTGATATCTTTCGATATACTTTTATGTCTTCGACGTACTACGCCTTCAATGACAAAATTATTATATCAACTGGCATATAATGATCAAAGTAAAAAACTCTAGAAAAGGGTAAAAAAATGAAATACAACCTAAAAACAATACTAGACACAGTGTTTCATCTTCTATCTTTCGATTTAGAATCATCAGTAGCATTTATTCTATATTATATATCAAAAACTTACCACGTGTTTCCCTTTCACAGTTCACACTCAACGGAAATAACCAGATTTAAGTCCATACGCATGCTTGTTAGAATTGTGCATAGAAACAATAATGCCACAGATTTTACTTAAACCTTCTTCTTTCCTTGACAAATGAAATGCGGTAAAAAAACATTTTCCAAAATCTTTATAACCTCAAAAATTAAATGACAGTTGATATTGACCTTTGAAAACTATAAGTTTTCATTCAAATATTAAATTCAAAAAAGTCTACTTGTTAAAGGCTATTGATATAACAATTAAATACAGATTTTTCTGTATTCACCTTTACATAATAATATCTTTCGATATTGATTTGATATCTTTCGATATACTTTTATGTCTTCGACGTACTACGTCTTCAATGACAAAATTATTATATCAACTGGCATATAATGATCAAAGTAAAAAACTCTAGAAAAGGGTAAAAAAATGAAATACAACCTAAAAACAATACTAGACACAGTGTTTCATCTTCTATCTTTCGATTTAGAATCATCAGTAGCATTTATTCTATATTATATATCAAAAACTTACCACGTGTTTCCCACTCACAGTTCACACTCAACGGAAATAACCAGATTTAAGTCCATACGCATGCTTGTTAGAATTGTGCATAGAAACAATAATGCCACAGATTTTACTTAAAGCTTCTTCTTTCCTTGACAAATGAAATGCGGTAAAAAAACATTTTCCAAAATCTTTATAACCTCAAAAATTAAATGACAGTTGATATTGACCTTTGAAAACTATAAGTTTTCATTCAAATATTAAATTCAAAAAAGTCTACTTGTTAAAGGCTATTGATATAACAATTAAATACAGATTTTTCTGTATTCACCTTTACATAATAATATCTTTCGATATTGATTTGATATCTTTCGATATACTTTTATGTCTTCGACGTACTACGTCTTCAATGACAAAATTATTATATCAACTGGCATATAATGATCAAAGTAAAAAACTCTAGAAAAGGGTAAAAAAATGAAATACAACCTAAAAACAATACTAGACACAGTGTTTCATCTTCTATCTTTCGATTTAGAATCATCAGTAGCATTTATTCTATATTATATATCAAAAACTTGCTACGTGTTTCCCACTCACAGTTCACACTCAACGGAAATAACCAGATTTAAGTCCATACGCATGCTTGTTAGAATTGTGCATAGAAACAATAATGCCACAGATTTTACTTAAACCTTCTTCTTTCCTTGACAAATGAAATGCGGTAAAAAAACATTTTCCAAAATCTTTATAACCTCAAAAATTAAATGACAGTTGATATTGACCTTTGAAAACTATAAGTTTTCATTCAAATATTAAATTCAAAAAAGTCTACTTGTTAAAGGCTATTAATATAACAATTAAATACAGATTTTTCTGTATTCACCTTTACATAATAATATCTTTCGATATTGATTTGATATCTTTCGATATACTTTTATGTCTTCGACGTACTACGTCTTCAATGACAAAATTATTATATCAACTGGCATATAATGATCAAAGTAAAAAACTCTAGAAAAGGGTAAAAAAATGAAATACAACCTAAAAACAATACTAGACACAGTGTTTCATCTTCTATCTTTCGATTTAGAATCATCAGTAGCATTTATTCTATATTATATATCAAAAACTTACCACGTGTTTCCCACTCACAGTTCACACTCAACGGAAATAACCAGATTTAAGTCCATACGCATGCTTGTTAGAATTGTGCATAGAAACAATAATGCCACAGATTTTACTTAAACCTTCTTTCTTTTGAATTTAATATTTGAATGAAAACTTATAGTTTTCGAAGGTCAATATCAACTGTCATTTAATTTTTGAGGTTATAAAGATTTTGGAAAATGTTTTTTTACCGCATTTCATTTGTCAAGGAAAGAAGAAGGTTTAAGTAAAATCTGTGGCATTATTGTTTCTATGCACAATTCTAACAAGCATGCGTATGGACTTAAATCTGGTTATTTCCGTTAAGTGTGAACTGTGAGTGGGAAACACGTGGTAAGTTTTTGATATATAATATAGAATAAATGCTACTGATGATTCTAAATCGAAAGATAGAAGATGAAACACTGTGTCTAGTATTGTTTTTAGGTTGTATTTCATTTTTTTACCCTTTTCTAGAGTTTTTTACTTTGATCATTATATGCCAGTTGATATAATAATTTTGTCATTGAAGACGTAGTACGTCGAAGACATAAAAGTATATCGAAAGATATCAAATCAATATCGAAAGATATTATTATGTAAAGGTGAATACAGAAAAATCTGTATTTAATTGTTATATCAATAGCCTTTAACAAGTAGACTTTTTTGAATTTAATATTTGAATGAAACCTTATAGTTTTCAAAGGTCAATATCAACTGTCATTTAATTTTTGAGGTTATAAAGATTTTGGAAAATGTTTTTTTACCGCATTTCATTTGTCAAGGAAAGAAGAAGGTTTAAGTAAAATCTGTGGCATTATTGTTTCTATGCACAATTCTAACAAGCATGCGTATGGACTTAAATCTGGTTATTTCCGTTGAGTGTGAACTGTGAGTGGGAAACACGTGGTAAGTTTTTGATACATAATATAGAATAAATGCTACTGATGATTCTAAATCGAAAGATAGAAGATGAAACACTGTGTCTAGTATTGTTTTTAGGTTGTATTTCAT
The DNA here is from genome assembly GCA_958510865.1 of Myrrha octodecimguttata. Lineage (NCBI taxonomy): Eukaryota > Metazoa > Arthropoda > Insecta > Coleoptera > Coccinellidae > Myrrha > Myrrha octodecimguttata. The sequence continues at coordinate 19,321,972 of OY294064.1, forward strand.
TTTTTTACCCTTTTCTAGAGTTCTTCACTTCGATCATTATATGCCAGTTGATATAATAATTTTGTCATTGAAGACGTAGTACGTCGAAGACATAAAAGTATATCGAAAGATATCAAATCAATATCGAAAGATATTATTATGTAAAGGTGAATACAGAAAAATCTGTATTTAATTGTTATATCAATAGCCTTTAACAAGTAGACTTTTTTGAATTTAATATTTGAATGAAAACTTATAGTTTTCAAAGGTCAATATCAACTGTCATTTAATTTTTGAGGTTATAAAGATTTTGGAAAATGTTTTTTTACCGCATTTCATTTGTCAAGGAAAGAAGAAGGTTTAAGTAAAATCTGTGGCATTATTGTTTCTATGCACAATTCTAACAAGCATGCGTATGGACTTAAATCTGGTTATTTCCGTTGAGTGTGAACTGTGAGTGGGAAACACGTGGTAAGTTTTTGATATATAATATAGAATAAATGCTACTGATGATTCTAAATCGAAAGATAGAAGATGAAACACTGTGTCCAGTATTGTTTTTAGGTTGTATTTAATTTTTTTACCCTTTTCTAGAGTTTTTTACTTTGATCATTATATGCCAGTTGATATAATAATTTTGTCATTGAAGACGTAGTACGTCGAAGACATAAAAGTATATCGAAAGATATCAAATCAATATCGAAAGATATTATTATGTAAAGGTGAATACAGAAAAATCTGTATTTAATTGTTATATCAATAGCCTTTAACAAGTAGACTTTTTTGAATTTAATATTTGGATGAAAACTTATAGTTTTCAAAGGTCAATATCAACTGTCATTTAATTTTTGAGGTTATAAAGATTTTGGAAAATGTTTTTTTACCGCATTTCATTTGTCAAGGAAAGAAGAAGGTTTAAGTAAAATCTGTGGCATTATTGTTTCTATGCACAATTCTAACAAGCATGCGTATGGACTTCAATCTGGTTATTTCCGTTGAGTGTGAACTGTGTGTGGGAAACACGTGGTAAGTTTTTGATATATAATATAGAATAAATGCTACTGATGATTCTAAATCGAAAGATAGAAGATGAAACACTGTGTCTAGTATTGTTTTTAGGTTGTATTTCATTTTTTCACTCTTTTCTAGAGTTTTTTACTTTGATCATTATATGCCAGTTGATATAATAATTTTGTCATTGAAGACGTAGTACGTCGAAGACATAAAAGTATATCGAAAGATATCAAATCAATATCGAAAGATATTATTATGTAAAGGTGAGTACAGAAAAATCTGTATTTAATTGTTATATCAATAGCCTTTAACAAGTAGACTTTTTTGAATTTGATATTTGAATGAAAACTTATAGTTTTCAAAGGTCAATATCAACTGTCATTTAATTTTTGAGGTTACAAAGATTTTGGAAAATGTTTTTTTACCGCATTTCATTTGTCAAGGAAAGAAGAAGGTATGATTATGTATTTGTTTCACATGAAAATAGAAGAATTCACCTAAGTTTTATTATAACTTTGATCTACAACTTGAAATAAAATTTAACAGTGCTTCTAGATTTTTATAGTCACACACGAGGAACCTTTTCATACTTAGATCTCACACACAGAGTTTTTTTTAGTCTATATAACTTTGGCGTCTGTATCCACAGAAGCAAATTAAAGTTTTTCTTCTTTTAACATTAGTAGGATTGACCATTGATATTATAACACTCCCCCTCAATGGCGAATCCGCTCTAAACCTATATTTTTGCAGTGTTTTTCAAACATGATACGACTCAATGGCTTCGTAAACATATCAGCTAACTGTTCATTAGATTGAATGTATTCTATATGTACAAAATTTTGCCTTATTTTGTCCCTTATGAAGTGAAACCTTATATCAACATGTTTGAGTCGTTTATGAAATTAGGGATTCTTACTTACTTTAATAGCTGCTTGGTTGTCTTCATAAATTATAATATACTGAGATTCATTAATTATTTTGAAATCTTTTAAAAGTGCCTTTAACCAACAGGCTTCACTTACAGCCAAACTGAGAGATACATATTCTGCTTCAGTTGATGAAACTGCAACAGAGGATTGTTTTCTAGACAACCAAGAAACCGTACAATTATCAATTTTAAAAACATATCCGGAGGTGGACTTTCTGTCCTGCTTATCTCCGGCCCAATCTGCATCAGCGTATCCTATGACAGACATATCATTTCTGTCATAGGTCAGACTATAATCGAGAGTACCCTGTACATAACGAAGCACTCTCTTTAAAGCTTTCCATAAATCATCACTGGCACAACTTTGGTATCTACTCAAAATATTAATTGAAATGCATAAGTCTGGTCTTGAACACAACATTGCATACATAAGACAGCCTATCACTTTGCGACATTTATTTTCAATTTCAAGAGTTTCTGATCTGTCTCTTTTTAGAATATCATGTTGAAAGTTATTTTCCATTGGAGTTCTCATTGAATTGCAATCCTGCATATCAAACTTCTTTAAAACATTTTTTAAATAGCTACTTTGATTAATGATTATTCGGGAATGATTAATATCTTGTATGATATCCATACCTAAAAAATTTCTTACTAAACCCAGATCTTTCATCTTGAAAATTTTTGACAGAGTGTGTTTGATGTTCTGTACTTGACCAGTATCTGTGCCTGCTATCAATAAGTCGTCAACATAAATCAGCACAAATAATTTACAAGTCTTAACATTTTTGACATAAAGACAATATTCAGATTCAGATCTCTGGAATGACAATGACACCATTGTTTTATGAAATTTTTCATTCCAGTTCTTAGGAGAATTTTTCAAACCATATAAGGACTTTCTTAGCTTAAAAATTGTGCCTTGTCGTTGCTTAAAACCTTTAGGAATTGAGATGAACACATTGTCCTTAATATCTCCATATAAGAAAGCACTACATACATCTAATTGGAAAATTGGAATATTCATATTGTTACATACTGCTAAGAAAATTCTTATTGATGGTAATTTTGCAACAGGACTATAAAGATCAAAGTCTGATAGATCAGTTTGCTGGAAGCCCCTAGCAACTAAGCGAGCTTTAAATTTTACTTCTTCATTTTGTTGATTAACTTTCTTTCTATATACCCACTTACACTGAATGACCTTTTTCACATTATCACTTTCACTATTTACGTTGGTCCACGTCTCATTTTCTTCTAAAGCCTTTATTTCGTTGTCCATTGCTTCCTTCCATTTAGAAGATTCATTGCTCTGCATTGCATCTTCATAAGTTTTGGGGTCGTCATCTGAGCATAAGGTCAGCAGAACTGTGTCAGGATCCAATTCGTAGTCATCAAGATATCCTGGTCTTCTACAATTTCGTCGAGGATAGAGTCTTGGATTGGTTTCCTCAACCTGTTCATCAGGACTTTGAATTTCTTCTGTGTTAACATCATTATCTTGGTTTTCTTCAGTAACTATTTCTTCCTCTGGTGATTCTACATACATTTCTGACTGTTCCAAAACATTATATTCAATAGTGGCTTCTGGTAAAAATATGACATCTCTATGAATTTCAACTTTCTCATTGTCCTGAAATAATACTCGAAAGCCTTTGACATTTTCACCATATCCAACGAATATACCTAACCTGTTTTTTGCATCCCATTTTAAACGTTTTGGTTTCGGTATATGAACTGATACTTTACATCCAAATATTTTGAGGTCTTTAATATTGTACTGCTTCTTGTACCATAGCTCAAAAGGTGTTTTATTCGGTGTATTGCTAGGACCTGTTCTGTTTATAACGAATACAGCAGTATTTACGGCTTCTGCCCATAGATTTTTATTTTGATTTTTAATCATACATCTGGCTGCCTCAACAATTGTTCGCATTTCTCTTTCTACACGACCATTTTGTTCGTCTCTAAATTTTATATTATTGTTAATCAGAATCCTCTTAACATGCGAAATACACTGATGTGCCATCCTTTCATGCCAAATGTTTACATCCTCAACTGACTCAACTACTTGACAGTCTGAAACGTCATGATCATTTGACCTACTAGAGAAAGGGATATTAGGGTTACTTGTTTCGGTGCAATTCTTAAAAATCATTTTATATAGTTTGCCACTTCTTGTTGCTAATGCCCTAGTGTTTCCGTCTTTAAGGATTTTACAATGTTCATTATTCATAACTATATTATATCCCTTATCTAAAGCAGTACTTACTGAGAATAAATTGAACTTTAACTGTGGCACATATAGAACATCTATGAGAGTAGTTTCTATTGATCTTCCACCAATTATTGCAAACAATTTAACTTTTCCTTTTCCTCTTACCTTCAATATATTTCCATTTCCTACCTTGACTGTCTTATCCGATTCTTCAATAATATCATTGAATAACGATTTATCCCAGCACATATGTTCGCTCGCTCCTGAGTCCATTATCCAATCGTTCGGTTTCATTTTGCTGCTTGACTCACCAATGAATGCATTAGAGCTCTCTTCATTATTGGGTCTCCCTTTTATTTCCTCTTTGCCCTTTTTGAACCAGCATATAGAGGCATCATGTCCTGTCTTCTTGCAGTATGTGCAAATCCTTGGTTTTCTAATATAGCAGTTTCTAGCCTTGTGTCCTGGCTTGTGGCATTTATAGCAGATAACTTTTCCAGTTTTATTACTTTTGATTTCTCCTTTGTGACTTGTACTCGTTAAAGCTGTTGTATTTTCTTCGCTTGACTTGGTTCTTTCTTCTTCAATAAGTAGTCTCGAGGTTAGTTCTTTTAACGTTTGATTTGTTTCAGGTACCGATTCCCAGGCAGATCAGAAGTGTTTGAACCTGTCTGGAAGAGACATCAAGATCTTCGTCATTATCATCTTCTCCGAAATTTCTTCTTTGGCCTGTTTGAGCTTATTTTTGATGTCCTCTATCTGAGATATGAACTTTGACACTGTACCATCTCCAAATTCCATTGAGAAAAACCTCTGTTGAAGTAAATGGACGCTAACAACGGACTCCTTTTCGTAGACCGACTTTAACTTTTCCCACATTTCATTCGCAGTATCGCATGATAAAATATGTGTAATTGGTTCTTGATCCATTCTTGATACTATTAGTTCTTGGGCTTTAGCATCCTTCTTTTCCCATTCATTGATTTCTTTCGCACCACTATCGGGTTTTTGAACGCTTCCCGTTAAAATTTTGTAAAGTTCTCGCCCTTTCATCATAACGGTTGTTTGGAATTTCCATGTAGCCCAATTTTCATCGTTGAGTTTGATCAGCGGTATTGCTGCTTGTTCCATCTTGATAGTACTTAAAAAACGTTCAGGAATTTTCCAAAATGGCTGTCCTTTGTTAAGTTACCTGGCGATTCTTATTTCAACTTTCTTCTATTTTCCTTTGGTGCCTGGGCCCATAACCTATGATTATGTATTTGTTTCACATGAAAATAGAAGAATTCACCTAAGTTTTATTATAACTTTGATCTACAACTTGAAATAAAATTTAACAGTGCTTCTAGATTTTTATAGTCACACACGAGGAACCTTTTCATACTTAGATCTCACACACAGAGTTTTTTTTAGTCTATATAACTTTGGCGTCTGTATCCACAGAAGCAAATTAAAGTTTTTCTTCTTTTAACATTAGTAGGATTGACCATTGATATTATAACAGAAGGTTTAAGTGAAATCTGTGGCATTATTGTTTCTATGCACAATTCTAACAAGCATGCGTATGGACTTAAATCTGGTTATTTCCGTTGAGTGTGAACTGTGAGTGGGAAACACGTGGTAAGTTTTTGATATATAATATAGAATAAATGCTACTGATGATTCTAAATCGAAAGATAGAAGATGAAACACTGTGTCTAGTATTGTTTTTAGGTTGTATTTCATTTTTTTACCCTTTTCTAGAGTTTTTTACTTTGATCATTATATGCCAGTTGATATAATAATTTTGTCATTGAAGACGTAGTACGTCGAAGACATAAAAGTATATCGAAAGATATCAAATCAATATCGAAAGATATTATTATGTAAAGGTGAATACAGAAAAATCCGTATTTAATTGTTTTATCAATAGCCTTTAACAAGTAGACTTTTTTGAATTTAATATTTGAATGAAAACTTATAGTTTTCAAAGGTCAATATCAACTGTCATTTGATTTTTGAGGTTAGAAAGATTTTGGAAAATGTTTTTTTACCGCATTTCATTTGTCAAGGAAAGAAGAAGGTTTAAGTAAAATCTGTGGCATTATTGTTTCTATGCACAATTCTAACAAGCATGCGTATGGACTTAAATCTGGTTATTTCCGTTGAGTGTGAACTGTGAGTGGGAAACACGTGGTAAGTTTTTGATACATAATATAGAATAAATGCTACTGATGATTCTAAATCGAAAGATAGAAGATGAAACACTGTGTCTAGTATTGTTTTTAGGTTGTATTTTATTTTTTTACCCTTTTCTAGAGTTCTTCACTTCGATCATTATATGCCAGTTGATATAATAATTTTGTCATTGAAGACGTAGTACGTCGAAGACATAAAAGTATATCGAAAGATATCAAATCAATATCGAAAGATATTATTATGTAAAGGTGAATACAGAAAAATCTGTATTTAATTGTTATATCAATAGCCTTTAACAAGTAGACTTTTTTGAATTTAATATTTGAATGAAAACTTATAGTTTTCAAAGGTCAATATCAACTGTCATTTAATTTTTGAGGTTATAAAGATTTTGGAAAATGTTTTTTTACCGCATTTCATTTGTCAAGGAAAGAAGAAGGTTTAAGTAAAATCTGTGGCATTATTGTTTCTATGCACAATTCTAACAAGCATGCGTATGGACTTAAATCTGGTTATTTCCGTTGAGTGTGAACTGTGAGTGGGAAACACGTGGTAAGTTTTTGATATATAATATAGAATAAATGCTACTGATGATTCTAAATCGAAAGATAGAAGATGAAACACTGTGTCTAGTATTGTTTTTAGGTTGTATTTCATTTTTCTACCCTTTTCTAGAGTTTTTTACTTTGATCATTATATGCCAGTTGATATAATAATTTTGTCATTGAAGACGTAGTACGTCGAAGACATAAAAGTATATCGAAAGATATCAAATCAATATCGAAAGATATTATTATGTAAAGGTGAATACAGAAAAATCTGTATTTAATTGTTATATCAATAGCCTTTAACAAGTAGACTTTTTTGAATTTGATATTTGAATGAAAACTTATAGTTTTCAAAGGTCAATATCAACTGTCATTTAATTTTTGAGGTTACAAAGATTTTGGAAAATGTTTTTTTACCGCATTTCATTTGTCAAGGAAAGAAGAAGGTTTAAGTAAAATCTGTGGCATTATTGTTTCTATGCACAATTCTAACAAGCATGCGTATGGACTTAAATCTGGTTATTTCCGTTGAGTGTGAACTGTGAGTGGGAAACACGTGGTAAGTTTTTGATATATAATATAGAATAAATGCTACTGATGATTCTAAATCGAAAGATAGAAGATGAAACACTGTGTCTAGTATTGTTTTTAGGTTGTATTTCATTTTTTCACTCTTTTCTAGAGTTTTTTACTTTGATCATTATATGCCAGTTGATATAATCATTTTGTCATTGAGGACGTAGTACGTCGAAGACATAAAAGTATATCGAAAGATATCAAATCAATATCGAAAGATATTATTATGTAAAGGTGAATACAGAAAAATCTGTATTTAATTGTTATATCAATAGCCTTTAACAAGTAGACTTTTTTGAATTTGATATTTGAATGAAAACTTATAGTTTTCAAAGGTCAATATCAACTGTCATTTAATTTTTGAGGTTACAAAGATTTTGGAAAATGTTTTCTTACCGCATTTCATTTGTCAAGGAAAGAAGAAGGTTTAAGTAAAATCTGTGGCATTATTGTTTCTATGCACAATTCTAACAAGCATGCGTATGGACTTAAATCTGGTTATTTCCGTTGAGTGTGAACTGTGAGTGGGAAACACGTGGTAAGTTTTCGATATATAATATAGAATAAATGCTACTGATGATTCTAAATCGAAAGATAGAAGATGAAACACTGTGTCTAGTATTGTTTTTAGGTTGTATTTCATTTTTTTACCCTTTTCTAGAGTTTTTTACTTTGATCATTATATGCCAGTTGATATAATAATTTTGTCATTGAAGACGTAGTACGTCGAAGACATAAAAGTATATCGAAAGATATCAAATCAATATCGAAAGATATTATTATGTAAAGGTGAATACAGAAAAATCTGTATTTAATTGTTATATCAATAGCCTTTAACAAGTAGACTTTTTTGAATTTAATATTTGAATGAAAACTTATAGTTTTCAAAGGTCAATATCATAACATAACATAACATAACATAACAAGCTTCTTTATTTCAGATCATTTCACCTACAGTAAGTACATATAAGTTACATGAAATGAAATAGTGTCAAAAAAAAGAAAATGGAAACCAAACAGTCAGAAACATCCAAAATCTGCCATGGAATAAGGTTCTAACTGTAGTAAATATCTATATAAGTGTTTTTTGAAGCTTTTGATGTCCTTTATGGCTTTCACTGCTGGGGGTAGGTTGTTGAATAATTTTAGGCATCTATACTCAAGCTGTTTCTGGGTTGTTGTGAGATTACACTTAGGGTAGTTGTAATCAAAACTTCTTGTTCCATATGTATGATCACTTTTGAATATCTCAAACATCGTTGGATTTTTATGCATGAACAGGAGGCATTCCTGAATATATATAGCATAAACTGTTAATAAACCATTTTTCCTGAATATGCCCCTGCAGGAGTCTCGATATTTCAACCCGTTTAGGATCCGAATTGCCCTTTTCTGCAGAGTGAAAAGTGTTGTTACATTTCCAGATCCATAAAAAACTATACCAAATCTGATCTTCGATTCTATAGTGGCATGATACACAGTCTTCAGAACGCCTTCGTTAAGATATTTAGATAATATAGACAATGCATAGAAGGGAGATCCCAATTTTCCACAGAGACTTTCTATATGAGCTTTCCAGTTGGGTCTTTTATCAATTATAAGTCCTAGAAATTTTGCTTCCTCCAATATTACAAAATTTGTGTTGTTTAAAACTACCTCAGTTGAATAATCTCTTTTTGAACTGGGATTGAACACAACAAGATTAGTTTTTGCATTGTTGATCAACTGTCATTTAATTTTTGAGGTTAGAAAGATTTTGGAAAATGTTTTTTTACCGCATTTCATTTGTCAAGGAAAGAAGAAGGTTTAAGTAAAATCTGTGGCATTATTGTTTCTATGCACAATTCTAACAAGCATGCGTATGGACTTAAATCTGGTTATTTCCGTTGAGTGTGAACTGTGAGTGGGAAACACGTGGTAAGTTTTTGATATATAATATAGAATAAATGCTACTGATGATTCTAAATCGAAAGATAGAAGATGAAACACTTTGTCTAGTATTGTTTTTAGGTTGTATTTCATTTTTTTACCCTTTTCTAGAGTTTTTTACTTTGATCATTATATGCCAGTTGATATAATAATTTTGTCAGTGAAGACGTAGTACGTCGAAGACATAAAAGTATATCGAAAGATATCAAATCAATATCGAAAGATATTATTATGTAAAGGTGAATACAGAAAAATCTGTATTTAATTGTTATATCAATAGCCTTTAACAAGTAGACTTTTTTGAATTTAATATTTGAATGAAAACTTATAGTTTTCAAAGGTCAATATCAACTGTCATTTAATTTTTGAGGTTATAAAGATTTTGGAAAATGTTTTTTACCGCATTTCATTTGTCAAGGAAAGAAGAAGGTTTAAGTAAAATCTGTGGCATTATTGTTTCTATGCACAATTCTAACAAGCATGCGTATGGACTTAAATCTGGTTATTTCCGTTAAGTGTGAACTGTGAGTGGGAAACACGTGGTAAGTTTTTGATATATATAATATAGAATAAATGCTACTGATGATTCTAAATCGAAAGATAGAAGATGAAACACTGTGTCTAGTATTGTTTTTAGGTTGTATTTCATTTTTTTACCCTTTTCTAGAGTTTTTTACTTTGATCATTATATGCCAGTTGATATAATAATTTTGTCATTGAAGACGTAGTACGTCGAAGACATAAAAGTATATCGAAAGATATCAAATCAATATCGAAAGATATTATTATGTAAAGGTGAATACAGAAAAATCTGTATTTAATTGTTATATCAATAGCCTTTAACAAGTAGACTTTTTTGAATTTAATATTTGAATGAAAACTTATAGTTTTCAAAGGTCAATATCAACTGTCATTTAATTTTTGAGGTTATAAAGATTTTGGAAAATGTTTTTTTACCGCATTTCATTTGTCAAGGAAAGAAGAAGGTTTAAGTAAAATCTGTGGCATTATTGTTTCTATGCACAATTCTAACAAGCATGCGTATGGACTTAAATCTGGTTATTTCCGTTGAGTGTGAACTGTGAGTGGGAAACACGTGGTAAGTTTTTGATATATAATATAGAATAAATGCTACTGATGATTCTAAATCGAAAGATAGAAGATGAAACACTGTGTCTAGTATTGTTTTTAGGTTGTATTTCATTTTTTACCCTTTTCTAGAGTTTTTCACTTTGATCATTATATGCCAGTTGATATAATAATTTTGTCATTGAAGACGTAGTACGTCGAAGACATAAAAGTATATCGAAAGATATCAAATCAATATCGAAAGATATTATTATGTAAAGGTGAATACAGAAAAATCTGTATTTAATTGTTATATCAATAGCCTTTAACAAGTAGACTTTTTTGAATTTAATATTTGAATGAAAACTTATAGTTTTCAAAGGTCAATATCAACTGTCATTTAATTTTTGAGGTTACAAAGATTTTGGAAAATGTTTTTTTACCGCATTTCATTTGTCAAGGAAAGAAGAAGGTTTAAGTAAAATCTGTGGCATTATTGTTTCTATGCACAATTCTAACAAGCATACGTATGGACTTAAATCTGGTTATTTCCGTTGAGTGTGAACTGTGAGTGGGAAACACGTGGTAAGTTTTATATATATAATATAGAATAAATGCTACTGATGATTCTAAATCGAAAGATAGAAGATGAAACACTGTGTCTAGTATTGTTTTTAGGTTGTATTTCATTTTTTCACTCTTTTCTAGAGTTTTTTTCTTTGATCATTATATGCCAGTTGATATAATAATTTTGTCATTGAAGACGTAGTACGTCGAAGACATAAAAGTATATCGAAAGATATCAAATCAATATCGAAAGATATTATTATGTAAAGGTGAATACAGAAAAATCTGTATTTAATTGTTATATCAATAGCCTTTAACAAGTAGACTTTTTTGAATTTAATATTTGAATGAAAACTTATAGTTTTCAAAGGTCAATATCAACTGTCATTTAATTTTTGAGGTTACAAAGATTTTGGAAAATGTTTTTTTACCGCATTTCATTTGTCAAGGAAAGAAGAAGGTTTAAGTAAAATCTGTGGCATTATTGTTTCTATGCACAATTCTAACAAGCATGCGTATGGACTTAAATCTGGTTATTTCCGTTGAGTGTGAACTGTGAGTGGGAAACACGTGGTAAGTTTTTGATATATAATATAGAATAAATGCTACTGATGAATCTAAATCGAAAGATAGAAGATGAAACACTGTGTCTAGTATTGTTTTTAGGTTGTATTTCATTTTTTTACCCTTTTCTAGAGTTTTTTACTTTGATCATTATATGCCAGTTGATATAATAATTTTGTCATTGAAGACGTAGTACGTCGAAGACATAAAAGTATATCGAAAGATATCAAATCAATATCGAAAGATATTATTATGTAAAGGTGAATACAGAAAAATCTGTATTTAATTGTTATATCAATAGCCTTTAACAAGTAGACTTTTTTGAATTTAATATTTGAATGAAAACTTATAGTTTTCAAAGGTCAATATCAACTGTCATTTAATTTTTGAGGTTATAAAGATTTTGGAAAATGTTTTTTTACCGCATTTCATTTGTCAAGGAAAGAAGAAGGTTTAAGTAAAATCTGTGGCATTATTGTTTCTATGCACAATTCTAACAAGCATGCGTATGGACTTAAATCTGGTTATTTCTGTTGAGTGTGAACTGTGAGTGGGAAACACGTGGTAAGTTTTTGATATATAATACAGAATAAATGCTACTGATGATTCTAAATCGAAAGATAGAAGATGAAACACTGTGTCTAGTATTGTTTTTAGGTTGTATTTCATTTTTTTACCCTTTTCTAGAGTTTTTTACTTTGATCATTATATGCCAGTTGATATAATAATTTTGTCATTGAAGACGTAGTACGTCGAAGACATAAAAGTATATCGAAAGATATCAAATCAATATCGAAAGATATTATTATGTAAAGGTGAATACAGAAAAATCTGTATTTAATTGTTATATCAATAGCCTTTAACAAGTAGACTTTTTTGAATTTAATATTTGAATGAAAACTTATAGTTTTCAAAGGTCCATATCAACTGTCATTTAACTTTTGAGGTTATAAAGATTTTGGAAAATGTTTTTTTACCGCATTTCATTTGTCAAGGAAAGAGGAAGGTTTAAGTAAAATCTGTGGCATTATTGTTTCTATGCACAATTCTAACAAGCATGCGTATGGACTTAAATCTGGTTATTTCCGTTGAGTGTGAACTGTGAGTGGGAAACACGTGGTAAGTTTTTGATATATAATATAGAATAAATGCTACTGATGATTCTAAATCGAAAGATAGAAGATGAAACACTGTGTTTAGTATTGTTTTTAGGTTGTATTTCATTTTTTTACCCTTTTCTAGAGTTTTTTACTTTGATCATTATATGCCAGTTGATATAATAATTTTGTCATTGAAGACGTAGTACGTCGAAGACATAAAAGTATATCGAAAGATATCAAATCAATATCGAAAGATATTATTATGTAAAGGTGAATACAGAAAAATCTGTATTTGATTGTTATATCAATAGCCTTTAACAAGTAGACTTTTTTGAATTTAATATTTGAATGAAAACTTATAGTTTTCAAAGGTCAATATCAACTGTCATTTAATTTTTGAGGTTATAAAGATTTTGGAAAATGTTTTTTTACCGCATTTCATTTGTCAAGGAAAGAAGAAGGTTTAAGTAAAATCTGTGGCATTATTGTTTCTATGCACAATTCTAACAAGCATGCGTATGGACTTAAATCTGGTTATTTCTGTTGAGTGTGAACTGTGAGTGGGAAACACGTGGTAAGTTTTTGATATATAATATAGAATAAATGCTACTGATGATTCTAAATCGAAAGATAGAAGATGAAACACTGTGTCTAGTATTGTTTTTAGGTTGTATTTCATTTTTTTACCCTTTTCTAGAGTTTTTTACTTTGATCATTATATGCCAGTTGATATAATAATTTTGTCATTGAAGACGTAGTACGTCGAAGACATAAAAGTATATCGAAAGATATCAAATCAATATCGAAAGATATTATTATGTAAAGGTGAATACAGAAAAATCTGTATTTAATTGTTATATCAATAGCCTTTAACAAGTAGACTTTTTTGAATTTAATATTCGAATGAAAACTTATAGTTTTCAAAGGTCAATATCAACTGTCATTTAATTTTTGAGGTTATAAAGATTTTGGAAAATGTTTTTTACCGCATTTCATTTGTCAAGGAAAGAAGAAGGTTTAAGTAAAATCTGTGGCATTATTGTTTCTATGCACAATTCTAACAAGCATGCGTATGGACTTAAATCTGGTTATTTCCGTTGAGTGTGAACTGTGAGTGGGAAACACGTGGTAAGTTTTTGATATATAATATAGAATAAATGCTAATGATGATTCTAAATCGAAAGATAGAAGATGAAACACTGTGTCTAGTATTGTTTTTAGGTTGTATTTCATTTTTTTACCCTTTTCTAGAGTTTTTTACTCTGATCATTATATGCCAGTTGATATAATAATTTTGTCATTGAAGACGTAGTACGTCGAAGACATAGAAGTATATCGAAAGATATCAAATCAATATCGAAAGATATTATTATGTAAAGGTGAATACAGAAAAATCTGTATTTAATTGTTAATGAAAATGAACTCTTCATGTCTATTCAAGCATACAGAGTGTAACAGCCAAATGGAATAAATTCGATAACAAATAAATGAGAGCGTGTCGGGAAAAACGCTCGGACACGTCGATTTGTAATTTTAAATGCGCATATTTTTCAAGAAAATAATATTATAGAGGGTGTTCCATGTGACCGTGGCCAATACCAACTTTCTTATTTCAAATGCAACCCCCTGTATATTATTTATTTTTTGGATTCTTCAGAGAATTCTACACACAATTCATGCACAATGTCCTATACCTATCTTTAACTATTTCGGAAATATTAAGTGTTTTCAGATTTAGTGCAAAAATCAACGTTTTAAATAAAAATTATTTCATTTCACAAATTCGGTACTTTACACTTAAAACCTAATAAGTAATACTGATTATTAATGTCAATGTGGGAAATGTTCAAAATGCTCGCCGCGAACTTCTTGGCAACATGCTAATCTGGTGTAGAATTGTCTTCTAACGTTACTCAACATTTCAGGCGTGACTGATATAATCGCAAGCGTGATTCGATTTTTTAGGTCATCTAAGTTTAAGGGTTTCGTTTCGTATACAATACTTTTGACATATCCCCATAAAAAGAAGTCTAATGGGGTCACATCAGGAGATCGTGCTGACCATTCTATCGATCCGCGCCTCCCTATGCACCGATTTGGAAAATTTTGGTTCAAGTACTGTCGGAACTGCCGGACATTGATTTGGTAATGCGGCGTTGCTCCATCTTGCTGAAACCATATTATATTGGCTTTTCTATTTTACTAATTGTTCCTTCGGTAATAGGCGGCAAATTTGGAAATTTTTCGTGAAATAAGCGAGAAACTCCATTTGTGTCCGTGTGTAATCTCCATAACCAATCATTTGAAGAATGGTTATTTTGTGCATTTCTGTTAAATGAACCATTTTTCTAATATCATTACGTACAGTTATCGAAATTCAAAAGACAATAGCACTTACACTGATCACTATAGGCACCGTTAGAGTTAGGGAGATTCGGGTATTTGGGTAATCGGGGATTCATCCCATTGGTCGAGAGATTCAGCCTATTGGCTGACGACGATCACGTGATCGTCGTCGGCCAATAGGAAAGAATCTCCGATTACCCAAATACCCGAATCTCCCTAGCACAAAAGGTAGCTTTATTGTCATGCAAACAGACAACGTGTTACTAAGGCTATAAGAATAAACAAATCTGTTTTTGTTTTTTTTAATTTCTTCTCAGTAATGGTTTTTGCTTACTTTTTTCATATCAAGAGATAATAGGACATAAGTATTGAGTGTAATGTATCGAATTTTTGAAATGAAATAGTTTTCATTTGAAATGTTAATTTCTGTAAAAAATCTGAAAATACTTAATATTTCCGAAAAAGTTGAGGATAGGTATAAGACATTGTACATGAATTATGTCTAGAATTTTCTGAAGAATCCAAAAAATAAATAATATACAGGGGGTTATATTTGAAATAAAAAAGTTGCTATTGGCCACGGTCGCATGGAACACCCTATATAATTTTATTTTCTTGAAAACTATGCGCATTTAAAATTACAAATCGACGTGTCCGAGCGTTTTTCCTAACACCCCCTCATTTATTCGTTATCGAATTTATTCCATTTGGCTGTTACACTCTATATATTTAGCAAATTTAACGCTACATATGTTTCGACCTCTTCGAAATTGGGGTCATCTTCTGGCATATGTTCAAAATGATCTGTCAAATGTCATATGTCATCTGTCAAATACCATCTGTCAAATGTCATATGTCAAATGTCAGAGAAACTCCATGACGAGATCCCGGCCACCTCATTGACTAATGACACATGACATTTGACAGATGATATTTGACATATGACATTTGACATATGACATTCGACAGATAAAATTCGAAAGATGACATCTGACAGATGATTTCAATGAGTTTTCGGTCGCGCATTGACGGCATATTTACTAGCAGTGTGCATAATTCGATTTTCGTAGGTATGAGACGAGGATGACGTCGAAATTGAACAGCGGTTAGAGAGGACTTCGACTTTACAGGCTTACATATATATATATTTTGTTGATAATTTGAGTTTCATTAAGGGATGGCATTATGTAATTCACTTTCTAGGCCATGAAGTGTACACTCATATTAAATAGGTTCCACTGTTAGTTTCGTTTAACACGTGTCGCATGATTTTTCTACTTCTTTGGTTATAAGGTGCCCATGTGTGGCCGATTCGAAGTCGACTCAATACTATCTTAGTTGTCTTCTGCTTTTAGGCGTGGTTTTATGATGTGTTACATAAGTCGTTTTTTCAAAAAGTAAAGTTGTTTACTGTCGGCCTTACAGTCAATAAAATACACAATAATTTTGGAAAAAACAACTTGGGGATCCCGATATTTGTAGAGAAGGTTTGGCCAAATTCTAGAAATTCACTACCATGAATTCAACAGTTCTTCGCGTAGTTGCCTTGCCAAACGCATCCTACCTTCCTGTTGGAAAGGATTGACGATCTTCTTTTCATATGATCTTCATGATATTCTTGATGAACCTTGAAGCTATTATATTTCAATCAAGTAGTAAATTTCAATTCGATCGAATCTGTTTTTTCGGAAGTATCAGAAGGCACTAACTCAGCCGTCGTTATTGAGCCTCGAACCCACTCTACAAATATCCAGTTCCTAAGTAGTTTCTTCTGGAGGTAATTGTGTTAACAGTCGGCCTAACGGAAATTCCTATACACGAAAACTGGAAAAAAAACAACTTACGAATTTGATATTTGTCGACTGGGCTTGGACACTAATAACCAAAGCCGAATTCATGAATGAGTAGAATCCACCCAATAATTCCGCAGTCATACCCATTCAAAATTTAATTGTACCAATCCTTCAAAAAAAAAATTGAATCGAATTGAACTTAGTACTCGATTGAAATTTGTTGGCTCGAAAATGCATGCAGAATTTCATGAGGACTATAAATAAAAAGAAGTCCATTTCACTCAAATATTCGAAAATAACAGACCCTTTGGCCAAATGATAACGTCTGTGTTCCTAATAAAAGTTACCTGTATAATTTTTTTTCCAACATTTTCTTGCAATACATATTGGAACAACATGGGCTACAGAGGAAGGTCAATCATCGACATTGTTTAATTATGGAAAGAATTGATTTTTGGAGACACTCTCCTTATTTAACTATAACAATCTCTCTGTACGTAGAAGAATGTGTCGTTTCTACATTCCCGATGAAAAATGTCAATAATTCGATAACTTTATATTTATTTTTTGGAACACCCTGTATACTCCACCATAAACATCTTACTTTGAGTAGGTATTCTTTCCAATTTTCCAATTCAAATATGATGGTTGCCAATTAAAATCATGGATTTCATTCTCAATAGCCGTCAGTGTGAAAATTACTGGCTTCGAAAAATAATCGCCAGAATTGGGCCTTTTGATTTTTTGAGACACCCTTTATTTGCCACTATAACCATCTAGCTATACGTAGAAGAATGTGTCGTTTCCAATTTCCCCATGAAAAATTGGTGGTTGCCGATGAAAAACATCGAACATCCAGTATATTTTATTTTGTAATGAGACCACCTTAAAGTAATCCTCTATCAAACCAAAAAAAATCATCAAGATCGGCATATGGGCAGAGAAGATATGCCCGTTCGAACATAAAGAATTCTAGAATAGCACTGACGTGAAGTCAGCAGCTTTTACGCGCTTGTTCACATTTCGAAATGGTGAAATTTTGATAAATATAAAATTTACAAAAAAAAAATTTTTCCATGGATAAATTTTCTTATTGACACTGTTCATCTTCCCACCGAGTTTCATTTCGATCAGATAAATATTTTTCGAGTTATTGAAAAATCAAAATTTAAATGGCGGTAGCACAAAAACCATTTTACTTTTTCGGTACGAAAGGCAGTTGCATATCGGAGATCGGCGGAAATAGCTCTAGAAAAAAAAATGTAGGTCGTACCGCGAGAACGGGCGGTCCTTCGGGACAAAATAATGTTAGGAAATTCGAGGGCTGGGTTGATCAATTATAGTTAATAGTAAATTTGAAAAATCCGATTCCTTACTAGTAGAGTAGAGTTTTTGGTGACAGTGTATTTGCGAGGTTTGCTCGTGAGTTTTTTGTTGTGCTGAGAAAAGTACGGAACCGATAGATTCGGTTATTAGAGGGTCTGAGCGAGGGACAAGCGGGAATAGCTTGTGTCTTTTTTGTGTGCTGAGGAGGGTACTGAACCGATGGATTCGGTTATTGTAGAGTCCATTTTAAGGACATGTGGAAATAGGTCGCGGTAAGAGTTTGAGATAACTTTTGGTCTTATGCTTGTTAGGAGGGCCGTTTGAGTTCACAGCGGAAATAGTGTATTCATGGAATAGAGGTCACTGTCGGAGTTGGTGTATGGTCTTCAGGCACACCTATTGGAATAAGCTTTCTACTAGTAAGGAAAAGGTGAAATCGTTTCGGAAAATGTATGTTAATGTGATTAACCCATCGTATTTCGATTTTCTTTCGTTATATTTTCAGTTAGATACAATGAGTTATTAAAATTGAGAGGTTTTACTGATGTCTCCTCAATGAAGAAACACTGATTCGGAAAATATATTTGAGAAATTGGTCTGTTGAAAGGTTGAAGTAAGTTTGTGATAAAACTGATGTTTTTGTTTTTATTTCCATGAACACCTCGAGCTGTGTAAGTGAGAAAATTTGAATATAATTCATAAAGGTACTTTGGATTTTTCTTTCCTGATTTCTTGTTCCTCAGCAAAATATCAAAACAAAAGACTCTATCCTAGTGCATAGAGCACGAACTCTCATTCCTTTCGGACAATTCAAGTAGAATATGTAAGTTAAGATTAATTCGTTTTTTGAGTTAATTTAATCCTATTATTTTAAACGGTGACAGTTGAAAGATAGAAAAGTCAAAATTCCATTTTTACAAACGGTGACAGAGAGAACAGTTTGGATTGTAAGTTCAATAATTTTCAAAAAGCAAAAAGTAAAGACCTATCTATAATAAAACTTATTTTTAGATTTCTAGCAATTGGATTCTGGAGTTGCGCGTTTTATCTTTCAACTAAGTACGAAGCTTTAATCTGATCGTATTTCTTGAAAATTGAGAGTCCTAACTCAAAAGTAATTTTCAGATTCAATCCAAATGATTCTTAAATGGCATGTTTACACAGTGCATTTGAACTTAATTGTTTTTTTTACAGGCGTATCAAATAAAAATACCTCCCCAAATATCGATTTCTCAAAATATTATCAGGAACGAAGTAATTTTTCACCATAACAATCCACATGACATTTTGTGTTATGGAACGTGGCGCTATTCGTCAACAAGTTCAATAGTTTCAATCTGATCGCCTCAGTACATCTCGAGATATTATAGATATAACCTCTTACTCACAAAAAAAAAACAAAATTTGAGATGGATTTCCATGAATATCCGAAAATAAATATGGGATCAAATCGAAATTCGAAAAACTCTTGTTGAATATTGACTCTAAGGTCCCTGCCGAATTCATTCGATATTCGATCGATAATTTCCGAGAAAAATATATTTTCAACAGAAGTTTTCTTGTATTTAAATCTACACGAGACTTCGTGATCAGTTGAGCGTTGTTATTCTTGCGCGCATCTTCTAGGGGATCAGCGCGCTATCGTTTGGTTCAAATGTCCGTAATTTCCTTATTTGGAGCCGAAAATGTTCTCAAACGACTAGGTCGAATCCAGTGTCGAAATCGATTGTTCGGCCATCCGTATTCTCGATTACGGGCGTACGAAGAATCTTATCTACCTGACACTATCAGGTTAGGTTGCATTACAAAAGGTCAATTGCCAAAAGGTTTCGGAGTTACAGCCCTTCGAAATTTTGTGGACATTTGTTTAATAATCCGGAAACAACTGAAACGATTAGATTGAAACTTGGCAGTTAGTTGGAGTATAGCAACGCGCAACTTTTGCGAAATTTCGTCGGGATCGTACTGTCAGTAAATAAAAAAATCAACTTTCGAAAGAAACAACTCAGAAAGTCGATATTTGTGTAGTAGGTTTGGACCTTAATAACAAAGGCCGCATTCGTGAATGGTCAAAATCTTAACGATTCCTCAGATAAATCTATTCAATATTTTGTTTTCCCAATATTTCCAGAAATACAGATTAGATCGAATTGATATACAGAATTTCATCGAAAAATGACAACTCGAAGGTTTATGCAGAATTTAATGAGGATAATGTGATGAGAAGATTACAGAATATTGAATTGGAAAAAAAAATTTTTTTTCAAGTTGCAATGACACGATCATTACGAAGTTCTGCACAAAGTTGTCCATTAGCATTTTGAAACTAGCTGCAAAGTTTCATTCTGATACAATTCGTATTTTTTGAGTTGTTTCAGAGGAAACAACGATATCAAGAAAAAAACACGAAATTTTACATATTTTTTCCCAACATCTCCCGAAATCATGACCGTGTCAAAATGAAATCTGGTACATTGCTGTAGAGTATGAAGTTGAATATATGGGCGGAAGTTTTTCTCAAATTGAACGAAAAAAAATTTTTTTTTTGCAAAATTTACTGACAGCAAATTGGAGTTTTTGTTTCCCCAATATTAACAGAACGAATGATTCCAAAGTAATAACATTGAATATAAAGTAATGAAAAATCCATC